>OV788328.1:12184613-12284613 GCA_928718305.1 Tetramorium bicarinatum
ATTTTGTTTTGAGTTTTCAGATATTTAAAGACCACGCTCTGTGAAAATGAAAGAAAGCAGATGTGCGAAATACATTGTTTTCGAAATACTCGCTCTTTTTCTGTTCCTTTTTCTCTTCTCTCCTCCGCACCTCTTTTCCTATCTCTCTTTCATCTCAATGCTTGGAAAATATGTAGAAATATTTTAATATGAATAAACTCGATAAACTTACAAAAATATCTATTCTCTCTAAATAATTTTAGAAAGTATATCTTCGGTTGAATGCATGAATGAGATTCATGATGCAAGGTATAAGATGTGTGAACAAGCTACATACCGATTTATCGGGGAAAAAAAACATACGAAATAGAAAAAATAAACGATTCTATTACGTATCAATATATTTCTTGACTTTTCTAAAAAAATCATTAATGTTACATTATAATTACGTGTGTGTGTGTGTGTGTGTGTGTGTGTGTGTGTGTGTGTGTGTGTGTGTGTGTGTATGTGTATGTGTATATATATATATATATATATATATATATATATATATATATATGTTATAACACCTATACATGTACAATGGCACGAAACGAAAACAATAAAAGTAATATTATTTTTAAGTGTCTCTCCTCGAGAATAAATATACTATATTATTTTTATATAATTAAAGAATAATTCATTTTATACATATATATATATATATTTTTTTCTCTCCATCTCTATATAACGGTGTCTCAACACTATCACGCATACAGTTAGTTTTGATCATCTTTTCAAGCTTTTTAATCTCGCTCTGGATAATATTGGACTAATATTTTGGAAAGTTGTTGAGCTAATTCCATCGATGATGCGCACAACGTTCTTCTGCTCATGACGTCAAATGGACCTCCTTTTTAACATAAAAGTAACGAAATGAATTAGTTGCGCATTATTTTAGCATCCATCTTGTATGTATATTGCATTTTTTATTTGGCTGTGATTTGATTGACGCGTAATGTTTTGCAACTGTTTACCAGCTGGATCTATCGATACGCCACCGGCTTCTCGAACGATAAGATCACCGGCTGCAATGTCCCATGCATGTATACCAAATTCAAAAGAAACGTCAGCCCCGCCAAGAGCCACCATACACATATTCAGAGCTGCCGAGCCGAGCGAGCGTATTCTATAGCGTTAAGTAAATAAATAAATCTTTCGAGCACACGCTTTCATATATTGTAGCTCGTAAATATGGCTTACCCATGAACATTTGCTGTGAGGACTGTTATATTTTGCAAAACTATTTTCAACTTTTCTGAATCTCTACTGGTTCCCATTTCTGCCATTACCAGCGCCTTACGCACGTCTGAAAACGAACGCGATAGTTGATTAAATTAAACGAAATGATTTATTTATCATCATTTGTTTATACAAGTACATTATAGTTTCTTGGCGTTTATCAAAAGATTTAAGTAGCCGTGTATAGTGATGTGAAAAAAAAGAAATATTTTTTCAAAATTTGAAGCGAACAAACAGTGGAAATGGAACACGACGTTTATAACAAATGGACACTTGGTGTCTTCCAATCTCTTCGTCGATATTAGCGTCGGCCTTTCCACGTCGTTGAATATTGTATCGCAATAAAAATGTTTGTTTTAATAATTACTACGTCACTATATTTAATCACTGTATTAAAAGATGTATTTTAAAATAAATATAATGCCGTTTGAGAGCACATGTGGAAACTCTCGAAACGTAAGATATACGAACAAGACAAATCCTTCTGGCGGAAGGACTATACATATATGTACATGATATAAGTACCACGCTGTCGATGTTGTAGTTATTAAGCTTATTAAGAATAGAGAACACATTACCCTTTTCGTTGGATACGTGAATTGGGGCGCCATTGAGGAAAGCGCCCTGATCTTTACGAGCGGTAAAAAGTTGCTCCAAGATCGGATTATACACTATTCCTATTTCCGTTACTTTATTAATAAGTAGCGCGACCGAGATGCACGTGTGCGGTAAACCGTGGACGAAATTCATCGTGCCGTCGATGGGATCGATCACCCATGTTGGAGCATCCGTCAATTCAACTTTTTCTCCCGAGGCAGTGCTCTCCTCGCCGATAAACCTGCCGTGAAATACTTTTACTTACTTAAGAACGTAGATATCAATCTACCCTCTAATCTTAACTTGCCTGTGATCGGGATATCTGGATGATATCCCGCCGATTAAAAGTCTCTCTACCTCTTGGTCCCATTCCGTAACCAAGTCAACGTCGCACGATTTCGTGAGCACATGTTTGCGTTGATGAATCTTTTCCCTGATGATCTGCAGATGAAACATACAATACGATTAAAGCACACGCGAGTCTTTTCTATTCTACAGAGAGAGAGAGAGAGAGAGAGTACGCGTAAGCTGGCACAGACAAATTTTAGCATCATTTTAATTTTTAAACATTCATACATGTAACAAGTCAACAATATAATAATATAATATTGTGAGCCAAGTCTAAATCTAATTTTTTTAATTCTAAATTTAATTCGTGCAACATTTTAATATTTAAAAAAATCTTTAAAAATCTTAAAAAAAATTTATGCCTAAAATAAATTTTTATTTTATTACATAGTAATATATAGAGCGAACCATCTTGGCACACTGCACGTACTTATTACCGACGAAATTTCAGAACGTAATTTTCTAATTATTAGGTAAAAACCGTTAAATACAGCATAAAATTGCACAATTATTATTCAAGTATGAAAGAAGTATGAAAGAATATATATTGTAATAATTGTGTATTTATTACAAAAGTTTCCTATCTGAGTAATTGAGAATTGTCAAAGCCAGATGACTACAAGCCATTCGTAAATAAATACTTGTAAATTGTACGTATATGTATGTACATACATATATACATACATACGTCATCCTACTATCAAGTAACGCGATCACGAGCTATCGAAGAAAAACGTTGCTCGTTTTTCCCGCTTGTCTTTATTCGTGTATGTACATTGCATGAGAGAGAGAGAGAGAGAGAGAGGAAAATCGTCACGCGCATCGTAATCTCTCACGTCTGTGATTACGCGTGATTACATATCAGCGTTATCAAGCATGTCATAACAATGGGCAAATGGGCAATCTCGTGTGGATTCGCACTTTCCTGGCATTTTATAGACGTATAGCATACAAGTAACATCATTACAAGACGCTCGCGCCAGATGACCCATGATTAAAAAAGAAAACATATTCTTCCTTATCCTGTAATATGTACGTATGTATGCATGTATGTACATATGTACCACGGTCCGGTCGATTTTATCGTCGCTACATCCTCGTCAGAATATCATAACTTTTCGTTCAGCCGGTCGACTTACCGAGCCAGCTTGCTTCACGAGTCGCAAAATTTCGACGTAGCACTCGTCGACATTCGACATGATTTATTTTATTTTATTTTATTTTATTTTATTTTACTTTATTTTATTTCGCCGGCGTGAGAGACGCTTCTGAGAGCTGTGCTATTCTCGAGCTCGAGAGAGCCCACCTGCGCAAGTGGAATCAGTTGTCATGCACTCGCGCACCACACCGCTACGACACGGTACTTGTTCGCTATCACCGACCGACAAGGACTGACTATCCGCTGATACAATGAGCGACACAACCACGCTGAATCATGTCATCCGCCGTTGCCGCCGCCGCCGCCGCCGCTGCCGACCGACCCATGTGCCTTTTAGTTGGCTTCTTATCGACACATACGTCATACTGGCCTTCCACCACTCTTGGCGCGAATCGATTCTCACCAGTTCTCGAATCGCACTCTATAGGGAAAATTAATTTTTATAATTACATTAGCTTTTTTCTTCCACAAGGAACCAAAAGGAAAAATGGGAAAGAAACAGTACACTCTTCAACGTTTAACAGACAATCGTAATTTTGTAACATGTATATATAATATATACATATATATACATGTATATGTGTATGTGATATGTGTGTACTGTGTTTTATATATATGTATATATATATATATATTTATATATACATATATGTATATTATATACACGCACACATATACATATGTACATACACATATACATGGTGTGCAGTTGTACGGCCATATATCTCTCTCCGTCTTGTATCGCTTGTGTTTTATATCTACATACAATACAATACAATACAATACAATACAATACAATACAATACATATACAATACATATACTTATTATCACACCTAAAGTTGTTTTGTTCCACAAGGAATGATATGTATGTGACGTAACTCCCGACGAGGGAGCACGAGGCAACTTTCATTTATAAATACGTATATCCTTTTTCTTTAATCGCTTTCCTTAAACAGTAGAAACAAAATGAGAAACAATTATCTCCCTATCAAGCTCTTCAAAGAACATGTCATTAAAAGAAAATATACGTATAGGCAAAAGCAATAGAGAATCATCTTGTGTATACATACACACAAGCAGTTTTAACGTATTGTACATACATATATATGTGTGTGTATATGTACACATCAAATAGCAGAAAGCAAATTTCCTTTTTGCGTTATAAGAATGACGCAACGGCAATCGACGCGTATACGCGTCGCTCAGCTATGTACTACATTCATCCGTATCCAACAAGAAACAACAATTATTAATAATTGTGCAATCAACGTTCTGCTATTCGTACTGTTTATAACAATTTCTCTATATTGAGCGCTTTCTTGTCTTGTGAATAATTACAAACTTAACTTTGGACTTTAACAAGAGGATACGTAGGCTACTTGTTGGCGATGATTTACGTAAGATATGTATCGCAGCCGCGGCAACTCTTGGGGGAAGAGCTGCCAATAATTTAATTAATTATATTAACAATCTATTCCTTCGATGTGTCCCTTTTCACTCATTATTAGTCAAATGTTGAGAGCAAGTGTCGAAATTAAAATTATTAAAAAAAAAATCCAAAAAATAATAAACTTTTTATTTTGAACGACTCGTTTTAAACTCTTGACAATATCAGAATGGCGATATCAATTTGATACGGTTGATACGAAAGGACACGCACGGAGTATACGATTTGAGAGATTTACGATTCTGAAAAGTATGCGTCTCTGATATCGTGCAAATACATATATCGGCTTCAATGTGCAATCTATTATTTTTACCTTTACAAAGTTATTCGGAAATCGTGCGATATCGTGTTTTTGACATTCACCAAATGATCGATGCAAAAAATTCTCTCAAGATATACTTTCATTTTCCTATGATAAGCAAGAAATGCATGACTTAAACGCATGGCCTTAGATCAAACAAAAGTTGAATAACAGTTTCATCGGCCAACGTTGACGTGTCTCCGATATTCCTATCGCCTGCCGCAATTTTTCTCAACATGCGTCTCATGATCTTGCCGGATCTTGTTTTCGGTAGAGCCGGGGCATGTTGGATGACATCCGGTTGAGCGAATGGGCCGATCTTTTCACGTACTGCTCAAATCGTAGTAATTTTAATCGCGCATATTAAACAGAGATTCATAAATTGAAATTGAAAGTCGACGAAACTCACCTTTCTTTTTAAGCTCGCCTTGCAATTTTTCATCGAATGTCATCCCCGCGACCGGTGTAATGAAACAATAGAGACATTGACCTTTAACAGGATGCGATTTGCTGACTACTGCAGCCTCGGTTACCGAGGAATGTTCCGCCAACACACTTTCCACTTCAGCTGTTGACATTAAATGACCGGAAACATTCAACATATCGTCGATACGTCCAGTTACCCACAGATATCCATCTGCGTCACGCCTCGCTCCTAAAATCATAAACCAAAAGAATTAAATTTATATTACTTTTGTGTGCTTCCGTCCGATTGTATCGCAATCGATCAAAAGTTGCAAAAGTTAAATCTTAAATTTAAATGAGATGAAGAGAGAGAGAGAGAGAGAGAATTCTCCTCGAGATTGAATATAAATGAATGAATATAGATGAATTACGGGATTAAAATGTTTAGAGAATAGAGAATCTCATTAGGTACTTTGCCTAAATCCTCTCTCGTCTGAATTAGGCTACAAATAATCCGTCACGTCTCACTATTGAAACAATCGATTCTGACTAGTTTAACTGACAGTCTGACAGTCGAACCTGAATGTGCCGCATAGTAACTCTGATCAAAATTATTAGATTATACAGCCAATCTAATCCGAATCGAAATCCGCAAAGCAACGAAACCAATTTCATCCGCAACGATAAGGCGACAAATTTCAAATATAATATAAATAATATAATAATAAAATATGTCACTTCGGAAGATGAAAGCTCGTCAGATATTCGATAGCAGGGGCGAACCGACCTTGGAAGTCGACGTGATCACCGATGTCGGTTTGTTCAGATCATCGGTACCCTCTACCGTATTGCTCAATCCGAATCAGGCGCGCGAAATCAGGGATGAGAACGCGGCGGCTTATCACGGTCGTTCGGTATTTAAAGTTGTCGATATCGTTAATAACGTGATTGCTCCTCAGCTGATAAAGTCAAGGCTAGATGTTTGTCAACAAACGGAGATAGACGGATTGCTAAACAAGCTTGATGGTACGATGAATAAGTCGAGACTTGGCGTTAACGCTATCCTCGGCGTCTCCGTAGCCTGCTGCAAAGCCGGTGCCGCTAAAAAAGGTCTACCAATATACAGGTACTTTTATTATTCCTCGCGGCTAAATTGATTCGACTCGACAACGAATTCTTCTATGATAATCTACTTCGTCTCATTGTTATTTTAGATACATTGCCGAATTGGCCGAAAACAATAAATTGTGCATACCTGTACCGAGTTTCACCATGCTCAGCGGAGGACGGTATACCGGCAATAATTTATCGTGTCAAGAATTTGCGATATTACCCGTGGGTGCGTGCGTGCGTGCGTGCGTGCGTGCGTGCGAGTACATGATCTAATAGAATGTCTGTCGGAATGGCTCGAGTTTTTTGTGTTTTTCATGCGTAATGCAGGTGCCGAGAGTTTCGCCGACGCCATAAAAATGGCCACCGAAATCTATCGGGTGCTAGAGAGGAAAATCGTCGACGCTAAACAAATACGGGGTCCGCTTCCGATTAGCGACGATGGAGCCTTCGCTTCTGATTTGGAGAACGACGAAGCCGCTTTGACTTTTTTAGACGCGTCTATCAGAGACGCGGGTTACGAAGGCAGAATGAAAATAGCGCTGGACATGGCAGCGAGCAATTTTTATAAAGAGGGTATACTTTACTGTATACTCGGATTATCTTCTTCCTTCCCCACAACAATTAGCTTAGTCTGCTAAAGAAAATCTGCGTTTGCATTCACATAGGAAGATACGACTTGGCATTCAAGACGAAGGCGTCCGATCCCACTAATTACTTGGAGGCCGAGGCTTTACGGGATCAATATCTTAAGTATCTTTCAAAATTCCCAGCGATAGTTTCGATCGAAGATCCTTTCGATCAAGAGGACTGGGAAGGCTGGTTAACGATCGTTCACCAAGGGATTCAAGTGGTCAGCGATGCTCTCACCGCGATGAATATCGAGAGGATCGAAGAAGCAATGGACAGAAATGTAGCAAACTGTCTCGTACTGAGAATATCACAGATCGGCACTGTAACAGAGGTGATTAATTGCGCGAAAATGGCAAGGCTCAACAATTGGGGTTATATCGTGAGCGCGAGCCGCGGCGAGACGGAAGACAATTTCGTCGCAGATTTGGCGGTTGGACTTTCCGCCGGCCAATTTAAAGCCGGAGCACCTTGCAGGTAACAGTGGCGCGGCGCGAAATATGTCAAAAGTGATGCTCCGAGTTTAGAATCAAGCTCAAATAATCGAATGCTAATTTCATTTATTCGTCTTTGCCAAATGAGTTTTACGATACAATGTTGATTAAAGTCGTCGTCATTTAATAATCCTGTTATAATTGCAGAGGTGAAAGAATTGGCAAGTATAATCAAATATTGAGGATCGAAGAGGAACTTGGTAAAGATGCCAAATACATCGGAACGAAATATCGAAATCCTTTAGGAAAATAATACCTTTGTGCGCCATTAACTGAAACGAGGAAAAAAACACACACAAAGAGCAGATAACGCGCTTACCGTCTCCCGTGCAATAAAATCCATTGAATCGATCAAAGTATGTGTTTTGAAAACGTTGGTGATTCCCGTAGAGAGTCCGCATCATACCCGGCCAGGGTCGACGGAAGACGAGGTATCCCTCTCCTTCGCCCTCAATCACACGACCATCCTCATCAAGAAGCTCCGGCAGAACCCCAAAGAAAGGAAATGTCTACACATTCGTTTCGTTATATCAGAAATAAATAATTGTTTAAGCAGGCAAGAATTTTTTTAACGATAAAGTTGTTTACCGCGGAGCCTGGCTTCATAGGCGTGGCACCAGGCAACGGTGTAAGTACATGACCACCAGTTTCCGTTTGCCAGAAAGTGTCTGCTATGCTGCACTTGCCGTGGCCAACGAGATTATAAAACCAAAGCCAAGCTTCGGTATTGATCGGTTCGCCGACTGAACCGAGCACCTGAAACGCGTATACGCATGGCTCTCTGTACGTTAAACATATATCGCTCTCTTCCCTTTTTTTCGTTTTTTTTTTTTTTTTCCCCCTATCGATTGACGAACGAGCACACCGAGATTTACCTTGAGCGTGGATAAGCTGTGCTTCTTCACAAGATCATCGCCAAATTTCATTAGTGACCTGATAGCTGTTGGCGCCGTATAAAATTGCGTGACCTTGTACTTGTCGATGATGGACCAGTATCGATCGTTTTCTGGATAGAAGGGCGTACCCTCAAACTGTCAAGCACAAGTGCGGATTACCGAGACTGACAAACGACGTAAGTGAGAGAGAGAGAGAGAATGTGACAAGTGGCATACGTACTATGACGGACGTTGCGCCATTCGCCAACGGGCCGTAAACCACGTAAGTGTGCCCTGTGATCCAGCCACAATCAGCGGTACACCAATAAATATCGCTTGGCTGATAGTCGAAGACATATTTGAAGGTTGTCGCCGCATAAATGAGATATCCCGCAGTGGTATGAAGAACGCCCTTCGGTTTTCCGGTAGAGCCGCTACGTGGACACATGGGAAAGAAGAATCAGAGAAGAAACTATAGAACAGGGAGATTGGCGAAAGCGGAGCTCGCGACTCTGTAGTTTCTATTTGGCCTCGAGTACGCGAGTTGCGGCTCGACGCTGAGAGACAGACGCTTTACGTACCTCGTATAAAGGATAAAAAGTGGATCCTCGGCGGCCATCCAAACTGGATAACAGCTCGCTTCCGCGTCCTCCATCTCGTCGTGCCACCAAACATCTCGATCGTCGTCCCAAGAGACCGTGGGCATCTCGACGACCGTACCGTTGCTGGTGCCGTTGATTCTTTTCGTTTTACCCTGAGGATTGTTGAGTCTTCTCAGATGCGCGACGACGATGCAGCTTTCGAGCCGATGGTCATGCTTCTTGACCTTGGCCGCAGCTTCGTCGCAGATATTTTTCAACAGAAGCAACTTCTCGCCTCTCCACACGCCATCCGCAGTGATGAGCACTTTGGCCTTGGAATCGAGGATACGTTCCGCCAACGAATCGGATGAATATCCTGCGAACTGCAACACGCGTCGACTTTTTTACTCCTCCTGTGTGAGACTTGAGAGAAGTCCCACACGAAACGCCCGTGATTCGTGGTCGCGCGGGTCCGCGCGTACTTACCACCACGCTGTGAACTGCCCCTATTCTCGTGCAGGCCAGCATGGCGATCGGTAACTCCAAGATCATCGGCATATAAATGACTACTTTGTCCCCGACGGAGACCCCCTTCGATTTCAGAACGTTCGCAAACCTGCACGTCTCCTCGAGCAACTTTCGATACGTCAGTCGCGAATAATCTTCCGGATCGTTTCCTTCCCTGATGACAGAGCAAATGAGATGAGAATCTATTGATGAATGAAAAAATTAATATATAATAAAAAAAATTGGATCTAGCTCGTTTGCTAAATCTAAAAAGTCTGAAATTGCACTTTTCTTCAATTTCGTGCCCGTATCCTTCCAAGTGTCTGAAGGCTCTGCCCTCGAGAGCGACCTTGATTATCCTCAGGGAGCGGAAGCTTGGAATCAGTTGCCATCGTGCTCGTTTCCACGCTACACACGAGACCGAGACAGAGACGGGGAGAGATCATACATACATTTTGAAAAGCCTTACGTCAATAGCGTAACATGCTAATGCTCTAAGAATTATCGTAGAATAGACTTCATTACGGAAGGTCAAAATTTGTCAAGTATGCGTCCAGCTGTGACGTTGCAAATCGACCGAAACGCGGAACCTTGGAACCGCGCTTGCCACTCAACAGAGTTGAAATGACGCAAATCGTGCGTCAATAGAATACACGATAGAAACGTGAAATGAGCTGGAACCGCGTCTGCGGCGCGTCCTTCCTTGTATGTACGTTATACCTATATACGTTACACCTGAAAACGGCCTTCATCTCACGATCATTCTCAATCTCCTCTCTAAACTCAGGGTTAATTCATACTGAATCCGTATGCTCTACGATACTATTAGCATGTGCCGCAATGTCTTGCACGTTGCATTTCATAATTTATAAATGAAGTTCCGCATAAATGAAGGCATTTTTTTAAATGACATTTTCATCAATCGCATCTCCATCTTTCGCTTTCCGTTTCAATGGTCGTGTCGATCGTTTCTTAACGATCGCTCCAAGGTGATCCGACGGTCGTAGAATCTAATAAGATTCAAAGTCGGATTCGATACTTTGACGCGACTTGCCGTCGCGTACACGAGCGTACACGATGACTAAAAAAGAGGCGCGAGAGACTTTGCAATCGGCAATCTATATCGGAGTTTACGAAAACTTTAGCGGTCGCGTGATCGAATCGTGATTTCGTGCTGTCGCGCGGTTGCGCTCGCGCTCGCGAAGCTGACGCAACCAATGACGCGATCGCGCGCGATGCCTCGCTGGCCAATGGAGACGTAGGTGTAGACCGGCTGTCGAATATTTCGGCAAATAGATGAGCATCGTCCGACACGATTGCGCGATTCAACGTCGCGCGTGTGCCTCCGTGCTGAAAATTGCATCATCCTTTATGATGCAAGGATAATAACAAGATTGAGGATTACCCTTTACTGAAAGCCTGGACTCTCCTTGGAGATTCCGCGCGATCCCGATGATCGAACGTTCTTACATTCTTATGTTTACGACGCGGAACGCGACGCCGGCCGATCCAGCGTATATAGGCTGATCGGGAATCAAATATGCATGAAGCGTGATATCGCGAAACTCGCCACTTTTTTTCGCTCCATCTGTCTTTCGCTCTATCGAGAGATCGCGCTCGCGCGCGCTGCTCCGCTCCTTCTCCTTCTCCGTCTTCATCTTCGGGTCTCCGCTGTTAAAAGTTTAACAATTGTTTTAAGGCGTGTTAATAAGGTAGATAGAAACGGTAACGCGAGGCGGATCGCGCGCATCGCGCGCAACAACGGAATATAATTGGAATATACCATTTTGCGTAAGTGACGTTGAGCAAGCTCAACGTTACTTGGATGACTTGCAGCTACTATTCGAGGATATGCATGGAAATGAACAGCGACGTTGAATCGCGGGCAGATTCCAACTCGTAGTATCGAACTTACTCTTACCAGTAAAAGGCAATTTTATCGCCGTTTCCGCTCTTTACGTTCTTGTCGAGTAGATTGAAGCTTATGTTGGTCGACGCTCCCTCCATCCACCTAATGAAAATGTCACCTTTGCTCAGGTCGAAATTGTACGAGAAAAACTTGTCTTCCATCGCTGGTGTTTCCCAGTAAAATTCCTTGGCGAATTCACCCCAGAACTGCACCGGCTCCTTAATAGATCTGCAGGATAGGGAGAGAGAAACAAATCCATATCACGCGTTGCTGCACGCTCGCTTCATCTTGCGCGATCGACGAAAAAAACGTCCATACATAATATATATATATAATATATATTATATTATATATATTAATATAATAGTTGTTGCTTCGTCATCTATAATTATTTTATATCTACTAGTCTACTTTTGTAGAGTAAACTTGAGCCCGTGCAACGAGAGCTGGTAGATTCATGTCGAGCGAATCGATTCACTCTTCCTTTCTTACGTAACGCGCTATTCCATTATCTACTTAATATTTACAAATTTATGCACGTTCGGTGCACCCGCGACGTGTGTGTGTGCACCGTCGTATTGCACGTCGTATCGTTTCCGCATTAATTGGACAAGTTCGCAGTCTCCCTCCGAATACATTACGGTTGAACGAAACAGATTTAAAGCAAATTTAAAGCAAATTTAAAGCAATCTAGAGAAGCGAGAGACACTTGCCGCTACATTTCCATCAGCTGTCCGCGCGCTCTCTCTCTCTCTCTCTCTCTCTCTCTCTCTCTCTCTCTCTCCTCCACCGCGAGAACGTTGTCCCACCCCTACGGGATCGATAGCGCGCTTCTATTCGTGTCCTTAACAGAATGTTCGGCTTTAGGAACGGCCAGGCCAGGAATCTGACCCGATTCTATACAAGTTCTATACATTCTATACAAGTCTAATTCAGAAACGGAAAAAAACGGCGACGCTCTCTTTCCCGCAAGAGAGTAACAACAACTAACCCCATTGCGTAGCAAGTAAACGTTCCCTCTCGATATCATTACATTTGTCGCACGTCCAAGGAGCTAAACACATTCTATTTTATTCTATTCTATTAATCTCTCGCGTATTCCATTATTATTCCACAATCCTTCTGCAAAAGCCCCATTTGGCTTCTCCTTCTCTCTTACTCGAGGAGTTCCTACTCACCTCTCGTACATTTGCTTGTATTGTTCCATGCTACCGCAGTGCGCCTCCCTCGCAAACTCTGAATTGGGGTAGTACGTTTTCTCTGCCATGTTTCGTCCTTAAAGATTAAAAGGCCGTAATTTAATACTTGTGGCTTGTAGCTGGGCTCTTTTTTCTCTCTCGCTCACTCTCCACCACTTTGCCGGTCTGACCGCGAAACGACAACTGTGAATGCGCATGCAATCAAACTGCGAACGAAACGTGCGCGCAGCACGTTCAATGGCCGCGAGTGGTGAACAGTGATATGCTGAGCAGCTCGCGAGCGCACTGGCGCGCAGGTGAACGATGGTGAACGATGGTGAACGATCAACGACTACGACAGCGAACGGCGAACGGCGAGAGGGTGAGGGAGCAGCTCGGAGCGGCGCTCTATTACGCTTCTGCGTACTACGTCATTTTCTACCTAATATGTGTCTATGAATCGCTCTCTCTTCACGACCATCACAACTTTCTTTTCACACTGTCTCTCTCTCTAGTTAACCTACGTGCCACTTTTCAATTTCCAATTTCAATTTGTCCACCATGATCGAATCGAGTAATCGATCGTACATACGTCGACCCTCGCTCGTGGAGTATAGGATCGTATACATATACGTAAACCTTTTTAGAAACCCTTTATAGTTATTATGTATTACACGTAGACGCCTACAATATTAATTTTTATATCCTCTCTATCACTCTCTATACCTTGTGTGTGTGTGTGTGTGTGTGTGTGCCTGTTTATCCTCTTTAACACTAATCTATTTTAACGTAATAGTTTATGGCGACAACGAGTTTCAAGTTTCCCTCGCAGTGATTCGTCTCAGACAGATGGATTAAACGACCAATCAAAACAATGTCGCGAAACTTGCTCGAGAAACTCTACACCCCTACACCTTTTTTACACTTTCAAAAGGATGGCACCGATGCACGGCTACGACGGTTAGGTTAGGTTAGACCGACGAACCATTTCTCTTCCAAATCGTTTGAATGTCAAAAGAAGCTCGCTTTGTCTGAATGTGACGTTGTGACTCGCATAAATGATAGCAGTTATGTTTTGCATGTCTTTGTAAGCGTTCTTGGCCCCGCCAAAGACCCTCGTTCGTCTAAATTACGCTATCCAGAATATTAAAAAAAAAAAAAAAAAAAAAACATGCACCATCAGCTTTACGAAGAGGAATTTGAGCCAAGAATCATCCCGAAACCTATAACCAAACGCGATGTAAGTTGCCTCTTTAAATTCTATTCTCTTCTCAAATTATCAAATTTTGTCTCCTTCGCTTGTGTCACGCCAGTGTAATACATAACGTTGAACAATCTTGCAGAGATAATTATAGACAATTTATTTACAGTGCTTTGTAGCGCCAACTGTGCCAGAGGTATCTTTGATCTTTGAAAACGCTACAGCGCCAAATAATCAAGGTACCACCGCAAGCTCGTCAAGATTGGCGCAAATAACTGATTCTGTCTCCGGCACGCCCAACTCTTATGCAGCGTGGAAGGAAGAGACGTACTCGAGAGAGACCAACTCCACAAGTACGACACGCGTCTCGCCCGGCTGTAACAACGCTTACAGCTGCACATGTGCCCTGCCGTCAAGTTTACAAACAGCCTCTGTGCAAAAGCGACAGGAGCGAGCAAAAGCTGAAAATGACAAGTGGGAAAGCGTACAAAATGCTAACAAAAGTGAGAGAACGTATGAGAAAAGTGTCAAGTTTAAATGTTCCAGCACGGGGGATTCTTACACGCTGGAAAGTCAGACTTGTTTGTCGTCAGACAAAAGACCCTCGTCTTGCGCGTCTCTACAAAAAGCAACGCTCGGCGTACGCACACACCCCCAGAGAAGGGGAGGACAGTCTAGCGATACTTCTATTTCGGATACTTTGGAAAAATCTCAACCGTTTCAGACAATCCCACACTCTGGATCGCAGCACGCTCATGCATCCAACTACTCACCGTGCATGGTGGATGGCACAAACGAAACAGTGAAAACCTTATTGCAGCTTGTAAACAGCCAAAATGAACAAATAAAAAGTTTACAATTCCAGGTAGATAGACTAGTAAGACTGCAGGAGGAGAATTTCAGAAACAAATCAGGATGCTTGTGTTCGCAACCTCTTGCGACGCAAGTATTCAGATATCCGCGGAATGCTTCGGACGCTGCCTTTGCCTCTTCTCTCGCACAGTCCTCTCAGACGCGTGGTATAAAGAAAAATGTAGCCTCGCAGAACACGCCTGTTATAGAGAGGCAAGATCTAGAGAGTTTTGGTGAAAACAACAACAATGGAAAATTGGAAACAGCATTGCTGGAACAGCACGCGACAAAGGCTTTTATGGAGCAAAAGGTTTCGATTGGCGTTATGACGAGTTTCGAGTTTACCGTGCAAAACAGTCCATTTCTGATAGATTCTGAGAATATATGTGAGAAGAAGGAAGCACAGAGAGAGGGCAGCGATATCACGAGGGCCGTAACGATACACGATACAACAGAGCCTATTAATAGATATAAGACGACATTTACGCGCATACCTGGAGCAGCGCAATTAGAGAATATAGTCGAAGATTCGGAAAGTTACTTGTCCTCTAGCCAACAGCAAAGCAGTACGTTCAACGCGAATTCTTCCGTGAAAGACTCTTCAAAGATGTCGCCGTCCGCTGATGTAAATCGCGAGAGGCAAGCGCACCAAGGCATGTACGTAGGGAAGGATGATCGGCGAGAGCGGCGGGAAACAGAGAAAATGCCAAACACGTCTATGAACGCAGTAGTAGCGTGTAGTCCTCGCGAGAGCACGTCGTGCACGAAGGCGCTTGTTGGGCAGACGAATGATTACGTTGCGACGAGAGACGAGAGAAAAAGAGACTACGAGACGAATCAACCGCCTTTACGTGACGTGCATTTAGCAACGAGAGACTACTATCATAATTATAGAACGAAAGAATACGGTGCTACGGTACTCCGACAAACCGGTAAAGATCCCATGGAGGGGATGGTGGGTGCGAGCATGATTCTGAGCGGAGGTGATCTCGAGATACTCGAGAGACCTCCACCAACTCCGGAACCAAGTGTCCACGTTGAGATGCAAGAGTATAATACGACGAGTGACGACGAGAGTGACAAGTTGAGGCATACCTCGAAAATAGGTTGGACCTTCTACAACAATGTTTTGGGACAAGTTAATGAAATTTTACAAAATTCTGGCGTTACAACCGACAAAGAGCTGAATCATGCTAAACCGGCACGAAACGTTGAGCGGCAAGAAACGGCGACGGAAAATAGAACGGCCGTAAACGGCCGTGTTAAAGCAGCCACCTTGGAACAACTTCGGAGACTTGGAATTAGTCTGACTGAAAACACGGAGCACAGGGAGTCCAATGATAACAGGACGTACGTATCTCTCTTGTAATGAAGATTCATTTTTATTTTACATTAAATGCCAAACACGCATTAAATCTTCGACGTATTTTTTTAAACAAAAACTTGCAACAAGTCACCATTAAAAATTACCATGGCAAATACACGGGCAAATTACTGTTGCGCTGTAGCTCATTAAATTCATCTGATGCATAAACATAGGATATGTTTGTTTGTTTATTTGTTACTTTACGATGCATGAAAAAGGTTTATGAGTAGGTTCGTGCTTTTTTTCTTTCTTTCTTTCCCCCCGTTTACCTGTCACCCTACTATACACATACCTACATTTATGGTTTGGCGTTCGGGAACTGACGCTATCAGCATCAGTCTATTTTTGTTCTACTTTTAGTGAGTAATGAAGATAGACTGATGCTGATAGCGCGATAATATAATGATAATAGAGTTCTCTCCCCAAACGCACCCATAATGATGACGCGACGAGCCGTTTGTAATTGATTTTCCTTAAAGGTTAGACTTTGATTCATCATTTTATCCCCGGTTGGATCATCAGGCAAATGTGACACACAGCACTAGCGTTGTAAACGAGACAAATACGAGTATGCATATGAAGGCGTTGGCATTAAAATATTTAAGCGACGAGCAACTAGCCGATATAGCATGGCATAAGCAAGAATCGTCTTCGTTGAAACATCTTATGCTCAGCAATATGCAAGGGACCAATATGTCGTTGGCTACAATGCGTTATTTGGAAAGATATCAACTTCTCCCAGGAAAAAACACGGTTCAAGCAGAGAGTGAGTATCGGCCAATCGGAAAAGGTTGCGTGCGTATCTAAAAATTAATATATGTATATATCAAATATAAAATTTTATAATATAAATTTGTCTCACTCTTGTCTGTCATCAGCACTGCGCTTACACTTATATTTCGTTATTTTCTAGATACTGAACAAATATATGATAAACACGATTTTCAACCGGCGGCTGCAAACAACACGCCCGCATTACGTCGTTATCCTCTTGTACAAACATCTGGAACTTGTCCTAGTAGAATATTAGATCTTTCAACGTTAAAACGACAGCCAAAGTTGTTATAAGTTTTAAATCAAGTTATATCATAATTATATCATAAGGAGAGCAGTGGTGACTGTAAACAATTTTTATTATATTTATGTATGTACGTACGTACACGTGATATTTTTATAAAAAATCTTAATAAAAACGACTTGTTTACTTTGCGAGAAAAAAAACATTGAAATTCCATGTAGCGGAGACTCGAACCGCCGTTAGCCAAGATTCAAACCCCATTTAGCGGAGACTTGAACCGTACGTGTAAAGAATTTATTTTCTCTCTTCCTTGAATTTAAAATTTTATTATAATTATCCTGCATTTGATAATAACCAACCAAGTGTAGAATGGTGGATCGCGGCACGTATATTATGCGATCGATATACGATATACCTGCACAGCTACTCAATCGCGCTAGCCACGCTATTTTGTCTGTTTGACCGCGCGAGTACTTACACACGTAGTATGTATGTATGTACATACATGCGCAAAAGTTGGAGTCGCCACTGCCTTTGTATACGTCATCTTTTGACTGAAAATCTTGCGAAAACAGTAAAGAGCAGCAGCCTCACACACAGCTTTAAGGTATTTGCGTGTTTGGTGCAGTTTCACGCGTGTTACTTGTGAAATTATATCATTTAAACATTCATATATATGTATCAAAATGACACAATCAAGTATAGATACACGATAATAATCTAATATCACGATAGTGTTGAACAATAATGGACTATTTTGCCTTTCAGATGATTACAGACGTACAATTGGCTATATTCTGCAACATCCTAGGAGTTGCACTGTTCTTCCTAGTATTTCTCTTCCACTACATAAATGCGAATTACACGAAATGAGGCATGAAGCGGTGTACTATTCAAAAAGTCTGCTCGATGTAACCTAACCTAACCTAAGCTATGTTGTCGGATCATCGAGTCGGACCCTCGCTGTACGTTTCTTTTACCGTGAACATAATATCATAAATACATACGATCCAGCATGAAAATGCCGCAACCGTTCATTACATATCGTATGCGAGCGAAAACGTGTGCACGTTGTTCTCATATAAATACTTGTAGAAAATAAACTTTATACTACTCTTTTATTTGCAATACCGTTTTTCTCTTTTTATAAAATCTCACTGTTGAATACGATCAATATAGAATAAGAGGCTTTCGTGAAAAGTAGGATGACACAAGTGGAGAATCGTGACTACGTTTACAGCGTTTACAGCATTTACAGCATTTACAGCATTTACAGCATTTACAGGTGCGGCGAAACAGCGTTGCAAACTCATTAATCAGTTTTACGCGCTTCACAATATACTTGCTTTGAACAAAACATTTTTCATTTTTCATTTGTCGTTCAAGATTCGCGTATTTCAAGTTGATGCTTGAAAAAATTAATTAAACGGCACGTGTGACAAGTTAGTACAGTTTAGTACAGATAATGAGATATATGTACGTCATTCTATTAATTACAAATATACAAAAGCTGTATGGATGCATGCACGCACTGGTCCATGTATACGGTGCACCTCAGTCTTTCAAATTGATTAAGAATTTCAAGTTTTCCGAGTTGTAGAGTTGTAGTGTTGTCAAGTTGCAGCTTTTGTGAAACGGGACGAGCAAGTAAAGGGGGAACAAAGTGGGAGTGCAGATCCCACCTTTTCGTAGCATACAAGATAGCCGTACGTAGATATATTCTATAGTCTAGGGGTAGGGGCTGCCGTAATATACGCGGTGAACGAATACTCGAGCGTCGTTAACGGCGCGGCGTTCGTTAATAGTTAGTAGTGTCACGTTCGTGATTTTTATAGCTCACAATCAGTTTTATGTTATTAATCATGAATCATGAGAGGGTCATTTAGCTCTCGCGGACAACGTGCCGCTTGTATGTATATATGTATATTATTGAAATAAAATGTGATTTTACTGATTGAAGCGTGCGTGTTTCCAAGATAGAGTTTTTATGTGCATTTTTAAGTGCAATCTCAGGTAGAATAACAATATCATGCTAAAGTGCTTCGTTCACCTCATTTACACTTGCGTGTTATCTCTAACGACGACGACTTATGGACTTGAAATAGATCAATTCGCGACGTATATATACAATACGCTCCAAGTGGAAAAAGTGGAGAGATCCGCGATTTGCAATTTCGCACCCAAACACACACACGGTGAACAATAAGTACAAGTATTAAGTTGAAAAGGAGGAAATGCCAAGTGCCTTTCCATCCTTGTTTCGAAAACCCAAGTGCTCGTGTCGCAGTTGATAGTAACGCGCGAATCTTGAATGGATGCGGCGCGGCGCCTCGCTTTGGGCAAAGTCGACGGGATGCTGTTGACTGTTCTGTTATTTTGTTACGCGATCACTACTATCCATGGGTTTCGTCTCCAAGAAGCTCTGGCGACCGCCGAATGCCTAGCGTTGTGTAGAAACGTAAGTTGACTGAAACCTTCAACCCTCATCTTCATCTCTAGTAGGGATAGAAAATACGATTGGATTACGAACGGAGATTAGATTTCGCGGTTCGTCGCTTACCTGTAATCGCGCCTTTAACCGCGTGGAGGGTATCCACGAGTTTATTATTTTAGGGGAAATTAGGGAGCTTGGGAGAAGCAACGACATATATGACTGATAATCGACTTGAAGAATTAAAAAGAAAACAACTCGACTCTTTCCTAATGGTCTCTCTACTCTCTTAGGGTCTCTTTTCTAGAATTTATCTGACATAATAAGAAAAGGTAAGAAAAAGTCGCGAGTCTACAAAATAAACATACCAGACGAAATACACGTTCCGTGGTACACCATTTAACACATTTTAGGTGTTGTTTCAACACCTGTATCAACATGATTGAAAAGTAGATCGACAGGTATGTATGTATGTACATACGTACATACGTCCGATCGTCGCGTCGAATCGGAGGAATCGGACTCGGCTTGGCTGCAGAAGCGATATATTTGCTAGCAGCATTTTTACAACGTTTAGTTTCCTTTCCTTTTCTCTCCTTTTGGTCATGTTCGCAAACGATTTCACATACAACGATATCAACGTATCGCGTATAATTATAATATGCGCGCGAAGCGCGCCACGCATGTTTTTGTCAAAAATTCTCATCAAATGGCCTTGCCAAGTTGCGACGGATCGTCGCTTTACACATACATATATACACATATATATATATATATATATATATATATATATATATATATATATATATATATACAAAGCTATATATAAGCGAAAGAGAGAAATACAAAAGCGGCAGACGGTAGACTGCATAATGCATCAAGTTGTTTTAAACATGTTTATCTCCATTTTCGCATTTCCTTTAAACTTGTGGAGAGTCATGCTCGCAAACTAGAGTATAAAACGCTTTCCCTTTCTTTTTCTTCGCGTTACAGTTCAACCGAATTGAAAAGTTGATACGATTACAAGATTGTTACGATATCAAGTCACGTATCGTAGATTTCGTACAGAGAAGCACGAGACGTGTTAACGGACTTGAATTATTCTTACACGTGGCGGCCAACAGGCCTAATTCTAATTCTCTCTCTCTCTCTCTCTCGCTCCCTGTTTCTCCCGTAAAATATTTATTTACGATTGCAGATATACACGATGTATGCGTATGTACAAGCTTTTGTATAATAATAATTGGCATAAATATATATATATATATATATTTAGTCCGATTTCGCCCGATCATCCATCTCTCGAGTCAAACTTCCAGCGCATATGTATGTACATACATCCATACATACATACGTCGCAACGGCGATATGCGATATGCGAGTGGCGAAAAGTAAAAAGCAGTTAGCAGTCTGGACATGGAAACGGTGGTCGCATCAGCGTCACGTTAGGTTATCGCGCTTTTAAATCACATGTAATACTTGTATGTATATATGTATGTGTGTATATATATATATATATATATATATATATATATATATATATATATATATATATATATATATATACCTAGGCGAGATAAGCACTAGGCGATTCGATTATTCGAAGCAAGCCACGTGCAACGACCTTGCGTCGGACCCTACGTCATGCAGTACGCACGCAACGTTCGACGTTCCTATCAGTTCTTATGGTGCCGATACGTATATCGGTATATTGCATGCATGTATGTATGTATGTATGTATGTATAATGTATAATGTATATGTATGCCGTCGCGCTGAAATCGCCACGCCGCGTGATATCGGTCGCCGGTCACCGGTTGCCTGCACGATAACCTTGCGGTTACCATCAAAGCGCCTTATCGACTCACGAAACGTACGGAACATGTACGATCGACATGCGACCCTACCGACGGAATCGCGCGGCATGTCAATTTTCACTTGACATCTCAAACTGAAAATGAATAATATTCTCATTCACACACTCTGTGTGTTTGTACGAGATGTGGTTAATGTATAATATGTAATGATCTCCAACTGTTGGTGAAATGGCACACGTTCTTTTTCTTTGCCCTGTCTTTCAGGAGTCGTGCCGAGATGCGTGTTCGCAACCTACAGGCAGGTTTGAGCGTAAGTTATTAAACTGTTAACAACTAGATAGTACATACTGCAAGATATCTCGCTCGTGGACCGCCGGTGTCCACGATATGATATGTATAGGTAAAATCTGTGAAAATTGTTTTGCGATCTAGCTTCGCCGAGAACGAGGGAGGAAACTGGCGCAAACGTTACTTTACACTGCAGAGGGATGAACGTTCTAATAATTAGACACAATCCTGGAAGCTACGTCATTCAACGAGGCGTTTCCGTCGACGCTTGGGATACAGCCACGGTGGTAACGGCTTTTTACAGCTTCGACGCCTCCAGCCTCCGGCCTCGATGATTTGAGATGAGCGAAAGCGAGGTCGAAAGGATGAGAGAGAGAGAGAGAGAGAACATGGGTCTTTCAAACGCCACGCGTTAGATTTCTCGCGTTAGCTTTAGGATTTAGGATACGTCGACGCGCCCCGCTACCCGGCCCTTGACACTATACATACAATATGAAGGTGGATTAAGATTATCGCGCGACGCGTGTACCAACGCACAATGGTGAACACGCGATGACATTTCCCTTTCCTTCATCTTTCGCGCGCAGCGTATCACGTCGTTACGCGCGTGAGAGTGTTCCACGAGTCCCCTCGATGTACATGCATAGACATACATTTATTTTGCGAGGCGTCGTGCTTTTGCGCTTTTGCTTTTGCAAACCTCTGTTTACAAGGTAGATTTCTTTCGTAGAGCAGTGGCGGATTGTCGACATTTTCAAACTTGACACCAGACACACTTTATCGTTATCGTTTACACAGAATAACACAGCGCGGCTTTTCATTAGCCGAAACGTCGGATTGGTTTTCAACTTATGCAGGTATCTTTCAACTTATCCTGAATTGAAATCTTTTTTTTAGCTTTGTCTTAATTTACTACAGCGCACGTAAGCCGTAATTCAATTTCGCGTAAAGAAAAACGCTATTACATAATACATAGATGCGCTATATTACAGATACGTAAAGAGAGAGAGAGACATGTCGCGTGACACGTCCCTCTTATCAAGCATGTCAGTCGAGATTCATATTTATTATTCATTGCAGTTGATTACCAACCAAGCCAAATTCAACACATTTCACTTGTAAAAATTGACCAAGAGGAAAATAAAGCGGCGTGCCAACTACGAGCGGAAATTGTTTTTCAACCTGTTGAAGGTAACGCGCGCGCGCACTAATTAAATATATAACGCACGACGCGCTTACAACATTTCTAATACTGTTATATATATATATATATATATATATATATATATGTATGTATACAGCATTCGTGCGATTATTATATTTTTTAGACCAGAGCTGTAACTATAATGTATTATCTTGGTCAGGAGAGCACAATTTGATCAATTTTGATTTGAAAAAGGTAATAGGAGTGTGTTTTACATTAGCATAAATACAAGGTTAATTTCGTCAAATTATCAATACTATTCTCACACGTATTGTCTTTTCAGTCTTTGGATTTCCGTTTTTCTCTTCGACACTTGCCGTACAATCAGAATCATACTATATCGATCCGATCGGGTAACGATGACTTTTCTAAAGTCAGTACGGCAACCATGTTTACTTTCGTCACACCATCGTGCCTACAACGTCATCACAATTTAAGCATTTGCGGTAAGTTTATTTATATACTATTTATATATATACATATATATATATATATATATATATATATATATATATACACTCCTGTAAAATAATTATGTATCTCGAAGAAGAGAGTAATGTAAAAAGAGCTCATTTACTTACTTTCGCGATAGGCTATCTTGAAAACCGTTTCAGCTTTTTTCGTCAAACTTTTCAAAAGTTAAACTGATTTATTATGTATACGAAATATATGCTTTTCCCCCGATTATGCGTAGCACCTGAAAAGGTAAAAGGTTTGCGGACCGAGTACACTCGAAAACGAAACGATGGATCGTATGACGTTGCAGTTACGTGGAATAAACCCATTCTACAACCAGACAATTATACCGTACAATTTCACTCGTTTCATTTCGAACCACGTTTCCTGATTGTATCTGGGGTCGGTATTAGTGCAAAGTAAAAACGATCCTTTTAATTAAGCCAAGAAACCAGAAGAGATTTTGGCATTTTGGCTTCTTTTATAGGACGCGGTCAAAGCTCTCTTCTTGAACGTCAATGTAAAGTTGCAGTACGAAATCAATATCGTGGCAGAATCAATGGGTGGTACAAGTTTACAATCGACTATATCCGGAAGTATCGATGAAGCGTCAGGTATTTATAGGCATAGACCGCAGATAATCATTTTTATCAGACACCATGTAATTTAATAAAATTTCGTTCGATGAGACATGTGCGACATAATAGTTGCAGAGCTATCTTACCGCGAGATCATTGTAGTGTTGTCGACATTAGTGATTATTGCGGTGGTATTTGGAATAATCTGTATACAACGTCGTAACAAGAAGACGAAGCAAACTAATATGGAATATATGCATTTTGAGGTAAGCTCATTTCGTATGCTACAAGTGCAATATTTACCTGCTGGCTCGTTGTAAGAATGATTGATTTTTCGCGCATCAATCAACTCTGATATTTCAAAACGAATTTTCATCTTCAGTTCTCTTTCGGTGACACGTCGAATGCATTTTTTAGATTTTTTTTTTATCGATTATTTGAGCATCGTGTTTCTGCCACGAAGCCAAGTTAATAATTTTATGTTGACAAGTTTGTACAGCTTTGTTGCTAATATAATTAATATAATTAATCTTTCGTCAGATATTTTATCAGATGGCCAAATTTATTTTATTGTTGGAAGAATAATTTTTCTAATTATCCGAAATTCAAAGCACGAAATTCAATTATCCAGAAAGAACAGAAATTTTAATACGTTCTCGCTAAACAGGGTTCTATGGATTCTCTTAAGAAACCTTTAAAACGGGATTATGCAGTAGATAATAGAGCTACTCTTTTGCCTCGTGATAAGTTTCAACTTGCTCCACAACAGCTGACCCTTAAAGGTATATTAGGGAGTGGAGCGTACGGTATTGTCAGACTTGCCTCGTTACAAAATGACGTCGGCGTCAACACAGATGTAGCTGTTAAAATGATGAAAGGTATTTTAATATTAAAATAGAGTAAAACCTATTTATGTAATAATATAATATGCGTACATAAGACATTCAAGAAAGTATAAATACATCCGCGTATATAATAATCACACTTATAGAAAAGCATTAAAATATATATATATATATATATATATATATATATATAGATAAACGGGATTTTATGTACTCGGATTATGTGCAGATAATCCAACGGTGGAGGATATAAAAAATTTTCATCAAGAGATTTCAATGATGAAATCTGCTGGTCAGCATCCAAACATAGTATCTTTAATTGGATATTGCACTTTATACGATAAACCTTTATTAGTAGTGGAATATTGTAGCAAGGGTGATTTGCAAACGTATTTAAGAACGGTGAGCTATATATTAGTAAAAGTACAGTACAGTGTATATACATTGAACAATGCATCGGTTTTTTTAAATAATAAATAATTACTTTGTTTATATACCTACATATGTATAAACTATAAATTTTATTTTTAGATTTGGCAGAATTTAGTGAATGCCGTATTCGAATGTAGAACTCATTTGAAATCCAATATGGTGTTTCGTGCCAATAAGAATGCCACGGAACATGGTAATATACATACATACATATATGCATATTTAATTATATATATATATATTTTTTTTTTAATTACGTTGCATCAATATTACAATTTTCTACTCAACAATGTATTGTTATGTACATATATATTTTTATATATTTATATTGTTGAGTGGGAAATTGTAATAGATATTATATTGATGCAATGTTATACTATTAGTTGGTATTTATTGGATATGTATACTCAACACGTACGCTATACAGTAACAATTTCAAATGTTTTTTCAAACAAAGAATTTTTCCATTATGCAGAAAATTTTGTCTCCAATTATAAGAATACGTGTACGATCGCCAATCGCTTGTACGATATTCAACAAGGTAAATCACACAAACAACAATATCGGACGTAGGATTAATTAATTCATCGAGGATGTTCAATAATTCTTCTGCTAATGTTTTTCCAGATGTGATAAAATATACAGAGAATGTTACTTCTGCCGATTTATTGAATTTTGCTAGACAAATAGCTACCGGAATGGTAAGTTGTGCCAATATTAACAATTTACATCAATAATTACTATCAAGACTGTAATAATGAAATCCACTTTCTGAATTCTTTTATTGTTTTGTATAAAGAGTACGGTTGATGTTATGTTTAGGAATTTTTATCTTCCAATCGGATAGTACATCGTGACTTGGCTGCTCGTAATGTATTAGTGCGACCAGATAGAGTGGTGAAAATTTCAGATTTTGGTCTCAGCCGAGATATCTATCGAGAGAATGTTTACCGAAAGAAGGGAAATGGTAAATTACCTTTAAAATGGATGGCAATCGAGGCCTTGACACATCAAATATATACTACTTACAGCGACGTGTACGTATTCTACTTCATTACACTTGCATTACACATTATGCCACCTACTTGATTGTGTCTCTACATGGTGGAAATGAAATTTTGCATTTTAGATGGGCTTTTGGTATCTTATTGTGGGAAATAGTGACTTTAGGTGCCATGCCTTATCCTGGTACTCCCACAAATAGAATTTTACAATTTCTCAAATCTGGATATCGAATGGAGAGACCACCAAATTGTAGTCGAGAATTGTATGTGTTTATTGTGTATGTTTATATATATACATATATATATATATATATATATATATATATATAAGTAATTGTATGTATTTATAACATTCAAATATATAAATTTTCAGTTTTATATCTTGTGTTTCTTCTTTTTCA
The DNA here is from genome assembly GCA_928718305.1 of Tetramorium bicarinatum. Lineage (NCBI taxonomy): Eukaryota > Metazoa > Arthropoda > Insecta > Hymenoptera > Formicidae > Tetramorium > Tetramorium bicarinatum. The sequence goes on from OV788328.1 coordinate 12,211,309, forward strand.
GATACAGTATAATGTATTCATGTTGGAATATAAGACCGCAAAGTAGACCTACTTTTACCGAATTAAAACAAAGTTTGGATAAATTGCTCAGTAAATGTTCGGAAAATAAATATTTGAGTTTGTGCGATGTTTTATATGAATCAGTCGACGAAACTAACGAGCTAAGGTCAACTAATGTATGTATGTTAAATGGAATTAATGCAAAGCACAATCATTAATTAACTCGTCAAGAATCACCGAATTTTCATTGTGTGCAAAATTGTTTATTTTCTAATTATACAATATTTTGTGGTATATAATTTCTTATATATATATGTGTGTGTGTGTGTGTGTGTGTGTGTGTATGTATTTTGCACGTATATGTTATGCATGTGTAAGCGCGCGCAAGTATGTTACTTGCAATCTTAAAAAAAACTCAGTGATAATTACATCAACTTAACTGAAGCTTTTTCCTATTTATTTGTAGTTATTAAATCATTAATATTTTTATACATAGTAATGCATATTCAGAGTTTATACAGAACTTATTCGATATATACGAATTTGTTTCAATCATTTCCTTTACTTTTTCTAGAAAAGATGAGACCTTCTTCCCCCACCGATGAGTCGTGTATACTACTAATATGTTGACTTGAGAAATTTAAAAGTCAACATTGCCAATAAACAACTTTTATTTTTAAATAAAAAAAATGACAAATTTAGCCAGATTTATCAATTATTTGCAAGTATGTTCTATGCAGATATGTATAAATTATCATTACTATTGCGAAAAAAATATTCATATTTGCTACTTGAAGAGCAAAGACTCGCCCAATTTTGAAATGCGAAAATGTATAATTGATACATGACAACGAAAGAATAATATAATTTATATTCGTATTGTAACATTTAAAATCTTTCAATGTCATTTTATGTTAGTTTGTTGTTAGTAATAAGTGTATTATTAATTAGATACTAACAATTGATATGAAAAGAAAAGAACATTTGTTCATGTAAGACAAACGTCTAAATATTCCTTTAAAATGTCTAAAGATGTCTAACATTTTTGTCCTTTTTCACATTTTTTTTAAATATTTAAATGTACTTTAAGCATCTTTTGGACTCTTGAATCGTTTAAATGTCTATAAATGAATGCTGTATCACTGAATAATCTCTCTTTTGTAATATCACCAGATACAATTATATACAATTGGAAATTTTCTAATTATATAAAATGTACATAGTTGACCAGATCATTAAATCTTTCTTCAAGATAATATGATATAAACACAGAATCTTCTACAAAGAATCTTACGATAAATCAATTATCCAATAATCTGGTTAGTAATATCCTGCAATTTCCTGTGACTTGAACAAAATTATACACAGTAATTAAATTGCACACAAGTTGGAAAATTCGTAGAAAAATTGATATAATTATTTAATATGATTATAAAACAACATCTTTTTTAAGATTAAAGTATATAGCGAAAAATTGTGTTTTAAGATACTTTTCATTCAAAATCCGAAGTATGATTGAATTGCAATAGTTATCAAACATACACAACCAAAAATGTCCTCTTATATTCGAAAATGTGAAATCTCTTAAAAAAAATAGATTATAAATAAGCAAGTAAAAATATATATAAATATTATTCAATCAAATTTTTCTACAATATAAATTTAATAAAAATAACATAGGTTTTGATCATATATAGATAAAAACTTTTCGATTCTTTAACTTAAAAATTCTTAAATTTTAATCTTTACATTTCACAGAACAGAAATGTTTTAAATTTCATATTAGTACATTTTATATCTCCGACTAATTGGAATGCAAACTATTGCTGTTTTTTTTTTGTAATAACAAGACTTAGAACATACTGGCATAACTCTCTCTCTTTCTCCCTCTCCCCTCTGTGTTTCCATCGCAATCAACACATGCTATCACAGAGAAAGTTGTTACTACATATGGATTTCTGTTGGATGATTTCGTTTTCTTTTTTTCTTTTTTGATTTTACTGCAAATTATTACACAAATCTTACATTCTCGGAAATTTTTTACATGCATGAACTCATGGTTAATCTCATTAAAAAATATCTCATATCCCGTATGATACATTCTTAAAAATATGACAATTAGTTTAGACGTATTCTTCTTTTTGTAGTATCATCAAAATCTTTCCTTAATAAAAATTCAAGTGGAAATGTAATTAACGTATAATTAAGCTTTGAACGTGCGACTTATTCCTCAAACAAAAAAGCAATGCCGCATGATTAAGTGCAAAAAAATATCGGAAAAGGACATTCACATTGTCATTCAGAATTAAGCTTAATTAACCGATAATTATTCTTTCACTTAGATTTTTGAGAAAGAAAAAAGTCAACTTTGAACATTCAGGCAACACTATCGGATTTCATTCTTGTTTCTTAAACGCTTTACAAACGAACGCTTTACAACAAATGTAAATTTATTTATGAGAGATGTGACAAAATCTCACATTATACGATACTGTTGATTACAAGACAAAAATTTGTCCAGAGACTTGTTTGTTAATATACATATACGTACACACACATACATACACACATGTATGCGCATATATATGTACATGGAGATTGTGTCTCTCTTAGGAGGAATATTATATATTATAATTTTACTTATATTTATATATATATATATATATATATATGTATATATATATATATATATATACATATATGTATATGTATGTATGTATATATATATATATATATATATATGTATATATATATATATATTTATGTATACTTATGTTGTTTTAAAAACTGACGAATGTGATTAAGTTTACAATTATTAGTTACTATCGCTCACATATAAATGTAATCAAAGAACGTAATATTATACTTTGTAATTCTAACATAAAGATTATACGGCAAAAACAATATATTTAATTAATAAATTTCTCTCTTTAAGAAGCCAAAAATCACAGACAAAGTAGTCTCTATACCGGTATTAATCACCGACAGGAATCTCTCTCTCTCTCTCTCTCAGTATTAATGTTCTTACTGCCTTTTGTACCACTTACAGTGTTATCTATATCAGATACTATCGTTTCTATTAATTAAACTATCTTCTTTGTCTACTGGTGGTGGGCCCGTGGTTAAAGTTGTACTTGGCCCTGCTGTCAAATAGCCAGCAGATACAGGTGTCCCAGCTGAGTGACAATCAAGCCAATTTAATAATTGGCAAAAACAAACAACATTTAATTATGTAAATTTTTAAGTTATTCGCATATGTGAATACCTGTAAGATAACCAGAACTGGTATTATTCGAAATGAACAGATCGTGCCGTTGATCCTTATACTCTGCCCATACACTCGACTTTTCCAAAATGGCATTAACTTTTTCACCAAGAAGTAAACTTTTCGTCATGGCCTTTAAAGCTTTTACTATTTGTGCTTTAGTCGTGGCAGGATTTTCAACAATATCTAATCGACCTTCCAACATGTTTAAAAGATATGGTACCATTTCGGCGTCCAATGCCTACAATTACATTGTAAAAAGCATCAATAAATAGCTTTGGACGTGGATTTTGTATATATTGAATTGAATAACGTGAATCGTATAAATCCTCTTTACCTGCTTGATAAGTCTATCTTCATTCGTCGAAAATAGTCTATTCAGCGTCTCGCATGCTATCGCGATCATATCCCTTCTCGATTGCATTGCATGCTTTAATGGACTTATGCATTCCGTTTGGCATATAGATGAGATACAAATCTGAATGCAAGTAAATTATATAGCAACATAATTATAGATCATATACAACTGATACAAATAATTTAGCCTCTCACCTCGCTTGTCGCTAATTGATGTAAAATTAATATAGCTGTCTTATATACCGATGGCTGACTGTTGTGAGCTGCCATTTGTCGACAAAGTCGCGGTATATGGCCCAAGGATGGTACTTGGTCGGCCAAAGTAGGTTGCGCTTGGAGTAAACACACAAGAGCCTGCGTCGTCAATTCCAACATGTCCATCTACAAAGAAAATTACAAATATAAACATAAAATAAATGTTTTCTTTTTTTAATATTTTCATACGCATTGGCACTTGTTATTAGACTTTTGTTTTTTTTACATCTTTACACTTACATCAGTCTTTTCCTTCGACATCAATGTTAACGTAGTGTCCATCAGCTCACTTAAAAATTCTTTTGGTTTTCTGAGCGCCCAAGCGGGACTGGTTATGAATAACCGAAGATACACTCCACCTACGACAGGCTCGTTTGTCGCAATATCGATATTATTTTGTGTGTCGGGTAATTTTAATATGGCATTTGGATTTCGCCTCTGTAACGCGTGGTATCTAAAAGATGAGATATAACTAACTCGATACATCGCCGAGGGCAGAGAAGTAAGAAAAGAGGGGGGGGAGAGAGAGAGAGAGAGAGAGAGAGAGAGAGAGAAAAGAACAAGTCAATTTATATAGAGCTTACTCGTCTTTCAATTCCGCAATAATTCTCGCTACTCTAGCTTTTGCATCGTCGTCCCATATCAATTCAGGATTTTCGTGCTGTGTCTCAAACATGTGTACACACTGCTTGGGTGCATCGCGAATAGCTTCGCTGAATAATCTAGGTAGAAATTTCGACAAGTCAAGTTTAACTTTTGGTCCAGCTAATTTATCGGATGACATTTTTGCAAGCAATTCCGCTGCTGCTTCTCTCGTCTGGATATTACTCGAGTTACAAAAGAGGTCAAGAATGTACACGACAGCTCCTACAAAAAAGAAAAAATACATTAACATAACAGACACGTTCGATACGTGACATCGAAGCAAGTTGACGTTTTGTCGATTCACAAATAAATGTCAATCAATCTGCCGCATTTTTCAGTACGAACCTTTCGATAATGCATCCTTTACAATTTTGGTCGAGCTCATTAGCGCATATAGTGTTTCCAATGCGAGAAGCTGATGCTCTTTTAAACTGTGCAAACATAACAACAAATGCACGACAACTTCATTTGCGGCAATATCATCAACGCATTCCTGATTTTTGGTAACATTACTGATGACTTCTAGCGCGCTCTTTTGAATTAATTTGAAATTACTGCAATTCAAGAGTCCAAATAGCAATTTAAAGTGCCCCATACATTGTAATTCAATGCCAGGGTTATTTTTGATAACATTATTCAGAGCTTTAAGCGCCATCACAATGTGCTCCAATTTCTCTTGGTCCTTCTTAACCGAAGTAATACTTCCTAAGGATGTTAAGTATTCTGAAGATAGTGACAGAAATTCAAGCAAGTTTATCGTAAAACCTTTGGGATTCTGAAAATTAAATAGTAATCTCCAAGATTACTTTTCTCATGGACGTATGTAACGACTATTCTAAATTAGTAGCTTTGCACGCGCACGCGCAATTTTGTTTCTAACAACTGGAAGTGAATTTTACCTCGATTGGATATGCTGGTTGCTCGTTGTATACTTTCACAAATATTTCGCCGATTACTAATTCGTCAGCATGAGCGGTGTACTTAAAGTCGCTAAAATCATGTTCAAAATTATCGCTATTGTTCAATCTCTCTTGCCGTTTCAGTTCTAAATATTCATTTAATTCCGCTCTGGTTCCATTGTCCCAGATTAAATATGGATTCGAACAATTGGAATTCAGTATCTTTAGAATCTCTTCGGGTTTATCTTTAACAAGCTGACGTGCTAGATAGGGCGTTAGTAAACTTTCTAAAGCGGCAACTGTGACGGGATTAACGGGGGTCTCGTTGTCGCCCTTCATGTAACCACCTAATCTGGCACAAGCGCGAACTGCCAATTTGGCCAAGTTGTTGGCTACTTCCTGACGATTCTCATCCTGATTTCTCTCTACACCACCTTCCTCCAACGTGTAATCGTAGTTGAACATGAAGAGCAACAGATCCCACAAAGCACCGGATTGCAATAGTTGCATTTGTAATATACTGTCTGTAGCGAGAGACGAGATACACTCGGTGGCAACTGCACACAATTTTGTTAAATGCTGCAACAGAGGGCAGAGACAGGAAGGGGAAAAAATTAAATAGATGAAAAAAGAGTAGTTCCATAGAGTATTCTGCATAGCCAATAAGTCTACAACAAGTTTATAGGTAAGATACCTTAAAATGCAGTATTCTGCAAAGGTCTTTCACAAGCTGCGGCAATTCAATAATCTTATCTCTGCATCCGCGAAACGATCCGGCAACGGCGAAGCATCTGGTTATATGCATACAGACTTGCACCGCTATGTCGGTGGATTTACTCGATCTGCTTAAAACGGATACGCATCGCGTGTACGCTTCCAACAACACGTCTAAGCCACCCTCCCTTCGCAATTCTTCGGCATTTAAAGCCGAACAGTGCACCGTGTGATACGCAAGTTCGCTTGCAGCAGCTAGCAATGGGGCAGACTTTGAAAATAATCGTTCGTCATCCGTTTCCAGCTTAATCGTCTTGATCAGCTGCGGATAGCCGGCGTATTTGTAAGGTCTAAGCTCATCTGTGTATCTATGGAAGAGGATGCTCTGAGTCCTTAAAATCAAGACGATGTTGTCAGGATTGGGGCCAGTCGTCGACCAACAGCTGCGACTGCATAAAAACTCGTAAGCCTGACTGACAGCTTCAAACTTGTCCTGTAGAATCATCATTATCACGTTTTACACTGCACATGCAGGTACAGGTGCGTTTCTGCGTGCGTACATGTATGTATATGTACGTGGTATGTATGGTATGTATGTACATACACACGCTTACGCTCGATTAAATTATGTAATAAAAGTAATGAGATAACTCGCGACACAAATATACTCGCTTACCCTGCCCTCGGGATTTTTATCAGGATGATACATCTGAGCTAATTTGTAAAAGGACTTTCTCACGATCGCCTCGTCATGCTGCTTTCCACTAGGTAAGCCAAGCTGCTTGTAAGCTTCATCCACAGTCATTAGAGGTGGCTTCTTTTCCACTTCTCTCTTCCATGCGTCTAATACATCTTTTAACAGTTGCACCTAATTCACAATATTATATTATACACATCAATGTTATGTACAGAGGATTGTATGCGCGCGGCATCACGCACATAGAAAAGATCAAGTCACGTGATTCGCTTTAACTTACAGGCTCTGGGATAGGCCACTGCGGGAATTTAACAGTGTCGCAAAGATGCCTGAGGTAGAATATCTGGCAAAACAATTCGTTTTCTAATTGCGGATATCTCACAGCAGGTATAGCGATGTATTGATACCTGGCCATGGTATGGCTTCGTAACTTGGGAGTAAAATCTGCAATATGTGCGGCAATTTTCTCAATAAGCATTCGCCGCATTTCTGCATTCCAAATTGCTTCTGGCGTATCGTAATCTCCAAGAAATATCTGCGCAAATTTCTCTGCTCCGTGATTCTCTAAATAACTCACCATCGCATCGGGCACGAGTTGACCGAGAATACTTCGTTGCATGATATCTGAAGAAGTGTTCTAAAGGCACACATAACGACACAAAATCGAAATGTTATCGAAACTTCATTCACACATACATACATATAGATATATACTTGTACGCTTGTCTAACGTGATTGTAATCGTGATCATGCAATTACATACATTTGTTAAGATTGTTTGAGAGGGAGGGAGGGGGGGGGGAGGAAACAGTGTAGTATAGTAAACATGTAAATGACTCACGTCGTCGTTCCTAAAGGCTTGTTTAGTGTGCGTAAGCTGCAAGAACCTTGCGATTGGCAAGACGTTAGAACCAGTGTACATTAGGATAAAGTAAAATACGCCGGTAAGATAAATTTTCGACACGTCTGCATTGTCCCGCATCACTTCACACAGCAACGTGGCGACTCTCTCGACTAGGATCGGATCGAACGTTAGCAAAAGCTGTACGATATGTGGCAGATACTGAAGATCGGATAGCAAACGCTTCACCCGTGGCAGCGGTCTGATTACCGCGTCATCGGCATCTCTACTTGGGAAATATTCGCACATCTTGATTAAAATGTTTAGGATTAAATTAGCCAGCTCACTTTCATTTATCACGGGAGTTCCCCTCGCGACAAGACTCCATTTCAATTGCGGCACTTGTGAAATCGTTTTCCACCCATCTAATCCCTGTGCCCAAACTTTCGTCTTGTGAGTGACGTGATTTGAACTGTACAGTTCCTTTAGGTCTTTTAGACTCATCGGACCTTCACGTTGATCCCCATTATTGTAATACCATTCTTTTTCCATTCGTTCCTGCTGTGGGCCCGCTTCTATCACATTGGTTTGTGTCGGCACGACTGCTCGGGAAGTATGTAAATGTGCCAATGTCAACAAGTCAACTAAAGTTCGTACACCATTCTGATCCATTATATCCTTAACATTTCGCCGGTGCAATATGAGCTTATTTATGAACATGACTAGTCTGTCGCGCTCCGTTCTGTCCGCGCAACGCTCCAACATTCCCAGTATGTACTTGGTATCCGAGAATGGACCGATATCCTCGTAATATCGACCATATACTATCGTCATTGCTTGCAAGCAAAGGCACTTCATTTCGATTTTCGCAGTCAATAAAAATCTATGGTATAAATCATTAAAAAATTCGTATCTGCAATCAAAGATAAGACATCGTTATGTAAACTGTTTGAAACTTTGTACTACAAATTAGCGCGATCACACAGTTTATATCACAAGCGTTTGTATATCACGTCTCGCCTCTCTTCTCTTCTCCCCTCCCCTCCTCTCCTCTCCTTTCCCCGCCCTATTTGCAACAACACGTTGTAAACGTGTTCGTTCGTTCGTTCGTTCGTTCGTTCGTTCTTTCTTTCACCAACAGCAGGCGGTGACTCTTTTCCTGCCGTTGGTTCCGGCCTTCCATTTTATATTTACTACGCAAACGTGGCAATGTCCCATCGCGCGCGCGACATTCGTCATCGACGGCGTGTAAAAATTGATAAAATGGTTATCGATATGAACATACAAATATACATGTACTTACGATTTTCTTATTGGACTGTCCGGACTATCCTTTTCCAGTAAAAGCCTCAAGTAGTAATCTCCAATTTTAACTTCATCCGAAAGACATTGATATTGCACTTCAAACTCTCTATGATTCCACGCGATCAAGGTCCCACCAGCCAAGTCTTTATCCGAACTAAATGCGCGTATCTCATTTTCCAAAGCTATTCTCAATTCCTCTCTCGTTTTGTGGTTCCAAATTAAATTTGGCAGTGCGTGATCTTGATTAAATTTATAGTAGAATAATTTCCAATTTGCTTCAGATTTAATTCGTTCTCTACGTTTTCTTAAAACTATCGGACGCTCTTTAATCTTTTCTCTACGCTCTATACCAATACGAGCACCCCAATGTTGCAAAGCATTCTCCACGTGCTTTTCAACTACTCGCATCTGACGTTCGATAGCGATCCACTGTGGACTTTTTTTATTTCTCGACGCATGATCTATAGCTATCTTTAAATTGTCACGATTGTTCAATCTCTCTTCTTCCAAGAATGACTCTGGCACTTTTTCGTCAGAGTCCAAATAGTTTAACAAGCCCACCGGCTGGAAACAAATTGCAGCAGCTCTACATTATTCGCATTTACAATAAATGCAACGCATAGGAGAGTAGGTGTATACAATTTAAAAAGCGCACGTGTAACTCTTACTCTTCGTGTTAATGTGTTAAATCCTGTTACAATGTAGGACGTATGTATTGTATATAATGTATACAATGTATACATACAACTCACCATAATTCGTTTCAATAATCCCATAGCTGTGGGATGCCCTGTGACCCACAAGCCTACTAAATGTCGGCACAATTGTCGATGCGTTAACAGTCTACTGTCACTACCGATTGTAAATAAGCTATTTAATAAATGCCTTGGTAGAGCTCCTTCTGCAAGTGCCAGTTCTTGCATTTTTGCCGCTACCTCTGGTGCACCCTCCTCAATGATCGCTCGCATGATCAATCCAGCACCTTTGACCACAGCTAGCGAGGGATGTTGAAACAGTTTAAACAAAGATCTACCTCTTGTAGCAACCATTTCTAAAAGATTATCAAAATGTTTGCCATCGGTAGTCTCACTGTATGGTACGCACAGGGCAAATGTTAAAAGATCGAGCATAGCAGAGACTACCAACGCACCTGTGCCATGATTCTGTAATGTTAAAAAAAGAGAAATGCATCGTGAATGAAATCGCATCGCGGATGAAATCTCTATTTCATTTCATGCCGTTTATTACATTTTATACGATATCTCTGCACCGTGAGTTTAAAAAGCTTTTCAGAGCTTCTTAGCAAAGAACACAACGTTCAAAGCAACAAGTATCGAGTAATCAAAGCAAAAGTTGTGAAATAAATCTCAGAAATTTGTAATCTAACGTTAGAGGCAACGTAAGAGTACGGCAACACTCACGTGAAATACTTACAATGTGATTAACCCACATTTCAAGTAGGCTTTCTAAAAACTTGTTACTGCTGAGGAGACTACTTTTGTTCAATTGTTCTTGTCTCAAATCGCAATCGTCGTGCATTGGTTGCATTAGAGCGCAAATACAATCTATGGCAGCTTGCGTTACACCACACGTTTGTCTTTTCAAAGCCTTCACGACCTTTGTACCGACAGTTTCTCTAAAGCCAGGAAGCGTTGTAAATGCAGCGAAACCGATTTTGCTGGCCACCAGTCTTCGCAGGGCATGAAACTGTGCTTCAATCTCGCCGTTTGTCTCGAGATCTTTGTTGATTAAGGTATTCAGAGCGCCGAGAATAATCTTGTCTTTATTTTCAGTAAAAATCCCCTGTAAGTAATCATTCGTGATACGATGTACTTGGAGTTGTAATGTCGTTACAGTCCATTCAAGCGGTTCAACTTCCTGGATAAACAGAAAATGTCTCATGTCCCTTTATGTACTATTTTATCGATATATCGATGTAATGTATTTTCAATTGAATCTCTTAATAAAAATTTCAAATCACTTTACAGATATACCTACTTTACTTAGAGAGAGAGAGATTCTTTTCCCAGAGGGAAGAAAAAAGTCTGGATAAAAAAAAAGTCTAAAATGTTTTCCATTGTAATGTTTCATTGTTTTAAAGGGATTCCAAAGTCAGGCAAACAACACCTTAACCGCTTCAATGTACCGTACACAAACTCTAACCCTTACTCTTACGCAAATGCGTAATGGTACTTGATAACGACAGTTATCTCGCATATAACACACAGATAATCAGAGATAGAGAAATGCTTCATCTTACGTCTTGCGTGATGGAGTAATTGAGCCCGCTGTACGGTATATTTGCGTTAAATCTCTCCAAAATCTCAGCAAACGTACGTCCTCCGGGCGGCTGCTGAAGGAACTTGACGTGTGTCGTCTCAACCTCCTCGTCAACAGGTAGATTGAAAGGTCCGAGTCTTTTACCTCTGGCTATGGGATACATCTTGACGTGGACATCTCTATTACCGGATGCTCTCACTCCGTCCAGTAGAGATGCCAGTAAGGAATCTCTATTCGTCGCGGTATAACTGCGCGTTTGCCCATTAAGATACTGTATAGTGAACAATTGAGGATTATCGTTATCACGAACCAAAGTAAAAATGTCCGACAGTGGTCTAAGAGTACAAATGTTGTACGTTTGAGGATCTCTTTCCAACAGGCAGGTGTCTGACAGACAAAGCGTCCTTCTTTGAGGATCCAGATGCCTGGAGGAGATTTTGTGGACAGTAAATTCCGATACGCTCGTTATATGCTCGTCGCTGCTAAATTTCCCTAATCTTTGAGCAATAAAGTCGTCGAGTCTTATTGGCTCCTTCAGCATCTTGATGTTAATGCCCAAGTTTGTTAATGCAGCTTCTTGCAACTTTTTCTTTATCTCTTCCATATGTTTCGAAGCGAACAGATGCAAGCGTCCAAATCCACCACACACAATCACAAATCCATTCGGATAATCTTTCATTGTCAGGAGCCCTTCGAAATCTTTATAACAATAACTAGCTAATACCATGTTTGTCGCAGGATCCAATTGATCGAGACTGTATGGTGTTATCTCTAACACAATGGGCAATCTTGTATCAGACCAGTGATGTTTATACGCTGGATATCGCTGCAAACAGAACGACCATGTTACGACTTGGCAAATCGTGTATAGTTTATAACAATTTTCTCTCTCTCTCTTCAACAGTGTGTTTTCTACTTGCTCTCTGTATACGCGACGTAAGTATGAGAGAAAGTATACGTGTGTGTATGTATATATACTCACCAAAATTTCTTTAGACTTTTCAACATACGTTCTGTACTTGAGTGCTTCTGTCAATAAGTGTGGTCTATGTTCGGAGCTAAACTTCATAGTCTCATTTTTCCGCTCCTTACGTACGGTTATAGTAAATTCATGGGAACCTATGTGATTTCTATTTATTGGCTGTACACTTATAAAATCGGAATATTCCCATTTGTTTGTTACTTCTAAGGTGCCAGGATTGTACGTCGTTATCCCCATCGAGCCAATGGAGAAGATGCGCTTGTACCTTTAAAATATTGTTTCTCTCAGTTACAGCGCCACAAGTGGAAAGTGTGTACGGAAAATTATAATTAAAATCGTGTAGCGTTTCTAGATACGCTAACTAACCATCTAACATAAAGAGGAAAGAGAACAATGTTAAGTAATATTATATATTATTCTTATTGAAAAATCATAAAGAAGCGCGAAACTGCGCGGAGCGGAAACTTGACATAACGTAGTCAGTCCGTTGGCTCCCACATATTTGCCTGGCACGGTACACATGTTAAATATCAAACGGTGGAATGGAACTTTAGTTAGTATCGGATATTAATTCTCTTCCACCGCTCGTCAAGGTCTTTAATTGTGAATAAAATGAAAACGAATAAAATGAAGAGGGAGCAATGAACCATACATTTCCCGTAATGGGAAAGGCGCCGTACGAGAAGGAGAGCGAAAGAGGCACTTACTTTCCTTTCCATGTAGAATGCTTGGTAACTAAAAAGCATGCGACATCTTGATTGTCCTTAATCGGCATCATTGTTTCATTGCTCGTGGACGCAATCGTCGCGGTTCGGACAGACTGAAAGTTTGACTCGAAGCGCAGAACACTAGTTGCACAAGGTGAAAGGTTGCGTAGGAGAACATTCGCGCGCGCACACACACGAGTTAGAAAATTACAGGGCCGTCATTACGTGAAGTACGTAAAGGGCAAGAGGAAGCAAGTAGAAAGAAGTTGAACTTGGTGAGTGGGTGGCCGTTGCTGCTGCTGCTGCTGTTCTCGGCTCTCCAACAGCTGGTACGTTGCGTACTCATGAAACCCTTTCATCTGACGACGGTCATCTTCGACGGCTTGGTCACAACCTGGAAGCGGCCATGACGGTCGCGCCGCGCGAGAGAATGGCCGGGGGGCGTTAGGGGTGTTGACGAACAGCTGTTTCTAGATGTCGGTACTGTGCTGCTCCGACATCCGACACCACCACAGCAGGGGTTCGTTCCAAAATTCAATCTTGGCTACCATAATGCGATAGTTTATGTCACGCACATTATAGATTATGGTAACCAAGGTAGACTTTTGGAACGCACTGCAGGATTTATCTATAATCTATATGCGCAGAAGAAGAAAAAGTCATAACTCATAACCGTAACCCATAGTCGTAACTGTCATGAGTGAGTAGGTACTTAGGTAGTCGTCTGCCGCTCTAAGCTCTTCTCAATTTCTCATTTGGCCTGATTTGATCGCCTGGTTCGTCGATACACTTTTCCGTTTCTCTCGCCGCGGTGGACTTTTTTTTTTTCTTACTGCGTAAGAAAAAGAGAACCTACACAAGGCAGGTAAATATCGTACACTTACATGCGTACGTGAAAAGTTAGGTTAGGTTATACATGCTTTTGTATGCTTACATGTAGCGATGTAGCGATAGCAAAGTCAACGACAACCTACGAACGTTAACGTTACGGTCAAGTGGATCTCACTGATTTCAGTACCGTTACTCGTGCGTAAGATATATTATTGCCTTGGGCTTGAATTGCTTGGCAGCCGTATAATGGAGCCGAGTAAGGGGGTCGGCTCCATTAGCAAGAAAGCGGAGGCTAAACAGTCGACCGCCGCCGCCGCCGCCGACGACGGTCTCGCTGTTCGGGAGAGTAGTAACGTAATACCGGCGGTGATAATTGAAGAACTGGATGAAACGGCCATCAGCTCGATGGACGTGGACTTGACGGAGTTTGTCGAGGCAAAGGCGTTACAGATCAGAGAGGTGGTGGAGGACGTTGCTCCAACGTGTATCCTCTCTCCGTCGTGTAGTAATAGTAGTAGTAGGTACACACCGCCTAAGGATGCGGTCGTGGACGCGGAGGAGCAGGACACCTCCCTCACTGCCGACGAGGAGGATCGATTGACAAAACAATTTCTAAATGGCGAGTTGACATTTAGCGAGTATTCCTCAAGGATGGATCAGGATGTAGACCTGCTGGAGGCGACAGAGAGCGATACGTCGAGGTATACGAGAGAGAGGAGGATCGCCTTCACTGTGTGTGTGTGTGTGGGACGGTGGCAGTGGGTGGGAAAATGACAGGATTTGTGATCCTACTTTTAGGAGGACCATCGAATTCGATCGCGTCACTGTGCAAAAGTTAGTGGAACCAAAGCCGTACCGAGCGACGAACGTGCGTCAGAAGAAAAAAAGGCGCGTATTGCCACCAGTTTTGCAAGGACTTATGGGAGAGGCCAACTTGAGATTTGCAAAGGGAGAGGTAGATTTAGCCGCGCAAATATGCATGGAGATCATCAGGCAAGTTTTTTACTGTGTAACTTGCTTTACTTGCTACCTATATATATATATATATATATATATATATATATAAAATAAAATAGCTGCTCAGGAAACACGAGACGTGACCCTCTCTAATTATTCTCTCGTAGACAAGTACCGAGCGCTCCAGAACCGTTTCAGACGTTGGCTATGATATATGAAAACGATCAACCAGACAAATCTTTGCAGTTTGCTCTAATCGCTGCGCATCTTAGTCCTAAAGATGCCGATCAGTGGGTAAGATTAGCCAACTTGTCATTGGAAAGCGGCGATATGAAGCAAGCGATAACGTGTTACTCGAAAGCGATTCAAGCTAGTCCAAAGGACATCAGTTTATACGAGACCCGTGCGCATCTCCAGGAGCAGAACGGAGATAAGAAGGCGTACCTGCGAGGGTATACCAAACTGATTCATCAACTGGAAGCCGAGGATGGCGAATACATAATGAAATACGCCAAGATACTAGCCAAACGTCATATGCAAGAGGATAACACGGAGCAAGCACTGGAAGCGATCGAGACTATTTTTACCAAGTGTCCTGATCTCATTACGCTGGAAGAAGTCAATGTCATGACTGAATTGCTAATAGCGCTCAAGCAATTCAAGAGGTGCTTGGATATATTAGTCAAATATACAAATATTCAAGTGCGATACAAGAAGAGTGAGAAGAATGAGGAGAGAACGGCCAATGGAGACGACGCAAACGACGCAAACGACGCAAATAAGGAAGAGGAGCGTGGTAATGCGAGAGCGAGAGGTACGTCGCCGTCGTCGTCGAGAAGCCCGAACAACGACGAAATAGAGTCCTGCGATGTCCCGGCGACGGTGGTTGTCGACTTGAAGGCCAAGTTTCTCATAACTCTCATCGAATTGGATTACATTGCGATAGCTGATCAACTGTTGCCTAAATTTTACACGCGCGAGAATCCCGAGATTTCGGGAGATCTCTTTCTAGACGTAGCGGAAGCGTTGATGGACAAGAAGGAATTTCAGCGCGCCATGCTTTTGCTGGATCCGTTGGTTAAGAGTTCGAATTTCAGCCTGGCTGCAGTTTGGCTGAGGCACGCCGAGTGCTGGCTCGGTTGCGGTAATTCGGACGAGGCCATAGAATCTTACGAAGCCGTGCGAAGGCTATCGCCGCAGCATTTAGGCGCGAGATTAGCCTTAGCCCAGCTTTATAAAAAGTCGGAGCAGGACGCGAAGGCGATACAAGTTCTCTACCAAGATCCCGAATTTGACACGTTGGATTCGGACGTTCTTTATCAGAGAACGCTACTACTTTACAAAGTCGGCAGATACGACGAATACTTCTCCTCGGGAATGTTGCTTCTCTCGAGGCATTGCGTCAACATAAGAAGGAAGGTCGAATTGAATGCGCTGGCACGCGCAACGGGGGTGCGCCAACGGCTCGACAGCCTGCAACTTCGTCGTTTGTCTTGTGGGGAAAGGTTGGAAGACGACAATGCTCCAACCTTTACCGCTAACGCGTGCCCGAGCGAGAAGAATGAATTTTTACTTTTCTTACAAATGTGTACGCTAGCGTGTCACATGCGCAAATATGGCTTCCTTCAAAGATTATGTTTCACCGCTCTGACGTCCAAGAGATTTAAAAAGAGGAACCCTCACATCATCTTTCTGTGCTTGGTCTCTTGCATTCATAATCAGGATTCGTTCTACGGCTACAACATCGTCCGAGAGTTTGTGCGTGTCTGTCAAAGGTCCAACTCGTGGAACTTGTTAAATATAATCATTCAAAGAGCGGAAGATTTGAGGCACAATAGGTTTATAATGCGGTTACTTGGGAGAGACGTCTTTTCACATTTACACATCATGCATGCAAACAACTGTCTCGTCTCGGGAACTTACAAGTATGCTCTAAACGGCTACATGTCTCTGTTTAAAGTAGCACCTAGTGCATTGTTAGCATTGTTGATAGGCGTGACGCAATTACAAATGGCATGTCAAAAGTTGTCGGCCAAGAAGAATCAGCTTGTAATTCAAGGTGCGTATCTCGCTAGTATAGTATATAATGTTGGGCAATATTTTTATATTATAGAGGGTGCATTTTTCTTTCTTGGCAAGCGTACATTTATTATTTAATAACGTCTACGATATAATAACGTTACGACATACATATTACATGTACATACATGTAATATGACGTAAGATACCGTTTTTCAAAAAATTCTCTCTCATTTCTGATAGCGCTAGCCTTCTTCAAGAAATATATGCAATTACGTGGGGAAGAAGGTCAACAAGAAACCTATTACAACATGGCGCGGGCATTTCATCACATTGGTTTCGTACCGTCTGCGATTCACTTCTACAAGCTAGTTTTGAAGGAAGATCCAGGAGATTTAGTCAAACGGCATGCTAATCTTTTGGACCTGAGAAAGGAAGCAGCTTTCAATTTGCACCTTATTTATCTACAATCCGAAAACCATCTTCTTGCTAGAATGTATCTCGACACGTATATCACGATATAAGTACAAAACTGAAAAACTCTGAGGCCCGATTTTTCCGACTTGTTGGTAAGCTAACTACGAGTTGAATCCGACGTCTGAAGATAAAACAACGCCAGACGTCGGATTCAACTGTTAGCTTACCAACGAGTTGGAAAAACCGCCCCGAGTCGTCTCCAAGTCGTCTAAATGTGATACGTTATATACACAATTTCTGCTTATTTAATACAATTATATGTGCACGCACGCGTGCGTCAAGTGTAGGGTACTGTAAATTTTTTTTATTAAAAAATGAAACTTTTTTTATCTAACGAAACGTGCTTTTGTTTATTACGCATTACGTTTGTTATACTTAATCCTATCATCGTACAATTTTTTTTTCTTTTCTTTCTTTCTTTCTTTCTTTCTTCCTTCCTTTTTTTTTTTTCAAACAAGAGCCAAACCGAAACTCCCATCTTCGATTGCGAGATAGTCTTCGTTTGCACGTTGCATTTTTAAATGCCGCTTTGCTGCCGCTACATGTGATTATGCAATGGAGAATAACTAGGTATGTAATTTCTTTCAAGATGACGAAAAGAATTCAATCTCTTGAGACCATCCACGTTAAACGCCAGTCGATTTAAAGGTTCTTCTTACTGTTAGAGTAATGGATTTAGAAGGTAAAGTTGAATTTAAACAATTGTGCGATACATTGGAAGCTATTGCCAAAACACATGAAGTAAAAAAGAAGGAGCAGATCCTGCAAACGTTTATCGACGAGTGTCGCAATATCAGCGACAAACTGAAAGTAGAATATCCTGAATCGGTATGTATGTACACTATGTGTTATGGTGGCATTGTAGGTCGTGGATGGAGAACGTGCGTTGGTAGTTGGATTGATTTTTGTTTCTAAAAAAATATAAGAATCGATAAAATCTATGCTCTGTAACTCTATATTCTAATTTTCTATCAAACAATAAATGTGCGTGAGTTTGAGTACGCGGTGATGGATAAGTGATGAACGCGACGGCGCGAAGCAGGGAAGCTATTAATGACAACTCGGCTTAATTTCGTCTTTTCTAGAATGTATCGCTCTATCCGATCCTAAGATTGATCCTACCTGACCTTGAGCGACAGCGTGGACCGCACAATTTGAAGCAAGCTTCGCTAGCAACGGTTTACGCTCGTGTGTATGGTTTTGCACGAAATAGCGACAGTTGGAAAAAGTTGACAAATTATCGGTTAGTATCTCATCTCTCATAATCGTT
The DNA here is from genome assembly GCA_928718305.1 of Tetramorium bicarinatum. NCBI lineage: Eukaryota > Metazoa > Arthropoda > Insecta > Hymenoptera > Formicidae > Tetramorium > Tetramorium bicarinatum. The sequence continues at coordinate 12,229,810 of OV788328.1, forward strand.
AAATGATGGACAAAACACGTTGCTGAATATTTATCTTGTATCATAGGAATATGTGTACAAGTATATTGCACATATACATGTAAGAATAGTGAACCGTTTTACGTTCGACAGTAAAATCACGACGTATTATATATATATATATATATATATATATATATATATATATATATATATATACATCCAAATTTATAAATATAAAAAAAATATATATATATTTAGGTATATTATATTATATTATGTATAAAGAACTCTCTAAAAAAAATGCAACGATTGTATTTTAGAGAATTCACGTCGGGCGACGTAGGAAATGATTTCGCTGATCGAGCTTACTACATATTGGATAAAAAGTTACCTCGGATCGCTACCGGATTGACGATCGCACGGATCAATGCGTTCCTCGACGGTATCTCCGAGAAAAACGTAACGATGGAGCAAAAAGTTGAAACGTTTCGAGCACTCTTCCGACAGATTACGGGATTCGAGATGAAATGGCTAACGCGTATCGTCTTGAAAGATTTACGACTCGGTATAGGAACGCAAAGGATACTGCACAGTTCGTACAAGCTATTATAGTAAAATAGTCAAATCAACCAAACCGACAACACGAGACACGACAAATATAGACATAATTATTATATGCATCGAAATACTAACGAAATATAACAAGTATAACAAGTATAAGAAGTCGCGACGCGGAAGACTAATTGCGAACCATTTCCCTTTCAAGTCTATCATCCTGATGCGAATGACATGTTTCTCACGACGAATGACCTGCGCGAGATTTGTAATGAGTTACACGACCCGAAGGTCAACGTGAAATGCGGCATACGATTGTTCTCGCATTTTAAACCGATGCTCTTGGAGCGATGCGACATCGAGAGTATCGGCAAGTTATTTCGGGGCCGTAGTACGGACTTGTACTACGTACAAACGAAATACGACGGCGAGAGGTCGCAGCTCCACATGAAGGATGGAACGTTTAAATATTTCACGCGTCGAGGATACGATATTACAGACAATTCTGCGTACGGAAAAACCGGATCCTCGGGTATGCCGCAAATTGAATGAAATCATAGAGCGACTCCTTCTCGCTGGCCTCTTGTTGCTGAATATTTATCTTGTATCATAGGACCGTGTATAAGTATATATTGCAATATATACATGTAAGAATAATAATGAAACGTTTCGCGTTCAACAGTAAAAATACATATAATTCACATGTAATTCACTTGAAAATACGAAAAATATTCTCGATCGTAAAAATTGGCTGTATATCTCGTCATGGCCATTTCGCCCTTTAAACTATGTAAACTGTCGTTTGTTAAATTCATATTTCCAATTGTGCCACACACAGGTTTCTTGACCCCGGTATTTACGCGGCGCTTAAATCCGCATTGTCATTCTTTTATATTGGATGGAGAATTAATGGCTTGGCACAAAGAGAAAAGGATGTTTAGTACAAAAGGTATGAATCTTGACGTGAAAAATTTGTCGGCGAGTAGTCGTCATCAGCCGTGTTTCGTCGCGTTTGACGTGATTCTACACAATAATGTCTTGCTTGTTGATATGCCTTATGATGAGAGATTAAAACTTCTCAACGATATATTCACCGAAGAAGAAGGTTCTCTGATTGTATGTCGGTCTACTTTAATTTCAAACAGGTAGAGTATTAATATTAACAAAAGTTCCGACGGTGTACAGTTACAGCAATTATACGGTAGGGGTTAATAGAGTTCGCCCTTTAGACATAATATCTTTTAATATCTTATAATAATCTACATACACGAAGACGTACATTTTTCATACATGGAACTTTAACCCTCCCCCGCTCCCCAAATATAAAAATTGATTAATTCGTATGACTTTTACTGCAAGAGAGAAATTGATAGAGGCATTCAATACACGCCTCCGCAATGACGAGGAAGGACTTGTTGTAAAGAAGTGTAATATGAAATATAAACCAAATGTCCGAAATGGCAACGGTTGTTACAAGATTAAAGCAGAGGTAAAAGTTTTCTTTTATTATTGTATTTTATACCGTTTAATTCGAGTTCTTGACCACCAAATTTAATTGGTGCCGTGTGCAGAAAAAAAGAGAGACGCGTGTTGAAACCTTCACGAGATACATATATCTGCATATCTGTTTTGTCTGACTTTTATCCGAAATCTATATACCGCTTTGTTATACCGCTGTGACAACTTTACGGACAAAATTCCCAAGTACACGAGATATATCGAGATGTATTGTATTACAGTATTCCGACAATTTAGTACAAGATGTAGACCTCATTATACTTGGCGGTTATTACGGGGAAGGCAAATATACCAGAATAATTAAAAGCTTTATGATGGGCGTTGCCGCTCCAGCGAGCAACGAGGGAGAAAACCCGTCGCAATTTCTCTCTGTCGTATCTGTAAGCACTGGAATAGGAGATGAAATGTTGCGTCAACTTGAAACAAAACTTGCACCGCATTGGATCAAGGAACATCCTGAAAGTATCATAGGGCCCAAGGTATACGTATTACTTTATATTATTTTGGGCAAATATATATATCAGTGAAACGTATGTCTTGCTCTCGATTTATTACTTACGTGTTTATTATTTTATAATACGGTGCGTGTGTTACGTCGTTACGCCTATCTTATACATATAAATCTGTATCTGTAGATTATACTCCTTACAGGGAAAGCAGCCAGATGTATGGATTTATCCGGAACATTCCACAATTTTAACGATACGAGCGACCGAGATGGTGCGCAGTACGGAATATCCAACTGGATACAGTTTGCGATTTCCTAGAGTTGTAAATGTGAGAACGGATAAGCCATGGTACAGTCCATGTACTACCTCCGAACTCTTCGCGTTGGTCAAAGTATGTAAATGCCGTTGAATGATAAATTTTGCAACGTTATGAAAGTAGCTGTGATACAATTATATTAATTTACAATAACCTCATTATTACATATAGGGCGGGGGAATGATTCAAAAGTTGACCAAGCGAGAGGCTACTTTGGATGATATCGATCAAGCACCGATCTCTAAATTACAAAAGACAACGAGTCAAAATAAATCGATTCAACATGATATGTACAACAAGCGAGTGATCCCACTCACGCGACTACTAGATAGAAAAGAAATTTGCGTGATTAATGGTACCGATGAATTGCCGAAAGAGCAGATTGAAGAAATACTACAGCAGCATAGCGCAAAAATTGTTCAGAATCCAATGAATACAACTTTCTGCGTGATAGTAGGCAATAATAGAACGGTAGGAATATATATATATATATATATTTTTTTTTTTCCTCTCTTTTTCCTGCTGTGCTATCACGCACAAGCTTTTCATACACCCATAATACATCCAATAATTACTGATAACACAACCAATTATGTGTAAACTACCTTTTTAGATGAGAGGGAAGGAAGTGGTAAATAGTGGAAAGTACAATGTTGTAACTTTGGATTGGTTTAAACGCGTCACCATCAATCGATCCGACTGGGCTTCTTTAGACGATTTTTTACCATGGGAATTGTTATGCAGCCGGGATATTACTAGACAGAAAATTGCAGAAAACTATGATGAATATTATGATCATTTTATTGTTGACGCAAATGAGGAGAGTTTGAAGCGTTCATTCGACAAAATGGTTGACGAATCAATTTTCCAGGTATTTTCAAGGGATTAAGATTTATTATTAAGTAAATACACACACATATATATATATATATATATATATATATATATATATATATATACATATATAAATTATTGCTCTAATCTAATTATATGCAAATTATCTAGCTTACGGACATCCATTTTACCATTGAGCGGGAAAGAGAAATGGACAGGGAATTGTTCGGCAACACATCGCCTTATTCGCTATTTAGAAATATAATTGGGTTCTTTGAGAAACAATCATGTTGCGCTAAATTTAAATTCCGTTTCATGTCCGGTACAGTTAAAGATAACATTGATAATTCTGTTACGCATGTCTTTGTAGAAGACACAAGCGAGACGAGCACTATTGTGGGAAACGTGAAAGCACGTGAGCAAACATCTATAAAAATCGTGAAATGTAAATGGATCGAGGAATGTTTCGAAAATGGCCGAGTATGTGAAATTACAGACTATCTAATCGATTATTAAGGATGTGCATTGCTATCTGAGATGTATAAAAATAAATATAGCAAAAGTTTCATAACGTGAAGAAATGTTACATGTGTATTTTCGACGGAAACTTGCGATATATTCATGGGATCGTTTTAACTCACATTTTCGTGAAGCACTGAGAAACTAGGTACTAGGCGGAGTGACAGTCGGACAGTTCGCTCATTTAACATCTTCCCGTTTCGAAATATTTCTTCTCGACTCGGGCCGCTACCCTTGCCCATCTCGTTTTATTTCATCGGAATGCGCGCAAAATACGAAAGCGACGCAGCTGCGACGTTCCTCTTACAAAGCCTGCCATTCAGAGAGATCTCGTATAGATTAACGTCGAAAGATCGCGGAAAGACTCGAGGTGCATACATTGAAAAGTTGTAAATGAAAAATTACATTTCCACTGATATTTCATCTGTCAATCTTTAATCTCTATCGTTTTCAGCCTCTAGATTTTTATTTCAATACTCATCGCACATTGACAATCATTTTGAAAATGGTACGCAAAAGAGAAATTCTATGTAAAACATGAAAAGGAAACACTCTCGGTGTGTGTGTGTGTGTGTGTGTGTGTGTGTGTGTATGCGCGCGCGTGTGTGCGTGTGTACCAATGTAAAGTTCTAGGATGAGGAAAAGGAATAATTTCCTTCTTAAAAAAAAAAAGAAAAAAAAAATTCATTAATCAAAAACAGAGAGAGAAAGGGGGAAGGCGGAATGGAATCTTTTATATTTCGTCAATCAACGATATTGGCCACGATAAATGTCTTAATTTACATGTGCGATTGATGAAAATATATTAATTAAACATATTACAGAGAAACGCGTATCACGCGCAGCGAAACCAAACGGTCATCTCGTTAGCAACGAGGTGTCTCGTGTCTACGAGGTCAGTATAAATAATATACGAATATGACTGACGTTCTGCCCGCGCAGGATCTACTTATAGACTCTTCACCTACAGATGGGACGCGTATTAATCGAGTTTCGGATTTTCGGAGCGTGCGACCGGGCGTGTCACTCTCTTACAGTATGCCGAATTTATTCATAGAATTTCTCACAACTTACTCGCCAGTTGCCAATTATACAAAAAGATACACTACTGCAACTATTGTTGTCCATAATTATACGCATAATAGCACGATTCGACGACGCATAATGGCAAAAGAGCTCAATCAGACAACGTGTCACAATTCGACAGATTGCTCATTGAAACAATACGCAATAGAACTCCTCTATTCGATTATAACAACAATACGCCTTTTGCTCAAAAGCTATGACACGTTTCAGAACTCGCGTACAAATACGTGCACAAAATATACAATTATCCTTTATATAATTTCAACGTGTAGCCTGCGTGTACGTGATCGCGACAACAACCTTTTTGCCTCCTCCAACACTTGATTCATTTAAAACAGAAAATACGCAAATTGCATTCGTCAGTTTGTCAGTTTCAAACTTGAACTCTTTGTATTTTGCTTTGTATTGTATTTCGATTCCTTGTACGATAAAAGGATTATGCCTTTGTTATATATTTGACACATTGAGGTTTTTAGATTATTAGTGAGTAGATTGAATAATTCCGCAAAATTTTAGACATATTCAACAAGTCTGCGATATTCAGAAAGTAATACTCTCTCGGGCAAAGGGCTGTCGCATTACTGTTTCTCTTCCTTAGCAAGAATTTCTTCTGGTGCAACAACGAGTTTTCGGACGAGTTTTTTTATGCTTAATACAATCATTTGAAATGGTCGTTGCCATATCGTCGTCTCGCGTCCTAGTAGAGAATTACGTAAATTAATTTATCTGTAAATTGATTAATGTTATGCAGGTATGTCGAGATAAAATTAAGAATATCTCATGTTAAAACATAAAAATATATAAGCATTGATCTCTGCTCAAAATGCAATATAACTGAAGAAAACTTACAATCGCATTGGCTTGGTGCATCCACATAGATAACGTTTATTTTGCATCCTGCATCGGGTAAATAAGAGTATCTATTTTTTAATCGTATTTTTCTCGCCTATGCGTGTGCGTGTATTAAGATGTTTAAAGTTTTTAAGAAACTGAACGAAATAATAAAGAAGAAAGAAATGCTTTAAAAAGTAAGCAGATACGTTCGTTTAAATATACTTGTTCGGTTCATACAGGTACATTTAATAGACTTTACTCTTCTAAATTCCATTTGTCCACTTGTCTTTAACGCTAAACTATAGGCACGCAGAAAGGAACGCTTTTTCGATTCGAGCAAATATCTGTCGCTAAAATATCTCATCCACTTACCCTTTCGCGCATCTGCATCTACTCGGCCGTCTAATGTATGAAGAATTAGTATTGCTCGCTACATCAATTTTGACAATTCCATTATTATGATATCGCCGGTCATACGAAATGTCATCCATCTATGATTTTTCAAGCAATCTCAAGAGATACGCTCGTCAGCACGGTTATATTTCTTTCATTCATTATTACCTTTTAGATCATGTCTATATACATACATAGCTGAGTGCTTCTATAAGAGGCTGCATATCAAGATCTGAGAAAGAGAGAGAGAGAGAGAGAGAGAGAGGCAAGTCTTTATCTTTGTTTTTCTTTCCTTTTTTTATCGCAAAGAAAAAAAAGTTTAAGAAAAGAAGAAACAAAGACAGCTTGCCTGTGCGCACGTTTTCTCTCTCTCTCTCTCTCTCTCTCTCTCTCTCTCTGGTCTCGTTATGCAGCTTCCTATTAAAATGCTCATTGTCAATCTACGTGTTAAATTTACAATCATTGTACCATGAAAGAAACAAATTTTGTATACAATGAAATGAAAGCTTTAGAAAGATGCACGGGTATGACCAGCGTAACTCACTTTTCGTTCTTTTCTCTTAACAATTCTCTCATTCTAAAGTCACACACGCAGCTTTTCTCACTATTGGATAAACATTATTGCAGGATTACTTCCAACATTACTAATCATCATTTTGGTCCTTTCGGCCTACATTACTTGAAGATGCTGTCTCTTACTTTTCCTTCAAGAAATTGACATAAAGAAATAATATCCCGGCAAATCCGATAATAAATTTTCCAAGATACCAAATGAGATTGGTCGTGCATGTCGGCATTGCGAGTATCTCGGTTCGGAATTCCGTGCCACTTGAAGCTTTCGTGTCAACAGCGAGATTTGCTCAATACAATTCAATATTTAGGTAGGATTGTTTAGACTCTTTAATCTCTTGTAATTTAAACTCCACGTCATACGCGACGTGTATACAAAGCGCGATTACAAATATACAAAAACAAATGATAAACAAATCTGAAAAAGCTACAGGCGCTATCTAGGTAATTAATCTAGTTTATTTGATATTCGTAAATTCGTAATGATTTGATAAAGTTTGCGTATTGAGCGTATTCCTTTGACATACCGGTAGCATATAGGTGCCAGTTGCAACGTGTATGTATGTATGTATGTATGTATGTATGTATGTATGTATGTACGACATCACGTCGAAGGAAATTTGATACAAGAGCTATTGGCGTCGCGTTCCTTCATCTTTTCAACTTCCTCGCCGTCGAATGAGAAGTGGACGGAGAATCCGCTGAGATCCGCCTATATTTTAACACGTAACGTAATTTTAAAATTATTTAAAATAATGTACTTAAATAAAAAACTTTTGATCGATATATTTCTCTATCCTCAGGAATAAGCATAAGACAGTTTATATAGTCTCGCCTCTTCTCTTTAGCTTCCTCGTGGCCACATCATGCGACTAAGGCAAGAAAGATGTTGAATGACCTGTCAACATATTTGCTCTCTTGACAACACCCTTAGGCAGAACTGCCCATGAGGGAGGGAGAAGAGAAAAAGCGTCCAAGATGACACCCCTTCGTTCCACGCTCATTAGGATGAATTCTTCGGTGCATGTCATGCGTGCCTACTGTGTCTCTGCTCTGTGTATGTGTGTGCATGCCTGCGCGCGAGTGACATATGTAAATTTAAACTTGTCTAACCGCATGAATTTAGAAGAAAAAAAATTTTATGGAAAAAGATGTGTTACACGGATGACTTTTCGTCACTCAACTTATAGAATATCATAGACACACACACACACACACGCATAGATCATACGCTTATAATTAAAAATATTGCACGATTAAATAGCGTCTTGATTGATTGAGAAAAGAATTATTAGTTTAAAAAATAACGAGAATAACGCAGACTCTCGCGCAATATTATATACAATAGCACGTATACAATAACGCGCCGCGGTGCACGGTTGTCTTCGCAGAAGACTTTTGAGTGTGCTCAGCTCGAAATGGAAACTCTATGGATGTGGAAGCGGTACTCTCTTCCGATTATAAAAATAAACGTAAACTTCTCAAAGAAAAAGAAGTGACAATTAATTAATAAAGTTTAATAACTGTACGATAAACATATAGATACATACATTTAATATTACCAACAATCAAGAGTCCTCGGTCAATGTAATAGCGTGATCCCTTTCGTTGTCTTGTTCACGAATCGTGTTATGCACCGCAAAAATAGAAGACGGACAATCTCTCTCTCTCTCTCTCTCTCTACTAACAACGTTGTGCGCCAGCAGCTGCAACCATATGGCATTCTTTCTGTGATCTTGCTCTAAGAGCTCGTTAATACGATCCTCTCGGATGTTGCCAACACACAGTTAATATTAGTTTCGAGTATGTTTTCTCAATGTATGAGTGACACCGCGGTCTCTTTCTCGCGATAACCACCTGGGAAACATCCTGCATGCTCTACGTTATTTCTGAAAGGATATCGCATCACTTTCCCTTCTTCTTTTACAACAACATGAAATACATCTGACAAACTTTTGTCATCATCGACAAAACGTAGTATCGAAAGGAATGTAAGAAAATGCAAAGAGAATTAAATTTAAAAGTTGGTCTTTCAGAAACGAGATCACTATCGAAGGAGATTTTCAATATATACCTCATCTCTTTTCAAGCTCTTTCTCCAAGCAACTGCGACAACACTCAAACAATTGAATTGAATTGAATTGAATTGAATTGAATTGAATTGAAAAGCAACGAATGGGAAGAATGTTGAAAGTAATTAACTCTTGTACTCCATTGCAATGATAGATTGCGATAGATGCGAGAACATTAAACGTTGGCATGTGTGTTTAGATACGTATGTATACGTATATACACACACGTCAGCCTTCGACGATCTGACAAGGCATCGATACGTTTCCATGCAAATTATAATCTCAAAGAAGCTATCCCGTTAACGTTAACGAAAGATTTTTCTCTTTCGCAGAGCTACTTGTAAGTAGTAACAAGAACCCCAAGAGAAACATGAGGATCCATTGGTTCGCAGCCGACGAAAGCGGCGGAGTTTCCTGAGCTTTCGAGCCAATGGGGCGACGTCGGCTTGCTAAAAATACATTTTGAATCACAGTAGGAGGAGATGAGACGACACCTCCCTCGCGAGAGACAAGAAATATTCTTACGAGTACGTATCTCTCGCTTAGCTCGTGAGCAAGACGGGTAACTCGCGGTCGCGACGCATTTAACAAGAGTCAAACGGATACACAACAAACGTTTTCTCCAACTTGGAGCGTTGGAGAAAAATATTTTAAGAGCAAAGGAAAGCAAACTTGTTTTTCAAGACAAGTTTCATCGAACGATGGGAACGAACGATGGAAAAGAATTGCCAGGATAAGAAAAGGTAACGTTTCGCACATATCAAAAATCCATGATGTATGATGTGCGCAAAGTATACCGTGTTACTTGAGAATCCGGAATGGTTCTCAGAGTTCTCTCCCCCCCTCCTCTCTCTCTCTCTCTCTCTCTCTCTCTTTCTCCTTCAAGATAATATCAAAATCAGGATGAAAACTGGCGGAGGTACTTCGAGTCGTTTGAATACAAATGTGGAGCAACGTTTGAGAAGTCCAAAGTGCGCGAGATGTCGAAATCACGGTGTGATATCCGGCTTGAAGGGCCACAAGAGATCCTGCGCCTGGAAGGATTGCCGATGTCCTTGCTGTCTTCTAGTCGTCGAAAGGCAGCGAGTGATGGCAGCGCAAGTTGCTCTACGTAGGCAACAACAGGCGCAAGGCGACAACCTTCTGTCTTCGGTAAATAAAATATCAGCGGATCACCCAGTAAGCCCTTACTCCTACGCTAAAGCGAAATACGATGAACCTGTCTGCGGTAGAAGAAGCAAGAATTTTCAAAGACATCATTTACATTTCACGCAGACGAGTATCAGCGTGACGCAGGGTTTCTATGGATTAAATGCCGTGCATAACTTACCTAGCGCACGTGAGTACTACGCCCTTCATTTTATCGTAAAAATAAATTGTTCGTACCTAAACAAATTGTCGATACCTCGTATGTGATCACTATGCGTTGCTAATGCGTGGTTTAATAGTATTCCAAACGATCGCTACGCTACTTTTCTCTCGTACTTCTCTTACTTTTTCGACATCGTAAACTCAATTGTTTGCTCAATTTTTTATCAACAAAAATTTCTTGCTCGTAGCTCGTAGCTTATAAAGAGATGCAATTTTTTCATTTTTTCTATTTTTGAGAGTACATACATTCATGTACATACATATCTACATATATACTCTCGCTAATACAGCATTTTTTTGAGAGATTGTCTTATTATTGACGTATAGCTGGCCGATATATAAAATTACATTCAATTATCGTAAATATCTACGTAATGAGTGATCATCTCTCAACAGTAGTCTCGATGCGCAACGTTCCGTCAAACGGTCACTTACGAAAGACTGCTCGCATATTTCAGTATCGACACATCCACGATTATTGAGCACTTTGTCTTCTCTGGGATGCGATCAACAACAGGAAGCTGAACCCACATTAAAGGTGCAATCTTTTCATTCTGCATACCCGACAATGGTTCCATGGTTCAATGAGGTAACGCAATCGTACATAGCGAATGAGAACTTGAACAATTTTATTTCTACGAGAGACTTGCCAAGTCCTACTACTACAACCAATAAATCTTGTATAGAAAAAAAAGCGCCAATTCCTTTTAGCGTGGAATCTATTATCGGTACGAAATAATATCCCAATATTTTAATCGTTTGAGTATCAGCGGGCTCTCACTCGAGTCTGACTTGAATCTGATTTCAAGAGAATCACCCACAATGGTACCACGATTATAGTGGATATCCAATGGCCGATAATACAAGTCTTGCACGTGTCTCTCTCTCTCAGCAATATTGCAACAATAGCAGTACAATAAATGGCAATGCTAAATTTTTTAATAGAAAATTTAGAAATGAGATATTGCTCACGTTCGCTGGTATTCAAAACGATTAATGTCGGTGAAATAAATAAATAACTTTAATAACTTTATCTAACATTTATCTACAAATAGAACGTACAAATCAAGTGGAAATTTTTATAAGCATTATGCTAATTATTCAGTAGGAATCGCATAATCGGCTCTTCAGTATATTCAGTATATATAACGATATAATAAGATATACACCTTACTTTTTCGTTGGCTCTATATATATATATATATATATATATATATATATATATTCAAAAAGGAAGAAATATTAACAATGCTTATATACATTTTATTATTTTATACATGAATATACCACAATTTTAGCAAACATATTTAATATATTTATAGCAATAACAATATAAAATCGACCTCGAAATTGTATATGCGTGCGTACGTTTCTTTATTTATTAATATTCTAATTGATACTCTAGTAAATACTCGAATTGATAACCTAGTAAAGCCAGACATTATCATTCTGCGATAATCAATACTATAATCAGAGACTCACACGCTATCCGATATATCGCGACAGATATACATACATTACTCTTCAAGGCACAGACATGATGATATTGTTATTTGTTGCTTTCGAGCGTTTTACTGCAACGTTTCATGTATACATCCATTTCGGAAAAATCAGACAGAGTATTGTAAACGATTTCATATAGAACGCATGGCCATTGCTTCTCTAGAACCTGTAATTTGTGTATAGCATTTATAGTAAGATTGATTAAATTTAGCAAGTGTACTTTTCCTTTGTGTCTCCAAATAAGGTCTTCCTATAAACAAAGTGCAGCGATAATATTATTATTACAAATACCCCTTGGCTGACGTACAATTTAATGTAGCTGGCATAAAAGATCTTGTTGTAAAAAATAGTTTACGTTTGTCTTTATTTTTATTTTCGTACCTGCGTTACATTTCCTTTTCTCCATTGTAACGCCTCTTTCGCAACAACGCTACGAAGTGCCGGGTCGCACGTGAACAGAAATTGTTTGGCAGTAATTTGTTCTCCGCTTTGTCTTTGCACCTTCTCTAAATGAAGTCTTTGTAACAATGGTTGTAATAAGGAATCTGGCAGTGAACACATTACTATATCTACGAGACCGGTATATTCTTGATTTGCAAGTTCCACATCTTCAGCTGTAATCTAGAAAAATATTGAACGTTTAATTGAGAAAATTGAATAAACAATCTGCTTTTACAGATTCTATTAAAAAGAAACACGCCTCCGTAGCGGGAAGCGACAAGTATTAAAATTAAAAGATCTATACTTTTGTACACTTTGTGTGTTTTACGTGTTATGTGTTACGTGTTATCTTAACCGATTTGCCAAATTTTACATGTCAAATGTCTCATATTATACCTCCTTGCCATTGATAACTGCTAGTCCCCAATGAGCTAATCGAAATATAGCGTACATTTTCCAGTCCTTAGACACAATGGGATTTCCCACGTCTATCTGTATACTGCTCAATCCCTGTACCTCAGCCAAAGCATTCAATTGGCCGAGAAGATTGATGTTAGTTTCTTTAAATACGAAATGCTCCGCATAGGGAAATCTATTCTTTAATTTGCTTAAAATTTTCGCCACATCATTAAATTGCACATAATTAAATTTCACAATGTTGACATCTTGAGCCTTTGACGCGTCCCAAGTCCTATCTATAAAGCGTAAAGCACCTTGGCCATATATATTCAGGCAGCGGCCAACAATTTCTATTAAATAATCTCCGCCTAGAAATTTGTTCGCTCGTTATTTCACCTCAAACCCCGGAGACTACCCCGTAGAGTAGGTACCTCGGTGTTTAAAAGGTTTGAAGAAAAAGAAAAAAAAAAAATTTGTAGATATCAGCTTACCCTGTTCTCTTTCCTTAGATGGTACTTGTTGAGAAGGTGGACTTGGCGGAGCAAGGGCTCTAAACTTTGCTCTAGCTGTCGCAGCTCTATTGCTTTTATAATATACTATCTTTTTCGTTTGAGCACTCTTAATTCTACCTTTATCCTTGTCACCGTCGTGAGACTTTTGAGCGTTCTTAGGAACCGATGATACGCTAGAATCACTCAACAACGATTTACAACTGTCTACGCTACTAGTCTTTGAACTTAGAGAGCAATATCCAGAAGAATTTCGAGTCGATTTCGATTGGCAATCACTCTGTGAAACGTCTTGACTGTGAAACAATTTTGCACTTTGAAACGGCCTATTATTCAAACCTTTGCCTTCGTCTCGCACCGCGTCATGATATTTGTAGGAATTTTGGCGAGTTGTAGCAAGTGTCTCCTTCGCGCGTGCGTGATTCTCATTATCTCTAATGTAAAAATTGTCCGTGGTAATCGAGGACCCGTCGCCCTTCGAGGCCGCACCTACGGTAAATTCGTCGTTACAGCTTACGGCAGCTTTGTCATAATCTATAGACGAGACGTAGATGTCAGGAGTAAACAGATGACATTTTAAGCCACTTTTTAAACTTTCATGACTCTGCGAGCTGCTGTCTGTCTCGCTATCCGATACTAGGTTCTCGACACTGGGTTCACCAAGTATTTTCATCTTACGGTCTTCTTTTTCTTTGTTCGCCTTCGACAATCTATCGCTCGTTAAACTGTTTACTATCGAGCCTAATATAGGCGGAAGTTTAAATTCCAAAGGATACGATTTAGACGTATCTTCCAATTTGTACAAATTCTCGCTGGAACTGCTTCTCTTTTTTATGTGCATCTTTCGTGCCTCCATATTTTCATTTATCGCGGTGAGACTGCCGAAACCCTTGATCTTAACTTTGTCTAAACTCTTTGGATTTACAGCACTAAATTTCGTTGAACCTTGCGTGCGTAATAACATATTAATATTGCTGCCTGTCGTGGACGTGTCGTGGAGCGAGACTTTAGTTCTAGCTCTGAGAAATTCCCAATTTGTTTTAGCATTCGAGATCACTTCTTCTCTACGTACGCTCATACAAACTTGTGTACTAAGATCGAGGAACGCTGAATTTGATTGCTCCTTGGAGAACCTCCAAGCCATTGCTGTCCTCCGAATTTGTTCGCTAATTTGCATTGTCGATAAAAGTTGCAGATTTGGCAAGTACGAAACAAGAAAAGAGATGTAATCGGTATGTAAGGTCACGGGATTGCCATCGATTGTTATTTCTTTAATTTGCAAGGCTTTCGCAAGGCTACTCATATCTTCGATTCTGAAACATCGTTGAACATACAGCCGTCTCGGTTGCTCGGTACGCACACATGCGCGGGCGCGCATGCATATTATATTCACTTGGAGACGAGACAAACTAATTAACTAATTAAATAATTAAATAAGTAAATAAATAAAGAGATAAATAAATAATAACGCACACGTACAGGATTGAAACATTTAAATAGCCTTCTCTGATGGATTTAAAAGAAAAATACAAAAGATGTGTAGCTCCAAATTACAATTTAGAATACAATTAAACATCAAGCTTACACAGAGCGGCCCAGAAATCGACCGTCTTTTTCAAGTAAAATTTTCAAGTTGACCAAACTGATAATACACAATAGGTAGGCAAGCGATACATGCAGCCAAGTTGAATATCGACGAAAGATTTTGACGAAGGATTTTAATCGGAATAATGAACGAAAACTTGTGATGAAATACTCGTGTCGAAATACTCACTTGTGAATGTCATTGTTACTCAAATATAATTTCTGTAATTGCGGCGTCTCGTCAAATCCTAGCAATCTTTTGAGTTTATTCCGACGTAGATTGAGTTCCTTCAACGAGATCAAGCCTCGAAAGTCGGTGCATCCCACAGTTTTGATATTATTCCCCGCCAAATTTAGTACTTTCAAGGAGGACAAGTTGTCCAAGCCCGTGATTTGCTGAATCTGATTGCCATGCAAATCCAAAACTTCCAATTTCGAAAGTTGTTTGAAACCTTCGATTCTTCTTATTCTATTTTTCCCTAGTAAAAGCACTCTTAAATTCTCCAAGAGATGAAAATCGCATACTTTCTCTAGCTGATTATCGTACAAATCAAGAAAGACGAGCTTTGTCAAGTGCGAGAAGCTGGAGCTCTCGATCTTGGTCAGCAGATTATGCTGAAGAGACATTAATCGCAATTTGGATTCTCCGATCAGTGTAGGAAAGGTAGTCAGACCTCGTCTATCGAGGCATATTCTATCAGGGTTCTTTTCTCGTTCGGCAGGAGTTCTCGACGCCACGATCGTTCTCGTATCTCCTGTCCATTGTAAGGTAACCGCCACGTCGCCGCCTTGGGCTTCTGCATGTTCAAGTTCAACGTTGTGGATTCCAGTACAACTAGCATGGCCAAACCACCAGCACCACGTCCATTCCAACGTGGGAAGGAAGCGGACACGTGAGAAAAAACACAATTCGTGTCATACATGCATATCAGATATAAAGTTGAGTGTGACTGACTGAACGTTGCTCGTTTGTTTCCTCCAAAGCAATTTACCTAAATGAATTGTAGCAACGCTTTGACAGCTTCGGAGGCACTGGGGCACCTGGCAGAATCGGTAGAGCAGCCGCTATCGTCAAAAATGGATTGTTCGCTGGAACGTTGCCTCCAACAGCCGCGTGACTTTTCGCATCGAATAATATTTTTCTCGTCTGCAAAAAGAAGGCGGCAAACAGGGTTTGCGCGAGACACGAGACACGAGACACGAGACGCGAGACGCGAGACGAGAGGAGAGGAAAGGGAAAAGGGGTTAGAGGGAGGAGGAGGAGGATTTGCCACCTGCTCTCCACCTGCTCTCGTAGCAAACCGTAGCAAACCGTAGCAAACCGTACCGCCGTACTGTCAACAATAGATTACAACAAAGATGACAAGATTCTCGCCAAGAATCACGCGTCATCGGACCCTTTACGTTACCTTTAGAGCAGAAACATTCGTCGTTTCGTCTCATCTCATAAAATAGATGGGTAATTGCTTCTTATAATAAATTTTATAATTAAAAATGTCAAAACACACAAAAGACTCTTACCCGCGTCAAAGTATCGTTGCTCAATGGCATTACATAACCGAGCAAACGGAACCGCGTGTCTCGTACAAAACAATTTCACATCTTTGCGGTATACATTTCTGACGGTCGACGACTACGTGCCACGTGTCCTAGTGGTCTGATTGTAAGACTCGACGACGACGACGACGACGACGACGACGACGACATCGAGACAAGCGAGAAATCTCGTGCTTGTCATTGCCGCATTCGCGTATCGTAATCGCGTGTATCGTGCCGCGTCGCGTTGCACACATACACATCACATGTATACACCATGATGTAATGAGGAGAGACACGAGGAGAGCCGAGCCGAGCCGAGCCGAGCCGAGCCGAGCCGAGCCGAGCCGAATCGAAGCGAAGCAAAGTTGTCGCGCGCGTGCAATCCTCTACACTGGATTTGGAATAATTGGAATGACACGATTCCGAGTTTGGCGCTTGAGCAGAGAGGACGTGTTAAAGTTGAGGCTACAGAAAATTCGAGAGCGATAGGTGTGAAGTGAGAAAGAATAGAGGACGGCAGGAGAATTAATAAAGACTCGCTAGATTTAATAACGAGAATCAAAATAAGCAGAAGGGAGAAGAAGAGCGGGACCGGCATTCCGGCCCCGGTGGGCGACGTGAAAGGGGTTAGGAAACGAGACCACGAATATGAGAAAGAACGGACGGTAGAAGAAAGGGAAAGGGGAAAGAAGAGATTATTCAGCAGAGAGAGTAGTGATTTGGATTCAGTAAAGGAAATGGGAGGAAGGAAAACCAAAAAAGGAAGAAAAAGTTCGACAGGAGAACTAAGTGCGCAGGACGCATCAACAAGTATGCAGGAAGATGTGACAAGGATGGAGATAGGAGAAGAGGGGGGTCATAAAAGAAAAATGGAACAAAGGGAGACAATAGACTCGTCAGGGGAAGAGGAATACGACGCAGTAGAACCGAAGGGCAGTCAACAAAGGGATGAGAAGAAAGACAAAGAACAAGCAGTCCATGAGAAGAAAAGAGACAGCAATCTTAGAAAAATGAAAATGATTAAAGTGAATGGGAAAATGAAATACGAAGAGGACCTGACGGAAGACCAGAAAACAGTGGAAAAAGAAAAAGAAGAGAATATGTATCGGACGAATCACGTAGGTGACAAGATAGTCGAGGCCACGCTACGTCCACCAGCCAGGGCAAAAAGTAACGAGACGAATAAATTAAAAATAATAAAGTACTGCCACGAGAAAGGCTATAGGATCAACAGCGCAAGGAATAGGGGGTACGGTAAGCTAGATATAGTATTTGCAACGGCACGAGAAGCGAATAGATGTCTTAACGATAAGGAGACAGGTAATTATACAAAAACGGTAGATTTTACTATACCTAAGAGGGCTAAAACGTGCAGAGGGGTAACAGGATGGGATAGTAGGAGTACGCTAGATGAACTGTACGAGGCAGTAGTAGAGAAAGACAATATATTAGGGTTAGAAAGGCTCAGGAGGCGTAGATTTGATATGGAAACTAAGAAAATAATTGAAACGAAAACAAATGTAGTATGTGTAACCTGGGGGGGCACGGCAATACCAAACGATTTGAGAATTTATGGGGGTATTACTGGATTAAAGATACGACCATACGTAGAAAGAGTTCTGCAGTGTTTTAACTGTTATAAATTTGGTCACTTAGCAAAGCACTGTAAAGGGAAGAAGGTGTGTATGATTTGTGGGGGAGAGTTCCATGGCCATTGTGATAAAGAAAAGAACTGTGTAAATTGCGGGGGTGACCACCGCCCAACGGATTTTAGATGCGAGAAATACCAAATAAACATAGAAATTAAAAGGCTAATGGCTAACGAAAGTTTAAATATAGAAGAGGCGAGAGAAAGGGTGAAAAGAAGGAGGGAGAGTAGTAGATATGATAGTGGGAGTTTTTCCAGAGGAAATTCAATATTAGGAGGCGAAGAGAATAGAAAAACATACTCAGTAGTGGTAGAGTCAGCAGGGAAAAGCGATTCAAGTAAGGATAGGTCGATAGATATATGGGACGAAAAGAAAATAACAGAATTAATAGACAAAAGAATAAAGATGACGCCGACGTACAGGCCAAATGTAGGTAACATAACGGAAGGGTCGCAAAGCGAATATAATAGTAACATAGAGGTCGGAAGAATAATAGAGATAGCAGTGAAAAAATCAGTAGAAGCGTGTGTAGAAGCTATGAAAAAATTGGTAGAAGAAATGGTACCGAGACTCGTGTCAAGAGAAATAACGAAGAGAATAGGGGGAGGAGAAGAGTTAAATACAAGGGAACAGAGTCTGGAAGAAGAAGGATGGGGATCGTCAGAAGAATCGCCCCACAAGGTAGAGGGAAGAAACGAAAGAAATGCCAATTAAGTTACTACTATGGAATGCGAGGGGATGGTCAAATAAAGACGCGGAACTTTGGAAGAGGGTACAGGATTACGATGTTAGCATAATTACGGAAACTAAAAGTAAAAGAAGCGACCACTTTTTTGTACCTGGATATGATACGATAATTAAGAATAATTATAGACAGGGGGATGGAGGAGCTGGAGGGGTGGCAATATTCACAAAAAAAAGACTGAAAGCTCAGGATTTAGAAATAAGTTTAGATAATAAAAAAAATATAGATATAATAGGAGTAAAGATAAATACAGATATCGGTATAATAAATATAGCAGGGATATACAGAAGGCCTGGAGGAACAGAAGAGAAAGGGACATGGAGCGAAATAATAAGGAAAATAAATGGAAATAGTAATAGTAACGAAAACATAATTATTGCAGGAGACATGAACGCACACCACACAGCGTGGAATTGCGAGAATACAGACAGGAATGGAGAAATATTAATCGAGGAACTCGAGGAAGAGGATATCTTCATAGTCAACCAGGATACAATGTCAAGAATGGGAGAAGGGAAGCAGCGGGATTCAAATATAGATCTAGTATTTACGTCGATAAGTATGTATGATAAGGTAGAATACGAACAGGTGAGTGATTCATGGGGCTCGGACCACTTCCCGATAGTATGTGATATTAAAATTAACTATACAATATATAGGAAGAAAACTAACAGAATTAGCACGAAGAAAACGTGCTGGGAAGAATACGAAGACATCATGAAAGGAAAAAGTAAAGAAATGGAGAGAGAGGAATACCAGAATCAGTCAGAGGAAGGAAAATACGAAACTCTTATAAAGTGGATGAAGGAAGCAGTACTGACGGCATCAGGGAAAACAGGAAAAAGGAAAGAAGAAGAAGAAAGGAAAAGGAACAGAATACAGAACAGTAAGAAGAAAAAAAATCCCGTGGAATGGTGGGACAAAGACTGCGAGGAAGTAATAAAGAAGAGAAGAGAGTCAATAAGAGAGTTCAGGAGAAATAAGACGATAGAAAACTGGATAGAATATAAGAAGAATAGGGCAATCGTAAGAAAAACCATAAAAGGAAAGAAGAGAGAAAATTTTAAAAACTTTGCTAATAGCTTGAATAGATTCTCAAATATGCGATACGTTTGGAACAAAATGAACGTACTTAAGAACAGAGAAAACACAAGAGACTGGAGAAAATGGAAAAAAGAGGATATGGAGGTAAAGATACACGAAGAGATAGAAAAACTAGCCCCTCCGTGGGTGGAAAAGGAAAAAAAAAAGGAAGTAAGATGCGAAGATAGAAATAAAGAAAACGGAAAGAAAATAGAAGAATTGTCCGAACCATTTGTTATGGAAGAAATGGAACGAGCCATCCGAAATTGCCGAGAAAAATCATCACCTGGATTGGACCAAATAGAGTACAAAATGATTAAGAGATTACCCAAAGAGAGTAAAGAGGAATTATTAAGAAGGTATAACTACGCATTTTGTACAGGTTTATTATTTAAGGCCTGGAAAGAAAATCAAACCATTTTTATTGAGAAGAAGAATAAGCAGAAAGTGAGGCCGATAACGATGTCATCCTGTGCCGGAAAGATACTTGAGAGAATGGTGAACGAAAGACTGATGTGGCTGTGTGAAAAATATAACTGGTTTGATAAGGACCAAAACGGATTCAGGAGAGGAAAGTCCTGTGTAAATAATTTAGTCAATCTGATTGCAGAGGCAGAAACAAGTATGAAGACGGACTCAAATACGGTGGCAGCGTTTCTCGATGTGAGCTCAGCATATGACAACGTAAGAATCGATATTCTAATAGAGAAATTAGAAAAGAAAGGATGTCCCAAAAAGATAATCAAATATATAGAAGAATGGGGAACCAATAGAACAACTAAATTTGTGATTAATGAAAAGGAATCAATCACCAGGACGGTAAATAAAGGGCTACCGCAAGGAGGAGTATTGAGCCCGACTTTATATAATATCTATACAGCAGAAATAACTAGAAATATAGGAAAGGGAGTACAAACACTACAATATGCAGACGACATTGCTATTTTTGGATCTCATATGAATTTGAAGAAGTGCGGGAAAAGAATAGAAGCAGCTATAAACACAATATATAAGAATTTAAATGAGATAGGCTTAGATTTAGAACCATCCAAAACAAACTTAATAGTGTTTAACAATAGGAAGAATAAACATAGTAAGATAAGATGTAGAATAAAGAACGTAAGGATAGGTAACGTCAAGGTAGTGAGATTTTTAGGTCTGTTAATTGACAATAAATTAAAATTTGATAAACATATTAATGAATTAAAAAAAAGAGCAAGTAAAGCTATTAATATATTGAAGTATGTAAGTAGGGTAAATTGGGGAATGGAAGTGAATACAGCAATACAAGTTTACAAGAGCTATGTAAGGTCTATAGTTGAATACGCATTATTCGCGTACTACCCAAGGGAGCAGAAAGGCAGAGAAGCGTTAGAAAAAATTCAAAATAGTGGGATAAGGGTAGCAATGAGGTATAGAAACAGTACCCCCATTAATGTAATGTTAGCAGAATCCAAAATACTGAAGCTAGAGGAGAGAGCAGAGATGTTAGCCAGGAATTTCTGGATTAAAAACATAGCATATGGAAATCGAAAGATAATAGAGGTAATGGATAAACTAAAAGAAATAAGGGACAGTAGAAACAGGAGTCAAAATAGGAGGTCATTGTTTATGCTATTAGATTCATGGAGATCAGCCAGCCTAAATATGGAGGATGTAGAGAAAAAAGAGAAGCCAGGAATTTTTAGCAATGATTACTGGGTAAATACAAGAGAAATTCAAACAGATGTTAAAGTAGGTAAAGAGAAGCAGGAGAATAGTAAAATGGGGAGTGAAGAGTTATTAAATAAATTCAAAGAGAAATTCCAACTGAGAGATGACTACAGGGTAATTTATACAGACGGGTCAAAGCAAGACAATAAGATAAGCACGGGAGTAGGAATAGTGATAGAAGGTGAGGAAACAGCATATAACATATCGATCGATAATAGATGCTCGATATACACTGCAGAACTGTTGGCTATAGAAAAGGCGATAGGATACGTAGAAGAAACAGGGTGGAATAACGACGTACTAATTCTTAGTGATAACCAGAGCGCGTGTAAGGATATAGCAAACAATAATATGAATCTGAGGAAACATGAATATATAAATATTATCAGAGAAAGAATAGATAGATACGAAGGGAGGGGAGTAAAAGAGGGTTTTAAAAAAAGAAATAGGGTAGCTATAGGGTGGATTCCGGGACACAGCGGGATAGAGGGCAATGAACTGGCTGATGGACTGGCCAAGGAAGCAACAGAGGAAGAGAAGGATGGAAGAATCAAGGTACCATGCAGAGACTGGATGGTGATAAACAAAGAGGAAATGAAGAGAAAGACTACAAGCAGAATAGAGTCGGAGGGTCAATATAAAGGAGTTAAATATTTTACTAAATACTACGACAAAAACAAGAGAGAACCATGGTTTAAAAGAATAAACGAAGATAGAGGTTTTATAAATCTAATAAACAGGTTAAGATCAAATCACTACAACCTAAACGAATCATTGAATAGGAAGGGATACATAGACTCCCCAAGATGTGAATGCGGAGTAGAGACGCAGGATGTGTCGCATGTGGCGCTACAATGCAGACTGTACGACGATGAGAGGAACTTTATGTACAGAAAGTTGGAAACACTGGGAACAGCATATCCCTATGATATAGAGGAGTGGCTAAGAAAACCGGAGACAGAACCGTTAAAAGTAATCTGGAAGTTCTTCAAGAGTATAGGAAAGATCATCTAGAAAGCAAGAAAGGGGGAAGCAGGAAGGCAGAAGAGAAAAGGAAGACAGAAGAGGAAAGGAAATAGCGAAGTGTGCCAAATAGCCAAGAATACGACACTGGTCAGGCTGAGGCACAATAAATAACCAAAAAAAAAAAAAAAAAAAAATTGGAATGACACGGTTCATCATCTAGCGCGATTGTATTGTATACGAGCACGCTGTCAGGTGAATCAATTTCCAGCCAATACAGGATCAATAATAGTGTAAGGATAGAAATCTATTCATCTGTAGAGAGAGAGAGAATACCTAAACAATTTTGCATTCGCGCACGGTGCACGTTGGCCCTCCACTCCATTCTGGGGCTCTCTCTCTCTCTCTCTCTCTCTCTCTCTCTCTCTCTCTCTCTCTCTCTCTCTCTCTCTCTCTCTCTCTCTCTCTCTCTCTCTCTCTCTCTCTCTCTCTCTCTCTCTCTCTCTCTCTCTCTCTCTCTCTCTCTCTCTCTCTCTCTCTCTCTCTCTCTCTCTCTCTCTCTCTCTCTCTCTCTCTCTCTCTCTCTCTCTCTCTCTCTCTCTCTCTCTCTCTCTCTCTCTCTCTCTCTCTCTCTCTCTCTCTCTCTCTCTCTCTCTCTCTCTCTCTCTCTCTCTCTCTCTCTCTCTCTCTCTCTCTCTCTCTCTCTCTCTCTCTCTCTCTCTCTCTCTCTCTCTCTCTCTCTCTCCTCTCTCTCTCTCTCTCTCTCTCTCTCTCTCTCTCTCTCTCTCTCTCTCTCTCTCTCTCTCTCTCTCTCTCTCTCTCTCTCTCTCTCTCTCTCTCTCTCTCTCTCTCTCTCTCTCTCTCTCTCTCTCTCTCTCTCTCTCTCTCTCTCTCTCTCTCTCTCCCTCCTCTCTCTCTCTCTCTCTCTCTCTCTCTCTCTCTCTCTCTCTCTCTCTCTCTCTCTCTCTCTCTCTCTCTCTCTCTCTCTCTCTCTCTCTCTCTCTCTCTCTCTCTCTCTCTCTCTCTCTCTCTCTCTCTCTCTCTCTCTCTCCTCCTCTCTCTCTCTCTCTCTCTCTCTCTCTCTCTCTCTCTCTCTCTCTCTCTCTCTCTCTCTCTCTCTCTCTCTCTCTCTCTCTCTCTCTCTCTCTCTCTCTCTCTCTCTCTCTCTCTCTCTCTCTCTCTCTCTCTCTCCTCTCTCTCTCCTCTCTCTCCTCTCTCTCTCTCTCTCTCTCTCTCTCTCTCTCTCTCTCTCTCTCTCTCTCTCTCTCTCTCTCTCTCTCTCTCTCTCTCTCTCTCTAAAGGGCTACTGTACGTCAAAGAACACGTTCCAGGGCACCGCCAAGTGCAGACAGATCCAGAATCTGAAATATCTGAATCCTGAGGTCTGCCAAAGTGCCAGGTATCGTACAAGGACAAGATGACACTCGCCCTTGTTTACCGGCTTTCTCATTTTTCAAGAAACTCCATAATATCGATTCGATACACGATACAAACGAGAGAATACGCTGGACCAGGTAAGAAAGTAGATAGAAAATTTACATCACGTTCTTGCACATCCGTCCTCGAGATCGAGAATTGAGGTTAAGTTAGGTTAGGTTATGTCTCTATTTCGGTCATTCGATCGATCGGCGAACGTCGGTCGAAACGTACACACGATCGATAACGAGGGTTCATAAGAGAGTGCCGAATAGATCGAGAACGAAAAGCACGTAATTTTGTAATTTTCTTTCTATTTACCTTTAGCGAACCGGCCGGGAGTGAAGAAGACGTTAAAAAAGACATTAGTCGCCGTAGAAAAAAAGGTATTACCCGTCGAAACGGATGTTAACCGGCTCTTGTCTCATGTATGCGGTACAAACATCTACAAGGAGGGAGGAGAAGACGTCGAGTTGAAACCAGACTCCGAATACCCCACTTGGCTGTGGGACGTAAGGACTGGCCCTCCACCACCCTTGGAAGAAATGGATCCAAATACAAAACAGTACTGGAGAAGATTGCGATTACTTGGGTTAAGGAAAAACAATAAGGAACGTGCAACTAGAAAGTTTTAATTTACCTTTATAATATATATATATGTGTGTGTGTGTGTGTGTGTGTGTGTGTGTGTGTGTATAAATGTATGTATGTATGTGTGTCGACGTAGATTTAACGTTCGAAATCTTTAAAAGGTTTTGAAAATTTTTGTCTCTGTCGTGTAACGCGATATCAAAGTCGATGAAAATAAAAAAAAAAATGAAATGGCATACCGTTCTTAACGCACCTGTCTCGAGAAGATGATCACGTTTCCGACTACGCGCGCAAACGCGTAATCAGTATTTTTGTACCTGCTTATCTCACTTGTTGCCGCACGCGGCTGGGCCAGGATTAGGGAGGAGTCACTACATGATCACCATTAGAATGGTGATCGTCTCAAGGACAAAGTGATAACAGTCTTAGAGATTACAAGCGAGTTTATTTAATGAATCGCCGATTCATTAAAAGTGGATTCGTCAATAACAATAAATTGGGTGTTGACCAATGGGAAGGTACACGATAGAGTTATCGCGCGATTTGTGTGATTTAATCTATTACTTTCAGCTATTGAAAATTCATATTTAACATGTCTGGCTAAAGATTACGCCGATGAATCTTTCCTTTGTCTATAAGCGTATCAACTGGCACGGGTTACCGTCTGCGCCATTCTTCGTTCGCCTTTGACAACAACTCAACGCGAATCTCTAACGCGGGTTCAAACTTGACACGCTGGAGCGTGGTAATTAACTCGAAGGTAATTAATTTCTGTGGTAATGTATCGTCGCTTTTGTCTAGGTACGGCATCGCTGTCGTGGATTTTCACGCATGTACATACATACGATACAAAGTTTGAGGACCAAACGATCGAGGATTTCTCAAAGGGTTTAGAGAAGCACGGGTTTCTCCAACGCTACTCGCGACTCGCGTTTCCATCTCTCTCTCTCTCTCTCTCTCTCTCTATCGACTTCGTAGAGTGAGACAAACAGAAAATAAAAAAGAATCGACATTAAAGTAAAGTTTTCTCCCCATCTCGCTTTTCTTGATGATATAGAGCGATTCAAGTGTTTAGCTGTCGCTTTCGACAGCTAAATAGTTGATTATCAGACCTTTGTAATTGAATCTTACTTTGAGCTTCGAGCTTCCAGCTTTTAGCCGTCATACTTATATTTGCCACTCATTGAATTATACATATGTATACGTTTGATTAATAACTATGTTCTTTATTTTTGAAATATTATTTTATCTAAAGCGCCATCATCAACAGCGTCTCTTATTTGTCGTTTCGATTTAATACATCAAGAGAATGTCTTTCTCTCTCTCTCTCTCTCTCTCTTCATTGTTTTACCGATTGTACACGTACTACGTCGATTCGTGCATGCATTGAGCACACGTTGAATTCACACCTGGTACATGAGATTGAATGCAAATTTATACAATGATATCGGATAATTAATGTTTTACACTCGTGAGATATTTACGTGCAGCGTTTATGACGAGCAAAATTTTAATAGCGCAAGAGTTAAATTGATGAGTTAAATTACACCAGAACGTTTAATTATTGTTTATCCGATTATATAATAAATGCCGTGGCGTCGTCCCTTTGCCCCTTTGTCCCTGTTGGTCAGGTGCCTAACGCACCGCACGTTCAAGTCAAGTGGATCAGATTATGTTATTCCACTGATTGTGAATAACAATCATCTTTGGAACATCTCGTCTCTTATATTTGACGACGGCTTTGACCAACAGGTGTTTGGAGATCGATGGATTGATTCAATAGAATCAAGTGTCGAACAAACCTGTGTAATCAACGTTGCGCGCACCTGCATGTTTTCGATAGTCTTTCATGTTGCTAATAATTGAATGTACTTAACATTTGTGTGTGTGTACGCGCACGAATGAATTGTATTTGCATTTATCGGCATTATCATGATCAAACAGACGAAAACTGCACAGTGCTTTTGATGCAGTAGTATATATGTATATATACCTATATATATATCGTGGGCGCGAATAAAATTTTGGTATTGCGTTGCCAAGGAATCGAAGGAATCAATTCTTTACGGTTACAAGGTAAGAACATTGTGGCCCGACACTCATTTCGTTCGGAAAATAAAGAATTATGGACTAGAACACGCTCGTTTAATCGCGTGATATATAATGTCTACATATTTAAAAGCGTAAAAAAAAAGATTTTAAACGCGTCTCGCGTAGATTTATGTTTCTCGATGACGATAGCGAGCATTGAATTTGCAGATGAATCGTTGGATACTCGTTTTCGCGGCGTTAGCTGCTTTGGCTTCGGCTGGCGACTCGGGAAGTAAGTAATATATATGTATATGTACATATATCGAAGAAGAAGAAGAAGAAGAAGAAGAAAAGGAGACTTACTCTCACTCACTCTCTCTTTTTCTTTTCCGCGTCCATGGTAAATGGGTAACATCTTTGCAATCTCTTTCAGAAAAGATTGTATGCTACTTTGGTAGCTGGGCCGTTTACCGACCTCCCGGTGGCAAATTTGACATCTCTTACATTCAGCCGAATCTGTGCACCCACTTGATCTATACCTTCGTCGGCATCAGCACGGAAGGCGACGTCCGAGTTTTGGACTCGTGGCAAGATCTTCCGGACAATTGGGGCAAGGACGGCTTTGGCAGATTCAACAAGCTTCGCGAACAGAGCCCCGAGACGAAAACGCTCATCGCTATCGGTGGCTGGAACGAGGGCTCCGCCAAATACTCCGCCGTTGTCGCTAATCCGACTATTCGTGCGAGATTCGTCAAGAACGTCGTCGAATTTGTACAGAAGCACAATTTCGATGGCTTCGACGTCGATTGGGAATATCCGAACCAGCGTGGTGGGAAACCGGAGGACGTGCAAAACTACATCAGCCTGTTGAGAGAGCTCAGAACCGAATTCGATAAATATGGATTGATTCTCAGCGCTGCTGTCTCCGCTGCCGAGCCTTCCGCCTCTCAGTCCTTCGATATTCCCGCAATGTCCAAGTATCTGCACTTTATCAACGTGATGGCTTACGATCTTCATGGTGCCTGGGAGAAAGTAACTGGTCTCAACGCTCCGCTCTACGCTCGCAAGGGCGAGTCTGGAAATGAGCTCAAGCTCAATGTCGTGAGTGTTTGAGAAAGAGAGATTAAAAAGAGGCGACAACAAGTCCAAACAATACCTGCATCTATCTCTATTCTCTCGTTCGTAGGACGCGTCTGTACGCTATTGGTTGGACAGTGGTTGCCCGCCCGAGAAGCTGATCCTTGGGGTGCCGTTCTACGGTAGGGCCTTCACTCTTGCCGACAAGAATCAGAACGGCATCGGAGCACCTACCACCGGACCTGGTACTGCCGGCCCGTACACTCGCGAGGGTGGCATGCTCGGATACAATGAGATTTGCGAGTCCCTCGGCCAGGGCGGCTGGACCGTTGTTCGTCACGAGGAGCATCGCGTTCCGTACGCTTACAAGGGCGACCAATGGGTTGGCTACGACGATGTAACGTAAGTGCATTTCCTAAATTGCCTTGCCTCTCCTCTCTACCCTTCTCTACTTTTGTTCCTTCGCAATTCTTACACTACTTGTAACCTGTCATTCTCTCTCCCTCTCTCTCATCTTCAATCTCTTTTCCTTGATTGATAGAATTGAAAAAGATTGCATTTTCATCAGTGTTTCACATTGTACTATATATCAGATACTATATAACTAATAACGTATCGTCATTTCACATAGTTCTCTTACCGAAAAAATTGCCTACATCAACAAGTTGGGTCTCGGTGGAGCAATGTTGTGGAGCATCGAGACTGACGACTTTTTCGGCAACTGCGGTGAAAAGTATCCTCTGCTGAAAACATTGAATGCCGGACTAAAGGGAGGAGTCCCAGTAGAACCGCCCAAGACACCTAAGCCGACCGAGCAACCTCCGCAAACGACGCAACCGCCGCAAACGACGCAACCACCGGCGACTGCACCTCCCAGTGCTATTTGCAAGAAGGAAGGTTACAATCGCGATCCACAAGATTGCAGTGTATTCTATTACTGCCAGAATGTCAACGGCGAGTACCAAACACAAAGATTCAACTGCGCAAGCGGATTAGTCTTCGATCTCCAAATCGGGGCTTGTAATTACAAAAATTTAGTTAAAGAGTGCCCTTAACGATAGCAGATGATAATTATAATAAGCAGTGCCATACCTGTACGCTTCTACAGCTCGTTATACCTGTTGGCCGTGAAATACAACAAACCATACTTTACCATACTTTTACGTTCTATATCTTTTGTAAATGTATAATCAAATGTCAAACTCATTTCTCCACGTGCATTTTTTTTCTCTTTGTAGCAATGGGTAACATTTGTTTCCATGTGTTGCAATAAAGCCCGTAAGATTTACTCTATCATATGATTCATTCGTCGACAATTCAATCATCATGATAAAACCGTAAGTTCATATAATTGCAAGATACAAAATGCAATTGTAAATATAAATGTATTTTAATACTGCAGACTTGTTGCACTTAACGTAGCTACGGTGTGTAAAAATTTTTCCAGTTCAATTATCAATAATCCTTTTCTCAATATAATTCTTCCGGCACTTTTAAAGCTTTAGACTCTTAACTTTGTAAATTTTATACATTTACAACTGTGCGACTATTATTATAGCTCTATTATTACGTTTTTCGTACGACGACATCTCAAGCGAGAGAAACTGAGGGAGCGGTGTGTGTGTGTGTGTATATATACATACGTTAGCATGTACGCCGGTTGAAGAGCAACCGTGGTCAACACTGCACAGATTGCGGATGATCGCACGATTCCGTAAGCGTGTTGAATATTAATCCTGGTTGACAATAATATGCCATTGGTATGTCACGATTGTACTCGCAACGATAAAACTTGCCGCAATTAAATAAATCTCTCAGGTAGCCTTCCTTCACGCACGTTGGTAAGCGAGGAATCGTTAGAAAAGCATGTAAAGCGGAGTTAATTGGTCTACGGGCGACATGTTCTTCGAATTCAAGTTATGTACTTGTATGAATTTTTGCTCTGTTACGTATGCATGTGCTACAGGAAATATTAGAAGCCACAGATAAAAGATGCACAACATCTGCAACATATTTCAATTATATGTAAAATTATTTACATTAAAATATGTATAAATTACTTTTCACTTAACAATCGCACGTGGGTCGTTGTGTACATTGTATATTAATAGTGCCATCACTATTACTGCTATTTACATTATATTACGATTATTTATCTTACGTAAAGATATACAATACACACTCGCACGAACGCACGAATGTTCATTGGACAAATGATGTGTACCTTTGACAAAGTATACATGTAAGTATACTAAGGAATATAAATATAATTGTACAAGACAATATTCAATAAACTGAGATACTTTCATCTCGGAAGACTTATTTATACAAATATACATCTCGATAAGGAAAAAAAGTATACTATTTTCCACTAAATTGATAGGCAGTGCGTCACATTCGCAGTGAGATACACAGAATTATTTTTACGCTATGTCTGATAGACAAATGGGACAATTTCCATTTCCGACTAAAGCGACTGTCAATTTAATGTGTGTGTGTGTTTCTATGTGCGCGTGTATATAAGACAACTAATATAATTTTACCAAGTATGATTTTTCTACCAAGCCACGATGTCATACAACCGATTTAGTTGAAGGCAAAAAGACACATCTACGATGTTTCTACAGCTCGTTATACTTATTATACATGAAATGTAACAAACCATACTTTACCATACTTTTACGCTCCATATCTTTTGTAAATGTATAATCAAATGTCAAACTCATTTCTCCACATTTCTTTTCAAGTATTCAAGTATTCAAATATTCAGACTCATCGCATTTTAAAATAGTAAATATGCAATTGAGAAAAAGGAGAGAGGGCTAATCAGACGTGATACCAGAATTAGCTAAAGATGGCATCGTTCCGTGTGTCGACCACACAACGTGAATCGGATCCTCTAATTTATCATCTTCTATAAACTTTCCACAAGTAACAAATTCAAATTAGACGAAATTTATAGTATTTTTTATAAGAAACCGTCCCTTGTTCGAAATTTTATTCTTTTTGTTCATGCATATCAAGACACTTCGGGGAATTGCGCAACGTACGTATACTTGATTTCAAATTCCTGAGCTTTTGTACGATTAGATTTAATGGGCAAAATATTCATTATGTTGGTCGTAAGTTCCACAGGCCTGAGTGAACCAAAGAAATCTGTCACTGGTACTTTCGCTGGATCTCTTCTAAACAAATCTTTCCTTACACCCACAGTAGACAGACAATAATCCCTTGGGCATACTTTCAACTGAAAAGAAATCACACGATTCGGGTAAAAAGAAGAAAAAAAAAAGCTGAAACTTGGCAGATCAACTTGCTGGAAAACACTTACAAATTCACCCAATGTTTTAGTGCTAGATGGTTCGACCTTTTCCAAGAAATTTAACGCATAATAAGTGTATCGATCTATAATGTAAACACCAATGGCAGGGTCCACATGATGCTACAAAAGACGTGAGAAGCACGCGTTAAAAGAGAAGAGAGATGTGGTACAGCTTTGAATAGACGACTTGGCGTTTTACTTACGGAAAGTGAATCTTCCCCCACTAAACTCGAAGCGACTGCCAATATGTTTGGAGAATAAAATTTCTCGTACATCGAACTCGCTTGGCAAGTATCGACGACAAATAAAATTTCATGGTATCTCCGTTTTTGCCACATCTGTTCCAACGCATCTCCCAACTCTTGACTAGTGATTTCTTCGGAATCTTGAAACTTTAAAAACCCATTACCACCATGACCAGTTAAATAAATTAAGATGTTTGAGCCTTCGTCCGTCAAGAGCTTCTTGGACCTTGGGGTTTCTTGAGCCAAGCGTCCAGTCAGGAGCCTTACAAAGTTTTCCACCGTTACCTCGTAACCCCTATAGTCGACTTCCACGTCGTCGCCGTAAACGTTAATGTGCTGCTTAATGTTGTTGAAAACAGTGGCCGGTCTAGGATTTCTAGGATTGCACGCCATATCGTCGGCTATCATGAGAATGATTTGTGAGTCTGGTATTCCTAAACGTTTGACACTTCGGTAAATGGATAAAACGTTTGCAACGTGCCGGTAGTTGAACCAGAAACGCGACGTATCGACCAAGACTGCCCAGTTGTTGGAATGTTCGGTTTTCGCAAAGTTATCCGGTACCTGCAAGTGTAACACACACACACTTCAATCACGGGAGGGCTGGAAACGGGGAAACGTACAAATCAAACTTTGCTCGTGCACGAAAGCTTGAACGAAATGCCAAAACGAGAGACCTCCCACGTGCGGCACGACGACACCACAAGAGAAATCAGTATCAACGATGTACATGTCAACGGCATTTTCCGAAATTTGGCCATAGGCGTAGGT
Source organism: Tetramorium bicarinatum (assembly GCA_928718305.1). Taxonomy (NCBI): domain Eukaryota; kingdom Metazoa; phylum Arthropoda; class Insecta; order Hymenoptera; family Formicidae; genus Tetramorium; species Tetramorium bicarinatum. Next base: position 12,261,869 of record OV788328.1, read on the forward strand.
TAGCTTTTGCGTCGACACGAACAGCATGTAAATACGTCGGTATGGTATGGGATATAGGACTAGTATGACTAGTACGGTCCGACTATAATAATCTCACTAATAGGAGGAGAAAAATCAATCCACGTGCCAAAATTAACTGCAAGTTGTCTTGCACACTAACTTGCATTCAATGCGACCCTAACCCCTAACGCCCTAACAACGCCCTAACCTAAAAGCAAAAGTACAGTTTCCCTTTCTGCTAAAGAGAATAACGAAGTTTTCTGCTGGACCGATTCGTAGTAACTTTCCGTTGGTAGGTAGGTTGCACACCAGGTTGCACTGTCGCAGGCCGCCGCCGCGCAGTTATATCTACAGTATACTAGAGAACAGAAAACGGAGCGCGCATGCGCTTTACGGAATCCAGATGGCAGCGGCATGCCAAATTTCAAAGTTATGTTGTGACGTACGATTTATGCTCCAACTTGTCTTCAAAGTCCTAAAGGTATAGCCTAGCCGCGAGGACGCGCGATCGTAAGAGTGAGTACATGTTTTCTACTTTTCATTATTTATTTATACGTTGGTCGCGTAATGACTGATTTCGCCAGAGAGAGAGAGAGAGAGAGAGAGAGAGAGAGAGAGAGAGAGGTAATATTTCCGTTCAACATGACGCTTTCCTGTAAGTACGGGAATGAAAACAACGCAATTAACCGATATTAGAATCGCAACGATTGTCAACTGATAATCGAATAATTCCCGTGTTACATCACTGACATTTTCTTCATTTTTTTTCTTGTCTTGTCTTAAACATATTTAATCCGTCAATTTTGAACGTTTAGTTTATTAGTCTTCCATTTTTTAATTCTTCATTCTTCTAATCAGGGAACTTACATTGATTTTCATTTCCAACAGATTTACATTTACATTATAGACTCGTGAGTAAAACAATCAAAACGTACAGAGATTATAAAAGAGAGAGAGAGAGAGAGAGAGAGAGAGAGAGAGAGAGAGAGAGAGAGATTTGTCCATAAAATTAAAATAAATTAAGTACGATTAATATTACATAAATTCTATTTATAAGTCTAGAACGGAAGCATTTGGACGATCGATAATGCCAAAGTTGGTAAAAATCATGTTTGTAAAAATTCTATGAAAAATATGCAATGTGTGAGGCTTGTGCTGCATTGCGAAGTGCACTAAGCTAATGTAACAAAACGGCGCAAAAACTAAATTTTAAGATTAAATTAGAGAGAGATGTTGTATCTAGAAAAGAACACTGCTCTCTGACGCGTTGTCATTTCAAAGATATAGAAAGATCACTACGTCATGCGTATACAACATACGTAAAACAATTAAAATTAGTATTAATGTGTTGTCAAAATTCTTTTTAGTAAATTGATAAAGATGCCGTATAACATGACATGATCATTTTCGATCGTCCATACACGTTCACTGTATCAATACTCATCTTTTGTCGTGCAGAATCAAGTACGAAATACTGTCTTATATCAAACTGCTTGTCCATCTAATAAGCTACTTTTGGGAGACCGTGTCGCGTTTTTATGCTAATCTTACAATTATCAATTACAAATGTTACATATACTGTAACACGATGCACGCATATTTAACTGAACATAACAGCTCACTTGAGATCGAAAGTTTTACGTAATATTTTCATCATTTAATTAGGTTCTATATTAAAGAATATTATAAAAGGGCTTCTTTTAGAGATTTAATTTAATGCGATGCTCCATTTAATTTTGCTGCGAGAGAGAGAGAGAGAGAGAGAGAGAGAGAGAGAGAGAGAAAGAGAGAGGTAGGATTACAGGATGTGAAAGTGTTACATGTGTGATCCATAGTGTGAAAAATTATGCTTGTTATTTATCTAATATCAATTCGTCATAATATCAATCATTATAAAATCGTACTAAATTATAGTAATGCAATTTTTTATATATTTTCAATTATATAAGTACCTGCTACTCTCTCACTTGTAATGATCGTGAAATCATATTCTTCCGATCGTTGTTTTATTCTTATTTTACCGAAATATCTATTAATGAAAGACACATTACTCTTTTATTTTGTTAATATGTCGCGACATTCATCATTGGCATATATTAGAAGGTCTCTAGCATATAATATAATATAATATAATATATATATATATATATATATATATATATATATATATATATATATGTATATATACAGGAATATATATATATATATTTTTTTTTTCGTGGAATATATATTAGGATCATTAGGATTAAATTGTTGATTTTTAAATCTACTTTTCTTTTCATAACAAAAATTGATCGATATTGTTACTTGCAATTTTCAATGCTTTCGTGCTACATGTATATCTTGAAATTTTTGTTGAAAAATTCATGTACTAAAATTTATCTCGATGAAAAATTTGGCGTCACTATTAATTACATATTAATATACATATAATGCGAAAGACTGCTATTAGATTCAAGTTATTAAATGTATTTCTCGAAGCGAGCGTCTTAGGAATATTATCACACGCGTTCTATGGTTGTTTATATTATTTTTCGTATGAGACTATATCAAATATAATATAATCATCATACGATGTTCTACAAGCACGCACGCACGCACGCACGCACGTACGCACGTCGCGACACTTAGAATTCATATTGTCCAACTATATTAGTTAGCTCAAAAATCAAATGTGTCAATTAATGAAAGATGTACCATGTGCCAATAGAAATATCGATATGTTGATGAATGATGATCGACAATTTTATAAATCGTCGTTATTCAATTTGCGCAGAATAATGTGAGATTTTTATTATACCATTTTTTTCTTTTGTTGAGAGAGAAACCACGAAACACGGACATTGCGTTGGCCAAGTTATAATATAGATCTCAGGGGAGCTTAAAAATTAAAATAAATACATCTTTTATGTTAAATAAATACATTGTTTACGTTAAATAGATTATTTTCTAACTGCTTCCCAAGTGCTGCTCGTGCAGTTTTGGAGAATAAAGTATTTTCTGTCGAGTGTCTCTTCAAGTATTTTGCCAAGTATAACTCTCCTATTGTCATTTTGCTTTCAATTAAAGTAACTAGAACATGATTTTGCTACATCCTTATTCTCTGTGTTCTAAGTATGTTGAGCCTCATGTAGATTCTATTAATCTACTTGTTTGTCACAAACAAGAAACAAGGGATACATTGCGCATCGAGATCCTCTAGATTCATGCTTTACCATTCCTCCAAGCCGTCGTGAACATAAGCACCTATTAGATTTCTAAACTAAAGTAGAACCGTTCCTCTCATCTATCTGCCTTTCGTTGAACATTGTTTATCAAACTACGAAAACGTTAAAGCTACGAATACGGTATAGAATGGAGGCCGTAAGGAGATTTGGCGTAATCATCGCTCCGTTTTGTATCCTCGTCCGCCAGATCAACCCCGTAGTTGCTCGAAGTCTCGTTCTCCTCTGTAAAAAAATGTATAAACGTATGGAATTAAGATTAAGATAATAAGATTAATATAATGAAGATGGTGAAAGAAGCAATGAGAGTCAATGCGGATATATTGGTGCACACATGAAATCTATGCATGTATGTGTGTACATATATACTTATACATACACATACACACACACACACACACACACACACACACACATATATATATAAATGTAAACGATTCTGATCACGGATTGCGGTAATTATAAATCGCAGAGTTTGTAATCGTATTTACATATTCATCTTTGTTTTACTTTATATATATATATATATATATATATGTATACGTATAATTATATATATAATTTAGTATTATTGATAGCCGAAATTGAAAACACGCAATCATCTAAATCGATTATTTATTATCGATTGAAGAGCGGTATACTCCTATACAAGAAATTTAACAAACCGAGATGGGGATGGTAATAGTGTCTGAAGCGATAGAAAATGGTTTTCTAGTCTGAATAAAAAAAAAAGGATTGTACATACGTAATTCTCTTACTAGCTGATTAAATATTATTTCTTCTTCTCGTGCAGTTTCATTTTAATTTATTCTTGTTGTCACACGATAAGTAACTTTAACAAAATAACAAGATAACTTTAACAAAAATGATAAACGATTCTGATCACGGATTATGGTAATTATAAATCGCAGAGTTTGTAATCGTATTTACATATTCATCTTTGTTTTACTTTATATATATATATATATATACGTAAACGTATATATGTATATATGTATACGTATACGTATATATATATATATATATATATATATATATATATGTATATATGTATACGTATACGTATACATTTATGTATACATATGTATACATACGAAAATTTAATCGAAAAGCGAAGCAGAACCTCTTCTCGTTTCTATACAACGTGCAACAGGTTTCTGCGTGTATTGTACGTAATCTGACAAAGGCCGTAAAGGATGTAAAAGGGATGGCAAGTTTAATACAGTTGTTTGTCAGTATATAATATTAATTAAACGATATATGTATTATACTAGATGCATTTGGATTGTTTACCAATTTGATCATTTTGACTTTGAAAGTTTCGTAATCTTTACTAGATTAGTCGACGCTTAAAGATATCATTGAGATAAGAATTTCAATAGGCCAATTAACATTTATACTATATTATAAATGTTAACATCGTTAAAAAGAGTAGACCGCTAATGATCGCGTTGAGTCGATATTAAAGATGTATTATGTTTATACCCGGATATACATATACACTGAGGGAAATTATTTGGTGATTAAAACTGTACTCCTTTTGTGAGAAGTAATGTAGTGAACTTATATGCGATATGTTCACACATCCAGTATTCTGATAACGGCGCCTCAAATGCTTCATAGTAGTCGATACCGAGACATTTAGTCATAGGTATCTAGACAGTTTGGTAATCTTCTCTAGCCGTGCGGTGCCCATCTGACGACGTGATAGTCAATTGTCTCTCACTAAAGACGCTTTCTTTTCCGACATTCGTAACGCTCATCAAATGAATTATACGTTATACTAAACGGTTTGGTAAACATATCTAAACATTGTTGTAATACTAATCAGACAATACGCTTACCAGATAGTTTGGTATTATTGACTAGATGCCTTGTTACACAATTATTATACTGTTTGGTAAACCGATTCTGAATTTTGAATAGTGTCACCAGATATTTTTCTCAATGTACGAATTAAGCTGTTGAATTTTAGAAATATTCTCTCATCTCTCTCTCTCTCTCTCTCTCTCTCTCTCTCTCTCTCTCTCTGTAAATATGTGCCCCCTTTCTCGATGTTTTCACGATCGAATGCGTTTAGCAGGCGCAATATACCTACATAGGCGCGTATCGAAAACGATTCGCGCGTGAGCAACACGAATTCCATACTGGATGATTGTCTACTAGAGCGAATTACAATTCGGCATTTACTCGATGTGAATGACTCACTCACCTCGCAAAGAAAGATATACATGTATATATATGTATGTACATACATATATATATGTACATATTATAAACGGCTGGATTGGCACACGTGTAAAGCATATCGCGCTTTACTCAACACGAGTTCACCAAGATGCCAAAGATTCCTCTCTTATGTGTTGTTAATTAATAATTGTAATCAATTTGTTTATTTTTCGTTTTCTTAAGCGTCGTCTACAATGAGCGTAGTAGTAAATTCGTAAGCAAATCGATCAATCACAATCAAATTTTTTTACAAATTCTTGACTGTCATTGGTCAATTTGCTTACAACCTTACTGCTACGGCCATTGTAGACGATCCTTTATCGGCGTGAGATGGACGCGTGCCCTGCCGATCGAGCATCGAAAGATCGAAATTGAATTCCTGACATATAATATTCCATATTCTTTGACCGTTTATTATATCAAATTGAAATACAAGTTGGCGGCTTGACAACGCATCACGTCGTGTCGCGTCGCGTTGCAAATGTTCGCGTTTTTACGCGAGACGCAAAGTTTTGCTAATGATATATAATAATGATAATATGTATTAACTCACCGATGTAAAGAGGAGCCGTGTCGTAAGCGTTACAGGGACCCGCGTGGCGTGTCTCAAGAACGAAGCCAGTAACACAGGCATCTTTGATAATGTGACACCAGCTGGGGTAGGTGATGTTGTTCGTCGCGCATAACATAGTCGTTGAAGGATCTTGATCTCGATCTCGATCTCGATCTCGATCTCGATCTCGATCTCTGTCACGATGCGCCCTATTCCGAACACGCTCTCGCTTCCGAGGGCAGCGATAGGTACAGGTCACGCAACGTGGGCGTCCAGACTTCATTTCGGATAAACAAGTTTGGCCTTCTCGACAGCGTATCTTGGTGCAGTCTGCGTTTTCTGTCAAAACCATCAAACCATGGGAATAACTGTGAAACGGTTTTATCAGAGAAATTTATCAGTTTATCTAACAATCTGTATATCTAACAACAAGAGCAGAGCCTCAAAAAGTTACATCGCGCGCCTAACTATTCAACTATTGATTCTGTATCAACAGGGAAAGATCGCAGCACTTGATGTCTGTGAAGTTAGCCCCCCATTTTAAAAATTCACAAAAAATCATGTGAGTTCTGGATGCCCCCGCACGAGTTCTAGAGTTCTCAATCAATTTTAGAAAGAGTTCTGCTGTTTAAAGCCAAGAAAACATAATTTTAAAAACGGGGGGGCTAACTTCACGGCGCCCCCCATTTTTGAAAAAATTGATTTTTTTTTGCAGATTCTGAAAGATTTCGATGAGTTCTAGAGTTCCCTATAGGTTTTAAAAAAAGTTCCGTTCAAATAAGTGCAAAAATCGACCGGAACTTTGAGCGGCTGTAACTCTGTCAGTTTTGGTTCTAGCGCTTCGGGCCTTAAGACTTTTTTGTAGAACTCGTGCGGGGGCAAACAGAACTCTAAACAGAATTGCGGATTTCCCAAAAAAAGGTTCCAAAAATTTGAAAAAATTTTTTTAATTTTTTTTTTTGGAAAATCGCAGTTCTGGCGGGAGTTCTGTTTGCCCCCGCACGAGTTCTATCGAAATGTATCAGGGTCCGAAGCGCTGAAACCGAAATTGACAAAGATACAGCTAGTCAAAGTTCCGGGTTCGAAAAATTTCTAAGTCCCAAGGGGTAAAATTTTTTTTAGAAAATCGCAGTTCTGGCGAGAGTTCTGTTTGCCCCCGCACGAGTTCTATCGAAATGTATCAGGGTCCGAAGCGCTGAAACCGAAATTGACAAAGATACAGCTAGTCAAAGTTCCGGGTTCGAAAAATTTCTAAGTCCCAAGGGGTAAAATTTTTTTTGGAAAATCGCAGTTCTGGCGGGAGTTCTGTTTGCCCCCGCACGAGTTCTATCGAAATGTATCAGGGTCCGAAGCGCTGAAACCGAAATTGACAAAGATACAGCCAGTCAAAGTTCCGGGTTCGAAAAATTTCTAAGTCCCAAGGGGTAAAATTTTTTTTAAAAAATCGCAGTTCTGGCGGGAGTTCTGTTTGCCCCCGCACGAGTTCTATCGAAATGTATCAGGGTCCGAAGCGCTGAAACCGAAATTGAGAAAGATACAGCCAGTCAAAGTTCGGAAAAAAAATTTTTTTTTTTGGAAATTTGCAGTTCTGGCGGGAGTTCTGTTTGCCCCCGCACGAGTTCTATCGAAATGTATCAGAGTCCGAAGCGCTGAAACCGAAATTGACAAAGATACAGCCAGTCAAAGTTCCGGGTTCGAAAAATTAAGTCCCAAGGGGTAAAATTTTTTTTGGAAAATCGCAGTTCTGGCGGGAGTTCTGTTTGCCCCCGCACGAGTTCTATCGAAATGTATCAGGGTCCGAAGCGCTGAAACCGAAATTGACAAAGATACAGCCAGTCAAAGTTCCGGGTTCGAAAAATTTCTAAGTCCCAAGGGGGAAAATTTTTTTTGGAAAATTGCGGTTCTGGCGGGAGTTCTGTTTGCCCCCGCACGAGTTCTATCGAAATGTAACAGAACTCCCGCCAGAACTGCGAATTTCCAAAAAAAAATTTTTTTCCGAACTTTGACTGGCTGTATCTTTCTCAATTTCGGTTTCAGCGCTTCGGACCCTGATACATTTCGATAGAACTCGTGCGGGGGCAAACAGAACTCCCGCCAGAACTGCGAATTTCCAAAAAAAAATTTTTTTTTCCGAACTTTGACTGGCTGTATCTTTGTCAATTTCGGTTTCAGCGCTTCGGACCCTGATACATTTCGATAGAACTCGTGCGGGGGCAAACAGAACTCCCGCCAGAACTGCGATTTTCCAAAAAAAATTTTACCCCTTGGGACTTAAAATTTTTCGAACCCGGAACTTTGACTGGCTGTATCTTTGTCAATTTCGGTTTCAGCGCTTCGGACCCTGATACATTTCGATAGAACTCGTGCGGGGGCAAACAGAACTCCCGCCAGAACTGCGAATTTCCAAAAAAAAAAATTTTTTTTCCGAACTTTGACTGGCTGTATCTTTCTCAATTTCGGTTTCAGCGCTTCGGACCCTGATACATTTCGATAGAACTCGTGCGGGGGCAAACAGAACTCCCGCCAGAACTGCGAATTTCCAAAAAAAAAATTTTTTTTCCGAACTTTGACTGGCTGTATCTTTCTCAATTTCGGTTTCAGCGCTTCGGACTCTGATACATTTCGATAGAACTCGTGCGGGGGCAAACAGAACTCCCGCCAGAACTGCGATTTTCCAAAAAAAAAAATTAAAAAAATTTTTTCAAATTTTTGGAACCTTTTTTTGGGAAATCCGCAATTCTGTTTAGAGTTCTGTTTGCCCCCGCACGAGTTCTACAAAAAAGTCTTAAGGCCCGAAGCGCTAGAACCAAAACTGACAGAGTTACAGCCGCTCAAAGTTCCGGTCGATTTTTGCACTTATTTGAACGGAACTTTTTTTAAAACCTATAGGGAACTCTAGAACTCATCGAAATCTTTCAGAATCTGCAAAAAAAAATCAATTTTTTCAAAAATGGGGGGCGCCGTGAAGTTAGCCCCCCCGTTTTTAAAATTATGTTTTCTTGGCTTTAAACAGCAGAACTCTTTCTAAAATTGATTGAGAACTCTAGAACTCGTGCGGGGGCATCCAGAACTCACATGATTTTTTGTGAATTTTTAAAATGGGGGGCCAACTTCACAGACATCAGCACTTGGCTTGCAGCAAGTACTTTACCAATATACGTGTGCCGTATGTGTGATTGCGCAAAGTCCCTGCTGCTTACAGTGTTTACAATTAAATCGTTAAATTGATTATTATATTGGTGTGCATACTTTATTTCTTAAATTGCTGCTGCAAAACTTGAAATCGATCAGTCTCTGATATATTTTCGCTCACTCGTAACATGTTATATCATGGTCAAGAGATGATAATAATTACATACAAATAATTGAGCTGGGCTACACAGTTCTCTTCTTGGGTTTATGTCGCGTTGTTGTGTGATAGAAACACGATAGAAAAATGCGAGAGAGAGAGAGAGAGAGAGAGAGAGAGAGAGAGAGAGAGAGAGAGAGAAAGCAGACCTAGATGAATCGTTAAGCTAAACCCATTCTCTGTCTCTGTCAGCTTCGCATTACATTGACTCGTCTGCATATTTAGATTGCGCACATATGTGCTGTATAGAATGGTAAAATGAAAATCGCATAATCCTCTCTCTCTCTCTCTCTCTCTCTCTCTCTCTCTCTCTCTCCTTACTCTCCAAATTATATCCAATTGAAGATATATTAGACAGAGATATTTCTCTACATATGTTTAGCAAAAAGCAATTTAGATCAACACCGAACAGTTTAGTTTTTTTTATATGTACAGAATAAAACACTAAGTGTCTCTTTTCTTTTTCAATAGATAATTTTTGTCGAGTGTCATATACTCAATCAGGACGGAACGATAAGAGGCTATTAAAAGATAAGGTAAAAAAGGGAAGGGAGTCGGGGGAAAATCTATTTTTAACGCCATAATAAGATTTTGATTTTATCCTCTTGAAGCTTTTTTAAAGAACCTCTTAAAAATTCTTTGAAAACGGAACAGAAGAAGAGTCAACTCGATAATTACTGTGATTGTATTGATAATTATCATACTATTAACTGTCATTTGATTGGAGATGACGTTTGCAATGAGATTACAATGTTGAGCATCGCGTGACATGTAACGCTGAATTGCATGTGAAACTTTTTCTCTCTCCTCTCTCTCTCTCTCTCTCTCTCTCTCTTTTTGTAATTGTGCTTGTAATGATGACAGTTACACATTTTATTATATATACGACTGTATGTTCTTGTCTTATATAGACAAGTTAAGTCATAGTTTCTTATATAGACAAATACACGTTTCTAACGGCAATATCACGGAAACGATATTTACTTTTCCCGATAAAAATGTTGTCCTACGCTATTATCCACTTCCGTCTTCATTTCCGTCTCTCTGTCAGCATGGCATAATTTGCCATGCGACAACCGGATAATTCTCATCACACCGCATCACTCGCAGTCAGCGCGGCACGTAAAAACCGCGTGTGCGTCAAATATCGACGGATGAGAAATGGTGTCAATGTATGTACATATGTATGTACGTATGTATGTATTTACGAACCCTTCATTGGCGAGTCGAAAAAATAAGCAAATTACTTAACGCCTTCGGTGGCAAGAGTAAACAACTGCACACATCGAGCGGAAATCTTGGAGAGTGTAAGCTGAAACGTGGGAGGGGGAAAGATAGAACGGAGAGAACGCGAAAGAAAAGGCAGAAGGTGGCGAGAGAGAGGGGGGGGGGAGAGAGAGAGAGAGAGAGAGAGAGAGAGAGAGAGAGAGAGAGAGAGAGAGAGAGAGAGAGAGAGAGAGAGAGAGAGAGAGAGAGAGAAACCACGACGAGGCTCGAGAAAAGCTCATGTACGTTCCGTGCGCATATACTGCCGTATGCATATTTACAGACGCGTGCACTTTCGCGCCTCGGGTCCTCGAATCGGAGAAAGACGATTATTTGCATCGCGATACCTCGTCGCTAAACCGGCTGTTTTATTTACTTATATTATACGTGCGTGCGTCTCTCTGCTTTTTCTTATTCGTATGAAAACGTTTTCGCGGGCGTCAAGAGAGCGTGCTATAGAGAGCTTTGGTTTTCAAGTACGATAGATCGAAAGCTATCAACTGCTGAGAATGATTGACAACAATGAAAGCAACTCTCTACATATGTATACAATATGGTGCTTTTTTATTAAATTCACAATTATTTTCTTGCAAGGAATACTTGGAACAAGTATTCGCACTAGAAATGGAGTAATGTGTCAAGACAAGCTTTCTTTTTTCCTCGTCAAGCATACAGGATGTATGCAATGACAGACACCATACCATAGTGACTACCAGGAAATTTTTGCCCAATTAATTCGATCGTTCGGTTGATTGGCGATATTTGTAGACTCGACTAACGACGTATGGATACGGCTAAACCGAGAGGATTATGACAAGAATTGAGAGAGAGAGAGAGAGAGAGAGAGAGAGAGAGAGAGAGAGAGAGAGCTCATTCGCGATGTAAAGGTATTCGACTGGAGGCATGCGGCGGTGAATGTCGATGTTGAGACGCGGACACGTGGATGTTGATATGGTTGTGAGAACGAGAAGGGAAACAGCGGAGCAAGGCGAAGCGATGTCGGTCCATTGGCCAATGAGGAGGGGGGAGAAGAGAGAGAGAGAGAGAGAGAGAGAGAGAGAGAGAGAGAGAGAGAGAGAGAGAGAGAGAAAGAGAAAGGGAGAGGGAGAGGAGAAAGAGAACGAGATGACAAGAGAGACAGAGAAAGGAAGCGACGGTAGAATCTTGTGCCAGAGTCTAATAAAAAAAGACGAGCTTGGCACGGACAGCGCGGTGCTTGGCACTAGCCAGACGCCCGTGGCCTCACCAAGCTGTACCGTGCCAGTGTGTATGGCGTTACTGAATACTGTTACCGAGGACCGTGTCCAGCCTTACGAAGGGCTCCTGTGGTTTCTTGTACAAACTTTACTCGCCCTGCTTCGCCTTATTCTCCCCCTGCTTCGTTTTCTCTTTCCTTCCTTCTTTCTTTTTCCTTAATATTTTTCTATTTCATTCTCTCTTTCCCATGTTCTCTGTTCCTTCTTTCCCTTCTTCGTTTCCTTCGTTGCCCTTTTCGATTCGCATTTGCCGCTTCTTGTCTTTGTTACTTCTCCATCGTTTCAACAACACGGTTCTCCTCTGATTCTTGGATCGCTGACGGTCTTCCCTTCTCTCCTTCTCTTATTTTTGAATTGCAGAAAGACGATACATACGTAGACACGTTTCATATAGTCATTCCATATAAGCGACCCTTTCATGCATACAGCATGCTCCACCTTGTTTGCATCCAACTCTAGACTCTTCTTCTTCACCCTCTTCGTAAACTAATAAACAAAGCTGACCTCGAGACCCCTTTAACTCAAATGTTCCCTTAAAGTGGAGGTGAGTTTTGTGAAAGACGAGAGAGAGAAAGAGAGAGAAAGAATATTTTATGGATAATTTTGCCGTTGAAAATTTTTTTAAACAAGAGCGTTGCTCAATCGCATTTGTGTGCGCGTTTACAGATTTTCCTTTAATTTCATTAACCCTTCCCATTCGGAATGCCACGTGTGCTGGATGCATAAACATCCATGTCGACAACTCGGAATGCCAGATTTACTAGATAATGAATATTTTTGCCAGTTTACTTCTGTGGAACACATCTCGTAAGAATTCCAGCCAAAAGTTGTTGAAGGAATTAATTGGAAATTTCTAAGTATTCAAATTTCGACCGGGATCTCGGTATCTGGATCTCGGACAATGATAAAGAGTAACGCCTAGGTAACAGTCCGCATTTCACACACACACACACACACACACACACACACACACACACCTGACAAAGTGCTCAAGTGATTAAGCCAATAGACTTTGATTGAGTTTCTTCGATGTATGGAATCGGCATTCATGGCACTAGATATTTTTTCCTTCTTTTACAAATCTGATTTTACATAATTGGAAATCTTGGAGGCAAGAACACTCGAGTTTATTAAAAGACAAAATTAAGTATAAATAGGATAACAATCTCACAATGTCAACGTGGTCTAGTTTCACATTGTTGTATTTCTTCAATCGTGGTAGTGACCGATTCGAACTTTCGTTCTCTGATGGGAATGCTGATCGATGCATGCCGAATTCTTTTAGCTGAAAGTTATTTTTAGTTTAGTCGCGGGGAGAAAGAGTGAGAGAGCACGAGGGTAAGTGTCGAAAACATAAAAGACCGCGTGTCTCGGATTTTAATATATACGGATTGCGTGGCCACACGCTACGTTACATATATGCGTTCAGTGCTTACATATGTATGTATACGTATAAAGGGATATATATATATATATATATATATATATATATATATATATATATGTATATGTGTAAGTATATATAAGGTGCGTGCGTGCATGCGTGCGTGCGTGCACGTTACGCGCGAAAGTGCGTGAGTACGTGAATGTATACGGTGAATGACCCGGAGGGCAAGGACGTTACAAGGACACATACATTTGTAAGTATACCAACGTGCGCTGGTTGCATTTGCGGTTGTGCATAATGATATTATTTTTCTTCATATTGTCACATATTGTCCTTCCAGATTTCTAATGTTTTCTATTCTAGTCTCTCCCTCTCTCCTTTTTGCTTATGGTATGCTTATGAAAAATTAAAGATCCACGACTGAAAAAGATACAAATAGAGATTACCGTGACAAATTTATTCTTACCTATTTATATATTACTGATATAAAATTGGAATATTTTACGATTGTGTACTTAATATTGTTTTTTGACACGAGAATCTATACTCAGAGAATCCAAATCTAGTCTTACAAGTATCAACAATTATCAACTTAATCGTATGCGTTTACACAAAATTTGTTTCTATCATTGCTGTCAGCGCATTTACACGAGTCTAAATACCATCGAAATATCTACGTAGAATCGCGTTGCTTAAAGTAACCTACGAATACGTGCGAAACTTGCCTATCACCTATTGAAAGAATGGTCTTTGATTGTGTTGCGCAGACAGAATTGTTGCATACCTGCATGACTTTAGTCATTTAAATACAATCGACGACGATCCCAAAGCGCAATGCGCCCACATCCTGTACGACGTGTATAACGATTTATACACGTTTTGGACACATATTCTACATGCTGTGCATTATGACAAAAATATATATGTACCTATACTTACTCGAAAAATATGTCTACATATACATATGTCTTATTTTTAATTTTTATTTTTAATTCTTGATCTGTTGTTTTGTAAATCATATGTATGTACATACAATTTTTCTCTTTATGATCTTTAATATCAAGGAACTGGGTTATAGGAATTTTATAAGACGTGTCAGTGTATGTTATATATATGTTATAGAGAGCAATTTATATAATTTATCTAGTGAAAGGCAAGTCATTTCTTTATAATAATTAAATGTGTGTTTCTCTGTGTTTGTTTATCCATGTTATGTATTATACATATAAATTACATATGTAGCAACATTTCAAAGTGAAACTGTGTGAGAGAAATTAATAAAAATTTTTAGAGTAATTGTGTATGCGCGCGCGCGTGCGTTATCTGAAATAATCAAAATGCCAGGTGGCTGTATGGATCGCGTGATATTCCTCAAAGGATCCCCGATGAGTTTCTGGAAAAAATCTGTCAATCTGACTGATAAAATCGGCGATCGTGTTCAAAGTTGAAGATTTATGACAGTTTCTCGATAGAAAACGAGGCTCTTTGTCTCTCGCACTTTTCATCTTTTTTCATTTTTTAAATAATTTTTTCTCTTTCGCGACCCAGCACCGCATGCCCGAATTGATCAAAACTTGTTGGAACAATCTTGGGATTGCCTTCTGATTTTTTTCAACGCTTTTACGCTTCTCTTTTCTTTCTCTTATATCAGAAAAACACTTGTAAAAAATACGACACGAAAAGTCATATTTTTGTATTAGTTATCCATTTCTTCGTCATCGCCAATTATGGATTTTGCAGAGTACGTGTTAATTTTAAAAGATAATCTTCTTAAAGTCACTGTAGAAAACTCTAGATAATAATTCAAAATTGTTTCTTGTCAACAATCGTATACAAGTAGAAGACTGTCTCTTTTAAACAAATTAACGTAAAATTGTAACATAATAATAATTAAATAGTTAAATGATATTACTGAAAGAACAAATACCTATATATTTCGATGGCAATTAATATGGGACAGATATTGTCGAAAAACGTCAAATATTTCGAACTTTTCTTTAACAAGGGGAAGACGTTTTCGAAAAATGCAGGCTGAAACAAAATAGATAAGTCCTATCGATTAAAACAGACAGCTTGAAAATATATTGTCGAATTTCATTACTCTCTAGAGTTTTCGTTTAAAGACATCGTGTTTTAGTTACTTTATAATACCTGTCGCCAAGTTTTGTCGGGATCGTACAAAACATAGAATAATAAGGCCCATTTCGATGCAAAGCAGCAGCTGATTGACTATTCATTTGTTTCCCAATAAAACTAACATTTCTTTTTTTCTTTTCGTATAAGTATGCTTCATATTTTTCTGTCGGTACACTGTAAAATATTAGTAGTAGGTTTCATCTTTCAATGCAAAGCGATTAAAAAATTTCTTATCTTTACGTATGTTTGATTCTTGAAACGATTTAGAGATTGATTATCACAACTGCGTGGAAACTTTATTTGAAACTCTTAATATAATTATACAATATTGAGAAAATTTTACAAGTGATTCGATTTCGAAAAAAGCTAAACTTGGATGGGTTCGTGTTTGCGCGCGTGCTCAAGAGAGAGAGAGAGAGAGAGAGAGAGAGAGAGAGAGAGAGAGAGAGAGAGAGAGAGAGAGAGAGAGAGAGAGACACGGACTTACGTTTGCAATGACCCTTATAAGCGACGGGAATGGCGCGACCCGCGCGGCAGGCGGCAAGTCGCAGGTGGCAGGCACTCTTGTAGGTGTTTCCGTCGGCTCCGCAGACGGGGCGTGCGCCGACGACCTGGTGCGGGAGAGCTTGAGGGCACCTGCGGGCGCACCTCACACAATGAGGGCTTAGGTTCTGGTCCAGCAGACAGCTCCGACCTTGGCCGCACCGGACCCGTGCGCACGAACCTGCTCGACACTTTGCACGTTATTACGCACAGTCGTAAACTGCCTCCGTGAGGTAAACGCATTGCCTTTCTTTCTCTTTATTATATTTTTCTTTTCAATCACCAGCTCTCTTTGCTTTTTTACCATAATTGCGTGCTTCCGTTCACTTAATTGTGTCCCATTCCCATTTAGTCATGTGACTCTTTAGAGCCACTTTAAAGTAATCCAAGCGTGATCCACATTGTTAGAATGCCGCATTTAGTTAGAATAGCATAGTTTATTCTTTTAGCTTTATTACACGTCAGCTATTTGCATCTTTGCAGATGCTTAAGCTGAAGCTTGAGCTCGTCCCAGGCTTTATTGGCACATGAATGTCATTAATACGCGTGCACAGTTAGCATTACAACATATACATACATGTACATAAATTTGCAAATGCAAACTTGAGACATGACAAAATGACAAGCTGTATAAAGCTGTAAAATTATGAGATTTATGATGACATTTAATGATACATTAAATAAATAAATAAATATATATATATATATATATATATATATATATATACATACATATGTATTTAATGTTACATTGACGCACATGAAGCGCAATTTTCCATCTTTGCATCGCAGATTGCAGAATCGTGAGTTGTTATCGTGGAAACCAAGATACGTTTCGCTACAACCTATTAGCGCTTCGACATTTTACAACAAATGAAAATACTTTTTTCTCGAATATACGGTCGCATTAAATTGCAACAATTACTGTATCGTATAGTCGTTACGTCGTAATAAACGTAATCGTGATTCTGCGAAAGGAATAATGCCAACATGTATAAAAAGTTTCAACAAGTTTCAACATGATAAAGAGAAAATGTTTCATGATTTTTCAAAGATTAAAGCGAAACATTTTTACGATCGACTTGGAGAGAGAGAGAGAGAGAGGGGGGGGGAGAAGGGTCAACTTATTTATATACATATATATATATATATACACACATATACATATACATATATACATACTCACTTTGACAGTGGCCGTTGTAGGCAACCGCGAGTTCGTGACTGCCCTTCTTGCAAGCTCGCTTTTTGAGCCTACACAGGCTCTTGTAACTCTTGCCGTCTGTTCCGCAGACCGGTCCACCACCACGTGGTGCTTTACACTCTGGACTGCACACGCACCTCGGTCGTCCTCGACGTACCACGCACTTTTTGCCTTCCTCGCACCTCACTTCCGCGCAACTCTCTGTTGAATAAAAACGATTCGTAAAAACTGTGCGCACATTTACATACGCATTACGTACGTACGCACGCAGTAACACTTTCGATAAGACAACAAATGATGAAATAGATTTCAATTATTGTTCGATTTGGTCATGAAGAGTAATAGTATATTGTATGTATATGTATGTATGTACACATGTAACAGCTTGTTACTCCTACCTCGGCAAGGGCGACACTGCACCCCTCCACCAAGGACTCTCCAGAAGAAGAGACTTCCACTGTCTAAATCCTCGTCGGAATAGGCAGTCGCTGCTGCTGCGTTAGATGCGCAACAATTTTCTCTCGTGACACCTTGCGACAGAAGTTCCTTACAACGGCCGTTACTGATAGACGACCAACATATGCCACCTAACACAGATTGGTCACACTGCATAAAATATATGCAAGTTTCAAAATTCTTTGCACATGAACAGTTTCCAAGTGACATTATACTAAATCCCACTTGACAGTACAATTTTCAAACTTGCAAAATAAACTATATCAGGGTAATGTTACACCCATTTACAAGTGACTCTCACGAATACGATGCGCGAAAGAATGTATATGACTTTTTTCGCATACATGGATAATCTCATATCTAATTATGGAAGAATAGATGATATTGTTTACTAAACTCTCCCAAGTCCCATTAGTATCAGTGATGTGAGAGAGAGAGAGAGAGAGAGAGAGAGAGAGAATTCTTTGAGGGTAAGAATTTTTAGTTTTGTAATCATAAATGCATGTAATAGAGTTGATGATGATTTTGACGAATCCCTCTTTATGCCCCCCATCCCACAACAAATCTCTTTGTTCCTTAGAATAAACATGTGAATTTAAAGATCTGAATTTATTGCAGCAATAGAGAGATATTCGAGCATAATTATATAAAACAACGGGTTGATAATTTAAGTGAAAACTCGACTGAAAATCCTTTACGTTCGACGTGTTTGCTCAGAAAGTGTTAAAGCAACTGACAAATGCCTCGTTTCGTGGTATTAATAGACACATTTCCTCTCAAACATTGAATGATCTCGCCTCGTTTATTTCGTTCCAGTTCTCGGGAATGCCACGTTTAGATGATTTGCGTCAACTGTAATACTCGTAATGAGAATACGACACACACACACACGCGCGCGCGCGCGCGCGCACAAGCGACAGTATAACATGATGTAGCATGACGTTAGCGTGGATGATCAAAATAGCTACGAAACTCTTTCAACGACTATCCTGTCCAAAAATAGTTGGGCTATTAGTTTATACGTACATACATACATACAGCTTACTAGCTTACAGCTTGCTTCACAAGCTTGCGCGATTTTAAAAGTTCGTACGGAGATTTTGGACAAAGGCTAGTGAGCTCGTTCTTTCATTAGTGATTAATAGAAAAGAAATATTTATTAAGATTAAGTGCATTTTATTTAACTTTGCTAGATCAAGTACAGCACGGTGTATGCATTCATAGCATTAACGCACATTAAATTGGTATATAGATATATATGTTTGAAAGTACGAACGCGCATGTTGGACACTTGACTCATTTCCACGTTTACGCTACTCAACTAGTCAAACATGTGCCAATACACCGGATAATTTACGCGAAACATATCACATGATATGTTAAAAGTTTTGCAATCGGTCGATTGTCGAAGGCCAATAATTTATTTTCGTAATGAGATCCATACATGATTATAATTTATGCAGTTTTTTACATAAAAATTGGGCACGACTTGCTTCTATTATCATTCGCGTATTCTTGTCGCTCTTACTATCTCCGTCACGTGTTTCTTGATAAAATTAGAGTAATATAAATTACTTTTACTTTTACTCGTATCTCTGCATTTTCTTCGTCGAAGGTTCTACTGTATGTACCTATAGTTATTTACATTGCGTACGTACTTTATTATACAATGTAGTTAGATGTGTTTCACAAGTGTTTTCACGTGTATTTCGCATGTCGCAAAAATTTTTTTTTCTCATTGCTCACCTTGATACAATATAGAAGTATACATGTATTGATTCGAAACCGCTCTATTTGTCGATTTGTAATTATTAATAAATCAATTGACGAAGCCTGCCACGGAAGAGATTGCGGGACACTATTACCACTATCTTGTTGTGGAACGAAAAGGAAAGTCTGACAAATACGAAACATTAATTTCTGGATACGATGTGGCGCGCGATGGGGTGAGATGTGGAGAAAAGAGGAGAAGAAGAGAGAAAGATGTGTGCGCGCGCGCGCGCGCGCGCGCGCGCGCGCGCGCGTGTGTGTGTGTGTGTGTGTGTGTGTGTGAGAGAGAGAGAGAGAGAGAGAGAGAGAGAGAGAAGTATGTAGTGTGGAACCGAACAACATGGTTCGGCGTGTCTAGACCGCGCTACCGTTTGGCCCAGTTATACCATTCTTCCTCTCCTTTACTCATTCTTCAAATCCTCAATTCCTTTCTCACCAAGTTTTCTCACTTTTTGTTTCACCAATCTCAAAATGTTAATTTTTTGACAATATTTAAACGAAATCTTTGTCAAGGTCACAGTATTTTGTATCGTGGTTCATATACATGTCTATGTAATCGTGAAATGGTCTCTTTAGGGTCATTTAAAGCAGATAGCATCAACCGAAAACAAACCTTTTCAGTATTTTACAGCAAATTATTTAATTTAAGATAATGATAATTAAACTTGCAGTTTCCTTATGTTACGTTGATTTTAATTTCGATCAATTCAAACAGATAGATGACAAATTTTTTTCATACAGTATGTGTGTATGTGTATGTGTGTACATATATATACATGTTTCACAAAAATGTAAAAAAATTTATAGAGAAAATTAACTTTTTTACATTTTATGTTTCAAACTTCATCAATACAATTACTCGTGACGCATTTTATATCCTACGAATTCTATTGAAACGAATGATAGGAGAATCAAGAAGAATCAGGAACGCGCTATTTTTTTTTACTTGGTTTCTTGGTAGGCTATGGTATCATGATAAGCCATAAATGTCTTTTTAACCTTTTAATATTTAGTTGGCAAGTCCGAAAATATAAATAAGAATATAATTTGATTAGTTTATTTTATGGTAATTAAATGTAGATATACTGCGAGAGAGAGAGAGAGAGAGAGAGAGAGAGAGAGAGAGAGAGAGAGAGAAAGTTTTAAAATGCTTCCTCACGGAATCATCCGTAAATATGTTACAACTTTAGATTTTCAGTTCTAGATTAAGTTTTTTACAACAGAGTTGGACTCTCTAGCGGATAGACTCTATTCACTCCATAGGCATGCATAGGCTGGCATTCGAGATGCAACTTGCCGATTAAAGTGGTTATGCATTCTCGGTATGTTCACCTGATACAGTCTTTGTACCAGTGCATGTATAATCATCTCTCATATTAAATCCAAATTGAAAATTGAAAATTCATGATCGATCGTGAGGATGATCGTATTGACTCGTATTAATTGGTCTTATTACGAAACGGTGAATTAAAATTGGTTTTATTAACGGAGATCATTCGAGAGTTTCATTCAATCTTTTAAACGGTACATAGTTTGAAAATTACTATTGAAAATTTCCAAATCTGTGGAATGTCGTGCCGATTCGAGAATATATTACAGTTAATGCAAAATGATCAAAATTCATTGTAAATCTGTTTGCGATGTTGTATACTGTACATATGTATATGCAGATGCCGAATCCGATCCTTTTCGTTTATTATGAACCTCGTACACAAACTGTAATCGTCATCTTGAATTGTTCCGGTATATACTGACAAAACAACACGGGATGTCGCGGGATCGTGCGGCAGCAGGTGGTAAAAAGATCGGTGCTTGCTGAAGCAAGCGCTGGGCAGGTATTCGCGACGTGCCGTAGGGGAGACGAGTTCTTGCCCGGACAAGACGGGCACGCGGTTAGTCATCAAGGCTCAGAGATTGTCCCCACGTACACGGCAACTCGACCGGTTGACCAAAACCACAAGATTCTCCCTTTTGTTCTTCTCTTTCTCTTCTCTCTCTCTCTCTCTCTCTCTCCCTCTCTCCCTCCCTCCCTCCCTCCCTCCCTCCCTCCCTCCTTCTTTCTCTTCTATCACTTCCGATCCTCGAGTTCTCTAGCAATCCCGAAAAGGGAAAATCCATTAGAAAAAAAGTATGTCACCTGTGATGTCATTTCTGACGCATATATAGATAATCCGTTTGCTCAAAATCTATTGGCAGTTAATATAACGAAAATACGTTGGATAAAAGCGAGATTATCATTCGAAATTTCTGTTAATTCTGTGGTCCATGAATTCACTTGGATATTTCCATACATGATACATATTCCACGAATAAACTCCCCCCCCCCTCCATCCGCCCTCTCCCCATCCTTCCCCCCATGGAATGTATGTAAGCTGTGCTTTTTCTGACTTACGTTGTTGCTTACAATTATGGACGATAATAGAATTTTTTCATGTAATGAACATTACATTGACATTAACGTTATAATGGTTTCATTTGCACCAGATTGGTGATCAACTATAGGATTACCGAAAAATATTATTCATTTTTTTTTAAATTTTACTTGCTTCTCACGATAAGATTTTACGTCGTCTTCAAATCTTCAAGTCTTCAAGTAAATTATAAAACAAATCCTTTTTGTGATCGTAAATGCATTTTATTTATTATTATTCAACTAGATTTCACGCTTTAAAGTCGATTCGAGTCTTCGAAATGTAATCAATTAGAGTTGATTCGTTTGTTCGAGGATGCTTAGAATCTGCATCGAATGAGGCGAATTAGGATATTACTAGCTTCGCACGTGACAATATCTTTTCAAATAAATATTAACTTTCTCCGTATGGAATATGAAGCCAGTCGCGCGCGCACGTGCGTACGCACGCACGCACGCACGCACGCATAACTCAAGTGTTTTATCGCAGGCTCACCATCTCCCAAGACTGCTGCGCCTTCGGTCATGCTCGTCGAACTGTTTTTACCCATGCTCTACCCATGCCAACGGATACGGATCCGAGGTGCTAATCCGATGCATCTATACACGCCCAGCTAATAGAACCAGTTTTATGTGTACTGAAAATTGGCGTATTTTCGAAACATATTGTTTTTTATCTCCTTTTCTTTCTCTCTTAATACTTGACATGGTATTTATTTCTATTTACATCATCTTCATCTTCTCTTTTCAAAGTTGAGACGATATCGATAAGTTTAAAAGAGACTCTCTAATATGTAATATAATGTATCATAAAATATTTCATGTCTCTGTATTTTCGTAGAGATCGTGTAGGCGCTCTCTCAATCGCCATAGTACATCTACGTACAAGATCGGCACAATAAGAGAGGATTAAAAATGGATTAAAATTGTGACAGGATATATACATATGTATTGTTTCTTTT
>OV788328.1:12289613-12316613 GCA_928718305.1 Tetramorium bicarinatum
CGGTGGTAGTGGTGGTGGCCTAATCGGGAAAAGGAACCTAATCGAGAAAGATAAACATCGTTCAAATCTTCCAGGTTTCGCCCTGACCAAAGACATGAAGGAAATTAAAACAACGATTGTCAAACTACCGATTGTCACTTCAAAAGAATTTGGGGGAAAGAAGAATAAGCGAAATGATGCCTATTGTAATTTTTTATTGTCGTACTAGTCGTAATTATTATTTGTCGTCGCGGTAAACTATTTTAAATAATGTACATGTACGTACGAAAAGCCAGTTCGGCAAGAAGTGAATATGATACACACGTTTTAGTGGTAAGATGCAATGGCGATTGGTGGCTGTACCGTTGGCCTACATCTCTTTTATACCGTTCGGCGCGACCCCCGACAAGGCGGTACCGCCCCCTTAGGTACATGACGATACCAGATCTCTGTTACCAGGGATACTATTCTGTATTCCTTACGACACATCCCGTCTCTGTACAATTACCACGCTAAACTACTTCACTCTATCGATGCCCTTGTACTCTTCCATCTTACCTCTTATGCCAATATACTAATTGACATAATTCATTACGTGATATTAAAATATATGAGAGCAGACATTATGTTTACAATCCTTCCTTCACAATCAATATAAATAATGGTAAAATGGTGAAATTTGTTAGGTTTTCGTGATGTACATGAATATTCGGTTTGAACATAAATACTTTGAATTTAAACCGCGTGAATTTTTTATCTAATTGCGACGTTTCGTCCGAATATTTCAGTTCATTTGATCAGGGTGGAACAACCTGATGCTGAACCATTAACCCGGAAACCAAACTGAATATAAATAATGGCATTTCTCAGACGGTGCAACAGCACGTGCTGTACAAGCATGAATATTCATTAATTCATTCTTTGGTTGTCATCCTTTGGTTTTCCTATTTGTTGGTCAGTTATTTGCCTACTGCTCAAACTTGCTGAAATCTACTGATTTTCACTGATTAATTATTGCATTAATCAACTCTTTTTCAACAAACATATAAGTCATGTTTGTTGAAAAAGAATTGATTACACTTTAAAGAAATTAGAACAGATTTGACTAGATTAAAAGAACGTATCAAAATACGTTAGCACTCGCTTCAAAAGAATTTCCAAGTAGGGACAACAAATAATTTTTATGCTATTCTATATATATATATATATAAGTATTCTATGTATATATTTAAATATGTAGCACACATATTGTATGTTTAATTCATAAATAGTATGTTTAATTCATAAGTAGTATGTTTAATTCATAAATAAAAAATAAATATTGAAATTGTGTAAAAAAATAACGTATTATTTTTCTGCTTGAACAGCATATGTTGAACGGTATACATGTAGTACGGTTCATTAATTGGTCTTGGTAAGCGCAAGTATGAAGCGATTTGAAACGAGTGAATCTAGTTTTTATATGGTCTGACCCAAGCTGTATGCTTATTGTACAGTCAACGAACATTACTCACTATTCCTTGACGAGATCTAAGATAAACGGATGGTCGAATAGCAGAATGATCAGCGTGCGCGCGAGGGGGAGAGAGAGAGAGAGAGAGAGAGGAGAGGAATATAGGCAAGGGATGTAGGTGCGAAATAAAAGAAGCATTGGTAAGCAAAGCGTAACTATTGAGAGTAAAAGAGAGACACAACATTTTCCTATCTTTGTATTTTCGTATTCACTATTTTACCTTTGATTGCATTCCACGAAATCGCGGAAAAATGATCAATCGATCTTGGAAAGCATCGCACGAAAGCATCGAAGAACTCATTCGTTCGGTTGTCCGACCATCATGTCTGGACTTTCCTCGATGAACAGTCTACTAGACCGAATTATTGTTGGTTTATCAACGGATGTCCTTTGCAACTCTCTCTTCTAATTTTTGTCCTCTTGCATGATCTTTAATGCTATAAAGCGCTACGTTACATATGCAATATCATACATAATATGTATATATGTTTATTAAACATTCTCTAGGCTATCTAATACAATAGTATTTGTCACAATTTTTTGGTGACATTTGAATTTTCTGATCGACAATTAAGACTCTAGAAGCTGCTTACATCCAACGGGAAGTTGCAGGTCACAAGTTCTCGACCGACCGCGACACGATGCGACGAGTCGATCTGATGTCTCGAGTACAGTATGCCAATTTGTACGAAAGCATAAAAACTCAATAGAACAAGTCAGAGTGGGACAAAAGAAATGTATGATATGGTATTGTATATATGTATGTACGAATACGTCCCTAATTTGATTAATTTAAAGCACGAATCAAAATAGTTTCAAGTGATGGTGAAATGATCAGTTGACTGTCGATGGATTAGTGATGTTATTATATTATGGGATAATTACGATAAGGAATCGTGTGATTTTATTTTCATTATTTTGAAATATTGGGCAAAAATTCGAGGACACGGATACAGAGAGTGCATCATGAAGTGCGCCTACGCATTTGTTATAAGTTATTTGTTGGAAATTCTCCCATGTATGTATGTACATGCATGCCAATGTATGATTTTTTACAGACTGATTTCTTCGCTGATTTGTTACAAATATTATCTTTTAAGAATACTATCGTACAAATGTAGAAATGAGCGACAGAAAATAAATATCGTACTAATGCTATTAATGTGATTTTTAAATAAAACATGTCATTTTCTTTTAATCTGTGTATATCGAAAGAAGGCATTAAAAAAAGCTCTCTTTAAAAATATTAGTAGCGTGTACCAATATTGTATAAATAAATTGATTCGAAATTTATTTCATCGAAAATATGATTGTTTTCTCTGTATAATAAATACACGATCAATCGTTATGTGTCCAGACGCGTTCGATTCTCTCACTAATAGCGAAGCGGCTGTGGATAGTGTGAACTGTAGATGTCTCGCGCATATATGTATCTACGTGCGCGCTCGGCGTACCCTCGGCACGCTGAATTGGCAGCGCATAATCGGTGAAACTGCGTCATCAGGGCTCGTCAGTAACTCGAGGTGAACATTATGCTACCGTACTGCCAATAGCGTTGCGTAATTACGTATTCTCTGGAGGGTTTGCGGCGGCAGTTGTATGGACGACGCCGACGTGACGATGCCCTGTAAACTTGAGCGTGGATAGAATGCAGTTAAGATAACATGTATTATATTTGTAAAATTTTTATCGTGATCTGTTATATGTATATGGTGATAAATTCTGTTTGTATACGCATGTGTATACATATGTGTGTGTGTGTGTGTGTGTGTGTAATTCTTATATACATATATATTTTAAATACAAACGCTAGCCAACAATGATAGCTTGAGAATTTAACTTGTTCAATTCTTATGCTCTCATGTCGGTATAGAGATTTCTCAATGTCTTATGGTTTCTGTTCCCATTCTTGAAGGTATATCTGCGTCAGCCTGCTCTTGCTGCATGGCTGCTACAGCCGCATCAGTAATGCCTAAAGATTTACGTTGAACACGTGCACGCCAATGCAATGTTTCTCGTGCATTTCACGTAACAGAATTTTTTACACGACATAAGGAATTACGTTCGCCTTTTTAAGATTATTAAGCGATGAAGCGATTCAATGAAGCGATGGTATTAGGAATATGGTGTTATTTCTGCTGCAGCAAGAGAGAGAGAGAGAGAGAGAGAGAGAGAGAGAGAGAGAGAGAGAGAGAGAGAGAGAGAGAGAGAGAGAGACTTGAACAAAGTATTTTATACGGATGTAAGAGTTGCTACACAAATGTACGACAATATACGTACGTAAGATACGTCAAATACTCAAGGCAAGATTTATTCCTGTGAAAACAAATTACCTGTTTTATATGTATGTACACTGCAGAGTATAGGCAGTGGGCAAGTAAACTCACTAGAGACAGCTATTTCGTTTTGATGGTACGTTGACAGATAATAAAGAGCTTATTTATCTATCTAGCGATAGCTTTGAAGAAATCTCAACGCTCGTGCATACAAACCATACCGCGAATTAATATATTATAATTGCAATTCTTCTCTTTTGTACTTTGGCGCACGAAAGAGAATAATAGACGACGCTTTTTGATGCTGTGCCGTCATTTATCGTGGAATATCTTGTGCACTAATGAAAGACGAAATGTCCATCATTTTTTATATCCTTGATTGACATAATTGATATGAAATTGTCATTGCGAACCAGCATTGTATTGCCCGTTTTGTTTATGGAAACTGAGAGAACGCGTAACATTAATTTTGAAATAAGGTTGAATAAATGCGAAGAACTCTTGGAAGAATTGTCCCTATTATGAATGCATACAGCCACGTGCAGAGAAGCAGGATAAAGTAATATGGCAATAACATCTCTAATCTATTACAATGTACTTTCTTGTTATGTTTTTTTATTCTTTCCTTTCATTCTTCCACCCGCGTTGCTATTTATTGCAGTACGAATTACTCGAAGAGATTCTCTCGAGATCGTTTGCGAATATAGATACAGATTTGATGCGACCACCCGTTTATTACGCGTCTTCTTCTTTTTGTATTTGAGAGAGAAATTCATGTTTTTCTCAAACCTTTATATGTGCATTTAGGCCAATAGATTGTGATTCGACGAAACAATCGAAACTACAAAAAAGAGCGCTGATTGTGAGACGAACCGCAAGCAATCCATTATAATTTTGGAACAAAAATATGTCATCGAAAAAAAAAATATCAATAGTTTGTCCTTGGTTATCTATGCCGAGAAAGTCTATAAATTTCTTGTAAATACATTTCATCCAATTCGTCTTCCTTTCTCTTCTTGTGGCGAGTCTTTTCGTTGAAAGTAGTATCGTGCCGTGTAAAGGCAAGCATTCGCTGACTGCGGTCAGTGAGCGAAGCGAGACTGAATGTATCGTTGTTTTGCCATGTCTGCCGGCAGTCTAGACTCGCTGAGTCCTCGAGTCCGGCCATCCGACGTCACCGAATGAAACAGACTTTTAGGGCGGTGCGAAACGTCCACGAAACGTCCACGAAACAACGTGTTTTGCGACCGAGCAAGCAGGTAGACGGATTTCAGCTGGTCACTTCTGCTCAGAGATCTTAGTATCAGTCTGTAAGTTTGGTCTCGTTTTCACGCAAGATTGTGCATTCACGTTTGCAGCATTTACTGATATTTGGAATTATTGCACAGAATCAGGTATTATATGCTGTTGTTTCAATCTTTCTTATTTATTCATCATTTTTTGTCTTATACATATATATATATATATATATATATATATATATATATATAATAATTTTAATCTATATATACATATATATTATACATATATATACATATATATATGTATAATATATATATATATGTATATATATATATATATATATATATATATATATATATTAATTGTAAGAGAATATTCTCTCTCTCTCTCTCTCTCTCGACAATTATTTTCACGCGAGACACGCACTTCTTCTCAGACAACAACTTTATTAGCAGTTATCGATAATTCGCCCCTGACGAGTGAGAAGCAGATGGAAGAGTGCGACAAGCGCTACGAGAGAAAGAGGAAATATTAAAAGGAAAGATCTTAGGATATCTCACGCAAAGACTTCCCAGCTGCATCCGCGACACACCTGCCTCTTTCATTCCACGCTGCGCGTCTTGGATAGACTTTCCAAGAAGCTCAAACCATCGCGCACCACATTTTTCGTTCGCCGTTTTTCATCAATTGTTCTCGTGCTATATTCAAACGTTCTCTACACTCCTTCCGTAGTTCCTTCCTCTTTGACTCTTACTCTATTCTCATTACGTACTTTTTATTCATTACCACTTTTCATCTATACCACTTTTCTCTCTCTTTCTCTTTCCTGCTTCTTTTCCCTTGAAGATGGAGCGCAATCGCGTAGCCTGTGCGTCGACATTTCAACAACACAAAGAACGAAAGGCTTAAATCTACTCTATAGTAGTGTAGAATAAAATTCTCTAATATACTAATAAAAAGTATAAAAGAGCTTTTTCCTTTTCGCCTAATAAATGGACTAATAAAGCTTTCTCAAATTTATCCATCCGTGTCATTTTGTACCTTGTAACTCATTTATGTAAAGATATCATTTTCGAAAACTGTAAATCTAATAGTAGACTGTAGACTACTATTAGATGCCACGTTACTTTGTGCATGATTGTGGTCAGATATTACCCAACATTGACAATGGCACTTGCATAAGCTATGGGTGCTTGACCGAAGAGGCCGAGAGAGAGAGAGAGAGAGAGAGAGAGAGAGAGAGAGAGAGAGAGAGAGAGAGAGAGAGAGAGAGAGACGAACGGAGAAATGGGCCCTCTCGGCTCGGAGATCCTGAATGGTAATGATTATAGCAAATTGCTCTTGCTTGGCTTGGGGTGCCTAATAGCCACTCAGTGGGGTTGTTGAAACCGCTCGCCCCTTCGTTTCAACCTTTGATGCCCCCGACCGAGTCAACCCTTCAAAACTTGATTGTTTCTACCCTGCTCCGCAGCGCGGATGGTTCCCTCAAGTTCCTTCTCCTTGGACATTCTCGATACGTCTTACCTACGATACGTGCACCCTTCTCTTTCCACGATGCGTCCATGCAGTAATTAATCTTGCTTTATTTCAATTTTCAATTATTTCCTTTCTTTTCTTCGTCCTCGCATATTTAGATTTACACAGTGTGTTAAATAATTATAAAATTATCTCTGTAATACTCTTGGAGAGTATCTTTACGTCTTCATTCACTCATTTGGTCATTATTTCTTCGCGGGACAATATCTCTTTTATTGCTAGTTTTATTTAGCTTTCAACTAAACTCGCGTGTGCGTTAAAAGGAGAATTAAAAAATGTTTACAATTTTTGCCATCTAACAATAAGAAAAAATATAGCCATATAAGTGTAAACCAAAGTTATAATATAAAAGAATGATCGAGCGAACGAGAGAGAGAGAGAGAGGGGGGGGGAGGGGGAGAGAAGCAAGTTAGAGAGGTAGGTACGTGGATCGTGTTTCAATAGACATTGAGATATTAAACGTCAAGATGCCGTCGGCGATGGGAGCCGTCAAGGAATCTCTCGGTAACGTTACACTTATGTATATGCTTGAACACGTGCTTGAATGCATGCATGCGTATACCGCTCTAGTTGAATGCTGCATGCGTACAAATTATTCCAACACGGTGCGTAAATTAACAAAAAGTATTCAAGAGTCAACAGTGGTCTGAATGATTGACATACATTAGAAGCTTCGTAGGATAACTTTTTCGCGCCAATAAAGGAAAGGGAGAAGAGCGGAAGAATGCAGAGAGAGCTTGGTAATCAAGTTAAAGAATCCCTTATACGAGTAGAAGAGCATAGTATACGCTCTTTTATGTATTACAGAAATACAGAATTAGGAGAACGTGACGACACAATTATTTAAAAATAAAAGACTGAAAATGTGATAGCAAAAAACAAAATTGTAGTGCGCGTCGTCTCTCACTGAAAAAGAAAGAAGAGAGAGAGAGAAAGAGAGAGAGAGAGAGAGCAGGGAAGAATATGCCTGCAAGGACCATTGCTGGACCTACGCTATGGCTCATCTATCCACGTCCACCGTGACCACCTGCGCAATCTGACAGTCCGGCTCTAACGATGCACTGATACTCTTCTATATGTATTTCTATACTATTCCACAAATGATAATCCACGGGATGTTTCTTTCCCGACATAGGCACAATAGACTAGAATGCTTATCAATGTTATAACGCAAGATCTCAATGATATTCTATGCTTTGGATAATATTAAATATGTACAATCGTTTATACGTGTTATCATCATTAGGTTATCACGATGCTATATATTTCAAGAAACGAGCTTCTTTAAATTTTTTTATTGAATGTTGGATATGTTGCATCTTTAACATACAACATGTGAAAATAAAAAAAAATGTATGCCATGTCTCTGAATAATTAACATTAATCAATAATATAAGAATTAGATGGAGAACATTTTTATAAAGAAATAAATTATCTTAGAAATTTGGATCGAATTGATTGATCGATATAGCTGACATAAGCATGGTCTGACAATCTCTGTCTTCTTTTCAAGAATGCAAAACGTGAAATACAATGTTTAATGCGAACCTGTGTTGTAGAATGCAAATGAATGTTCTTCTAAGCATGAAGTTGGCGTGGCGAGTAAGTATTTCAGCTGAGAAAGTATTTCCAAGACTTTTCAAGAAAGAGGCGCGAAGCGCGAACGCGAAAGGAAAAGAGCGACGGTAAGAAAGTGCGACGAGGTCAGTTATACCGAGAGCCAGTACGTAGGTACTACCGAATAATTACGGTTACTATCTATGACTGTAGTCATAATTGCTGCTCGAGTAAAAGAATAAGTTCTCCGTGCAAACTAGTTTCACGCCTCATCTATTCCGTTCGCATAGTACACCTAGCCGCCGATTCTAGATTTTGTAAATGTCCAGGAAAGAAAGTAGGTATCCTATCCGTAGGTATGCAATTATCTCTCTTTTCTTCTCTGTCCCTTTTATTCATATTCCGTCTTTCCTCACAAAACCGATATATCTTCACCTATCATTCAGCTTGAACTTGATCCTATTGTTGTACCTACGAGAGGACTTTTTCTCTTTGCGCAAATCCTTATTTATTTATCTAAACCTAGACGGTTAATCACATTTCTTCATTTGCCTAGCTGTTTATTTAATCGTGCGTTTGCACTTAATCTCGTACGCTGGATGTTCAAATGTTGCGAATGTTATATCATCGTTGCAACAGTGTTTGATCTACCTATTGAAAACGCAACGGTTTCGTGTAATCGATGAGACATAAGATATTGTACAATATATGTATATAATATTGTAGATTTACAATTTGTACAAGAAAATAAATATCATTTTATCCATCTCACAATGCAGACACGTATATCGATACAAGCTAAGCCTAAGTGATACCTATTTGTAACTAAAGAAAGAAGAAAAACGAAGAAAACAACTTCTCTCTGAAGTAGCAAGAAAAATAGTATCAGACATTAATTGTTTAATTTTTGAGAAAACAATGTGACGAATATATTATATTCGCTACATTCTTGAGTGAAGTTAATTCAACTTAATCACCTTGGAACGTGGAGGATGCTTTGCGATGTCGCAAGGATATCCAATTGGTGCGAGCGAGAAAGAGGGCAAGAGCGAGAGTAGGAGAGGAACCGAGAGGGAGGCGGGGGAGAGAGAGAGAGAGAGAGAGAGAGAGAGAGAGAGAGAGAGAGAGAGAGAGAGAGAGAGAGAGAGAGAGAGAGAGCGGGAGAGCGAGAGTGAGAGTGCAGCAGCCGTGGCACATAACTCGCTTTCGCAACGCTGTGTGCATGGCGTTACATCGACGATGACGGCAAGCGGCGGTCACGTGTAAGTACGTACAGCACGTATGAACGTGCGTACGCGGGATTACACACGGAGCGATGTGCCGCATTTATGTAGTCCCGTCTAGACGGCCGTCAGACGTATTATTGGGTTCGCGTAACTCTGCGCTACATAGCTATCGTATTACCTATGTTATGCGTATTGCTTGCGCATGAGTATATACATATGCTGCACAAGCGCTAGCGCGATGGTTACGTATATGTATGTACGTACATGACACACTCGTACATACGCCGAGCGTATGATTTTAGCTTTAGCTGACGTAATCGTCGCTAATTACGCGATCGACTTTGTAAATCGATTTGACGCGCCGCTTTCGACTGCTACAGCTACACATCCAACTCGCGCGCGCGTGTGTACGTATTGTCATGTCGTATGATAATTGTGTCTGATGTGCATGCTTTGCGAATTGATAAATTTTCACATAAATTTTTTTACATAAAAAAATAATACGAATTAAGACATGAGATACAAGGAATTCTGCACAAGACTAGATTACATTTTTCTTCAGTATTTTTATGTTTAGATTTAAACTTTTACTCATCTTCTCTTCCTTTGTACGTTTCATCTTTCAATAATTAGGAAACTCTAATTGAATCAACTTACTTAGTTTATTAATTCAGCTATAAGGGAATTTTTCTAATCGAGTATCCTGCCATCAAATTCGTGCGGATATTTACGAGTGATGAATATATTCACGAAGTATACATGTAATTTGTAACTTCACCAACCTTGTACAAACATACAGAGAGGGAGAGAGAGAGGGAGAGGGAGGGGAGGGAGTGGGGGTAGAGAATTGTTTTACAGTCTCGAAGAATACAAACGTGAATGGTCTGACTTGTTCTGATGATATATAGTCAACAAAGTATCTATATGAAATAAGTTATCAAGTGATAACCAAAATGCTTGAAAATGTTGAGTATGGGAGCTTCTCTCTCTTTCTCTCTCCCTCCCCCCCCCTCCCACACACAATATTATGATTACACGTATATTAAAATTAAATATATATGATTTATACAGATGTGCGACAAATTATATAACGTTTGCACGTTGGATAATTTTATTCAGTCGAAATAAGATTGATCGAGCATATACGAGCAATTTTTTATTTCTATTTTTTAGTTCTACTCCTTAACAGTTATTCATGATATTTCCGAGTCCTTTTCATCCTGGCCTGTGCGACAACCTACCTATGCGATATTCTTGTTTCTGACGAGTCAGAAACGCTTATACTAGAGGATGTGGTTCGTCTTCTTGGAACTCAACTCCTTCAACGGACTGCAAAACTATTTATAGAACTTTGGCTTGTGATGTGCTAAATAAACAGATTATCTACGCATTACCAATACATTTCTATAGGCATTTCTATAGATCGCGTCTACGTGTCTTTATTAGTTGTTTTATTCATTAATTACTACAATACAAGATAGGACACATTTGTTAGCGTATATATTCGAGTAAGTTATTAAGTATACTAATTGAAAATGCAAAAATTGCAAAATCAATATTAATAAATGTTTATTTTATTTTTGAACGTGTTTTAAATGTAGTTTTAAAACATATACATGTATTAAATAAGTGTAAAAATTTTGTTCTTCATTTACATAGTTTTTGTTGTCATTGTTCATATATTATCTATAAAAGACGTAATACAAGTACTAGTTGTTCATAAATACGTCTCTTGTCTTTTATTGCAAAAGCTGATCATGTTATTGCAGAAGACAAATACCTACATATACATATATTTATCCGAGATTCTCAAGTGCGCGTATACGCACATTGCAATTACGCATGGTTCTTAAGTTATGCTTTGAGATGGTATCAATGTCTATGATATCGATCTTATCTCAAATATGGCTCTTATGTCATACCTACATGTTTTGTCTCTTGACAGAATACTCAGACACAACTAACTGATATTTGATTTGGATTGCTCAGGATATCAATACAGGATATATCGATCGAGTTCTCATATGTCTGATGTGATAGTTATGAATTTCCTGTGTGAAAAAAACAGTACATTAAGAGATAGCTTGAGCGGCGACGGCGGCGGCGTTTTATTGAAGTCAAAGTCTAACAGTGCATAAAAAAGTTTGATGAGAAACCTACTTTTCAGTCTGAGTAAGATAATACGGGCCAACATAATGGAATATAGACCAATCTACAAAACAGAAGGAACTACTTGTCATAGATTAGGCTGCTCTTTCGTAGTGACATGCGATGGAAAGTAATCGCATGGTGACTTGAATTAGGAAGTCATATAATCTATTTCCTAATATTGTTGTGACGTGTCTTTAGTAGCAGTGGACACGTGGACGCGCCCTTCTCGCGAGGTAGTTGAACTCGGGATACATTTCTCTCTCTCTCTCTCCTCCTCCTCCTCCTCATTCTCTCTCTCGATATATCAAATACAAAAACATGTGTAGCATATACGCAGTCATACATATATGTACAAAAATATATGTTTATATATATATATATATATATATATATATAAACATATATTTTTGTTGTGTATTAGCGAAAAGTTAAGTATATCGTACAACTTGTACATACATACATACAGTATATCATGTATGATTGAGACTGCGAGTATTTGTTTTTCTATTGCTAATTAACGCGGGCACACAGTCCATGCATGCTCTTTGATAATAGGGACATACATAAAGGCGCGGGGGAGAGAGGTACATACTGCAAAGCGTATCCTGCACTGTCTACCGGCTGCTACTTCATGCGTGCGTCCGCATTCCTAGCCCCTACAATCACAAATCACGTAAAAGTATTTACACGTACGTGTATATATATATATATATATATATATATATATATATATACACCTACATACATACATACATACATACACACGTATTTGTCTATTAGAATGCGTTCGGTGGACAAATGCTAACAACGGCTACGGATTATTACTCAGCCAGAACCGAGACCTTTGTTGTTTCTGTCGGTGCTATACTCGACATCCGGTTTGTCGATCAAACATGATGTCATTCTCATTACTAAAGTTTCGAATCTAAATGAATTTTTTATCAATATTGACCTCAAGCGCAGACTGTTTGTACCTTGAACAATTCTATTGTCGTCCATATCTCTTATCATTTATTCCTTGAACTCGTAGTTAGCCATAAGTAAAAAAATACTAAGATAATTATCTTGATATCAGTTAATAATCTTTTTTTTTATAATTTACATCTCTTTACTGTACATTTTTCTACATGTAAAATACTCTTATGTAAAATACTTTTTTACTTTATTCTAAAAGTAAATAGTCACGGAGAAATTATGTATTGTTATGTATCTTGAAATTATGTATCTTGAAAATATATAAATACACAAGTACATAAATTGTAAATTTCCAATGATTAGTTTAGCAGTTATAATTGTCGCGATACATACATAGAAATAATAGCTTGAGAAAGTATCTTTTGCAAGAAAACCTGTTTGCAATTAACGCATATTGTGTGTGTGTGTGTGTGTATATATATATATATATGGGGTGTGTGTGTGTGTGTGTGTGTGTGTGTAGGGAGGGGAAAGGGCTGTACTAAACAAATATTAAAAATCTTACGAACGATGCGAACGCGATAGATTTTATAACGCAATTGGAAACTTAATATTATTACTTGCTAGATACATATGGTAGCCGCATTATTGCACTTGCGGATCGCAGAAACACGCCTTATTATTGGTCATTACCTATATGAAATTATGTATCTGATCACTAATTTCTTCTTTCGCACACATTCCTTTCCACATTATAGAAATTTCTGGAATTTAACACATACCGTTAAATATCGATTGAAGAAAAGTGTATGAATAATATGCAGAATTAATGCAGATTTGAAAGTGGATTAATGTGAGAAATTATTTTCATTATTAAAAGAACAACACACAAATTTTTGTCTCGCGAGAAGATGTAGCTTTTACATCGAGAGATTACATCGTATCGAGTTTGCTTGTATAAAGTTAATTATGCTGAAACGAAATTTTGTAAAATCGTTTTCATCTTGATAAAAACTCGCGCTGGCATCTTTGCGTCGAACGATCGAACCCCGTGATACAGTTTAAGACTTTTTTCCAAGAGATTCCTTTTGTCCTTTGATTCTGCTTTCTGCTGTCCGTCGGTGAATAGTTGATAAGTTTTATATAAATTATAAAATTTACGTACGACCTGAGCGGCAAAAATAGTGTAATGCCAAGCTTAATTAATGGAATAATCTGAATGGAAAGGCCCGCGAAGTGACGTATTAACTTCAGGTGTATCAAATGGCATATAAAATTGACTTTTTATCGCGATAGACGGGAGAGAAAACGACTGTGGACTTGATCCAACGACGTTTTCTACTAACAATAAGATTCTTAAACATAGCGTTAACATATAATGTTCGATTTCTTTCCGAATGTCGAATTATCGTTACTTACGTCGAAGAGCGCTAGATCGCTAGAAAGCTAAAAGGAAATCATCCTCTTGATAAAATGCCACGGTTGACTGAAAAAGTTAAATGAGGAAGGTTATCAAATGACCATCGATTTGGGCAAAAGGAATTATACGTGTTTTTTCAAATTACAATTGTTATTCGTATAAATAGCAACAAAACAGATACATTATTAATGTTGAATTCAACTATAATTTCAATGCTAAATATATAATTTAGAAGTCGTCAGATGGAGACTTCAAATTAATTGTCAATGACATTTCCCATTATTCTACAAATATGTATGTGAAAAATAAGATGGTCGATTAGTCTCTTTTTAGCTGTGTGCAATTAAATTAAGTGCAAATAAATTTATGTATACCAATGCACTATACGATTTTGCGTTTTGCGACATAAAGGCGTCTTCTTAAATCCATTCATTTTGATGTAAAGTGTTTTCGATCGTTTTATCATTCAGCTTCGTAATAAATAACTAAACAATAAACGATAAAATTTTTTCTTTTTGACAAATCTTAAGTTAATCTTTTACAATACGTGTAATTACATAAGGTGGCTGTATAAACACTAATTCGTCGTCAGTTAATTATTCATTCGCTAACAAGTTGATCCACTATTTCTTTATAACGTTTTTGTGTTTTCCGCCAAACTGCTTGCCTCTTCTCCGTGTTGGAATCTAAGTCGATGTTAGGAATGTCCGTTCTCTTTGCGCCAAGACCAACTTTGTTGTGATTGCATGCGATAAGTAACTGTAACAGAAATAGCAATTTTTATTACAAAATATTATTGGGGCCTCTAAATATTGAAATATTATTTGAAGTAGTTGTTAACCTAAATAGATATTGTGAAAGATATAATACTTCCAATTCATAAAATTCACATTTTTACAGTTTTATGGAAAATTTGTTGTAAATTTTGTATATACTTGTTATTATTTTGATCAATTTCTCTAACAATACCATTACCATTATTCGTATCATTGTTCGAATGATGAATTTCGACAATTTACAAATTGTCCAGAAGCGAAAGATTCAACTCTGGTTTTATTTTCTCTCTTGTTAGTGATAACGTTGATGTATGATTAGTTTCGGACTATCTAGAATACACGCGCACACGCACATGAATCTTGCGTGAATTAACCGAAAAATTTTGATGAATGGACTTGAAGAAATAAATGCACGTAAAATTGAATTGTCTAATTTATTGTTAGTAAAAGATTGCGAATTTTCCCAATTGATGTAGATGCTATCATGATATTATATAAGTCAATAGAACCCTTATCGAGCTGAAGGCGCAAGTTGGATAAAAGGCTAAAAAATAAACAAATAGGTCACATTGGCTGATTTGAACATGGGTAAACGGGAAGACAATGCACCGTGATTACCGATTAGACCGGTATAGACCGGTATGTCGCGACGTCTGCCACATCCCTGCCCTTTCCACTCTTCTCTCTTAATTCATCGTTCAAGTCCAGACACCTCTAATGCGTATGCGTACGCTTACTCGTCGAGATGTCCTGATTGTGTATGCATGTAATATACATACACACAACATGTTCAACGTGGGAAAGTGTAAAACGTTTGATCGCATGATCGAGTAATCGAAGTAGATCAGGAGCAGCGCTTCTTGGATTTGTGTACAAAAAAAAAAATATGTAAAAACGGCCGAGCGAATAGAAAACATAACGTAAACCGGCTTATCAGAGAGGCTATTTGATGAAAGATTTTTGTGTTTGAAGAAAGATTGAATAATAACACTATATGCAATTAATCTGAACCACATGGCATTTAAGGGGGAAATGTCTGATGTGCTTAATAGAGAGAAAAGAAAGGGGTTCCTGGGTCGCGCGAAAAGACCCTGGCAGACACCACGGCATTGGTGGTCGATCGTGCGAACAAAACAATGCCGACGTAGAATAACATATATTAGGAATTCGCGGGTTCTCCGAGACGCGAATGGTAGGGTGCCAGACGGTCTGTGCCAGTTTGAAAGTTTGTCCCGGTTTGTCTCGTCTGGCGTCGACCGGGAAGCGATGTGGACGCACGTGCGCCGCACCTTGACAGTTTGAATATGGGCTCCAAGCATCCGTGCTGGACAGCGCATATTGGGTTCGAAACTTTGCTCGTTTACAACGCTGTATGTCTATCGCCTGTCGTCTGTCGTCTGTCGACCGTCGACCGCCATCTTCATTTCCTTCTCTTCCTTTTTTCCCCTCTGTTTTCCTCTTTCCTCTGCTTTCTCCCCTTTGCTCATGTCATCACCACTGAATATACGTTGATTGCGACGATATACTCAACTTCAAACTTCTTCTCTCACGTGTTTCTTTCCTTTTCACAACTATTACGAGATCGAGATGTGTGAGTCTCCACATGCATACCAACATATTTTAGAAAATTCTATTTCAACTCGCAAAAAATATTTAACAAGTTTTAGACATAACAATTTCGAAATAATTACAAACACGTTGTCGAATCACATCTAATTATCTATTATATCGTATCGTTGGAATTTTTGCCGTATATTATCTAAGCGAGTCACGCGAAGGGATAGAAGGATAAAAAGATTTAGATTTTGAATATTTAAACTTGTAAGTGTTATAGCCGGTAACATAAAAAGTCAACAGTTTTTCGCTTATTAATTCTACAAATTCTAGGTAACTATCACGATGAATTCATCTTTCGTAAGTACACAATAATTCAGCTCTATCGTCGCGTTCAATTGGAAGTAACGTCGTAATAGCTAGTCGTAATAGAAAGTAACTAAAATCACAAGTCCGTACATGAAGAAAATTTAGTGTACAAGCAAAAATATACGTTTAACTCAAATATGTATAAATGCAAACGAGGTATATTATAAAGATTTATGCATACTGATTGTATACGTGTACGTATGTGCATGCGTTCGGCGCACTCGCATAGTGCGTGTGCGTGTGCGGGCCTTCCGAGTTCCGCGATAATCCTGTGATGGATGTCCCTAGGTGGTCGGTAAGCCCTGGCCTACCGGCCAGACTGTTCGGTCTGTATCGGCATGTTTATCCGGACGGAACCCGTCTGCGGATGATAGGGCAACTGATACTGATGTTTCTAATACGCGATACGTACGGACTTTAAGACTTGACCATTAAAAAAAGATGTACACACACACACACACACACACACACACACTTAAAACGGCATTTAATAATATTTAATTATATTATTATAAAAGCAAACGAGTTACACGTTATGCTTGGCGTGTCTTGGCATTTAGAATCATGAAAATATCATGAAAAATATCATGCGAAATGGGATTACAAGAAACGATAAATGGAAAGGGTGGCTTGTAAAAAATACATGTACGTGAATTGAATTACATATTCTTTCAATTACGTCACGTTACAATGCGTTACGTCGCGTCGCGCGTAACGTCTGATCCGATAACGTTTATTGTATACGGTTTGTGTTGACCGAGACGTATGCACTGAACATTGCCAGTGCGCTGTAATTAATAAATCTCATTGTACATATTTGTATGTCGATATCGGGCGATTAATCGACCAACGTTTGTGTTGTGCGAGTGCATATGTATATGTATACATCTCGTC
Organism: Tetramorium bicarinatum; assembly: GCA_928718305.1. NCBI lineage: Eukaryota > Metazoa > Arthropoda > Insecta > Hymenoptera > Formicidae > Tetramorium > Tetramorium bicarinatum. The sequence goes on from OV788328.1 coordinate 12,307,022, forward strand.
TGGACCAATCGACCGCTCTGACTGAATTGTATATTCCTAGCTAACTAACGTTACGGACAATCGACGTACAAACAAACATACACATGTATGCAACGCGTAGTACATGGCAATGTCGGCTGTTGAGCTGACACGTGTATATGCGTGTGCGCTGTATGTATGCATATGGTGCAGACCTTATATGTGCACAGCGTATAATAATTCTGTTTCCTTCTAATTGAGTTCTGATTAATTTCATTTCCATCTTTACATATCTCTCTCTCTCTCACTTTGAAAAAGAATCAATCTTGCACGTAGAAATGATCGTTATCCTTTTACACCTTCAAGCTTCAAGGAATCTTTATCTTTACACACTTAAAATCTGTAATATTTTTCAGGTTTTACAGCTGAAAAGCCATGTAGCGCACAAGTACCCTTGCCCAACATATTTACCGTAAAATCTTGGATTCGAAAGCTCACATACCCGCGCGCGCATCTGACATGTACCAATATAGAAATGTATATACAAAAAATAATGGCAGGAATCGAGACAAATAGAAGAGAGAAAGATCGGGTCGATCTACATATTTATCGTCTACAGTTAGTTATCGAACAGATGTTTAGGTAGCGATGTTGCCTTTATTTGGATTTATTTGTAACTCCAAGTTCCCACCTGTTGCCTCTTGCCTCTCTTCCGAACTATTACAAAGTTTTGTCTCATCTATTTTCTCTTTCTTCTATTTGTCTGTCTATAGGTATTCTTTAAATTTTTCTTTCTTTCTTTTCTTTATATAATGCTGCCTTTTTTAAACTTTATCTTCTTTGTTTTACTTTGCTTTACTATTCACTTACTATTCACATATACTTTGTATGTTATATTAGTTATTCGATTAATTTTTGTTTAGCATTTTCAAAATATCATGCATGGAAAGTATTACAAATGTACATATGATAATAAACAACTTTGTATCGACGTGCAAAATCTAAATAGCGAATTTCTAAGTACATCTGTACCATACCAATCTCCATAATAGATACAATAACTTACTTCTTTTTAATGAATTATAGAATGTTGGCAAAACTAAGTTGCAACAAAATGTGTAAAATTTTCTCCCGATATACTATGTAAATCGCCAAAATTGTGTTAAAATGTAGAAAAACACAAATATGTTTGTCTTGTGTGGTTCGTGGATCGATTTGTGTGCATAATAATGCACGCACATGTGTGCGCGCGCGCGCGCGCGCGCGCGCGCAGTGGTTTCTGTTTTTTTTTTCTTTCGTTAGTGCTGTTTTCGTGTCGTCTCCTAAATAAAAGAATATAGTGAATAAGCAGAGGGAAAGAGATAAGAAGAAAGAACGAAAGATGAATGGCAACAACAAGTTCACGCGTAAAGTAATCATGAAGAAGGCATCGAAGTCAACATCTGCGATTTGCTTTTATACATGTTCCTACCTTGTTTTCACGAGCACGGCCTTCAAAATATTCTACAGCGCTGGGATTATAGGATGGATTTTATGTCGATTACAAAGGATAGATACAGTAATCGTTGTTATTGTAAAGAAGACATGCTGTATTTTGCACAGAGTATCATTGCACTATGTCCATTCTATATATCTATTATATGTAATTTATGCTTGTTGCATTGTGTAATATTAAAACGTCTGTGCATTCGGATCTGTAGACATCCGCAGCGGTAGGCGGTAGGTATAGTCGCATATATTCGTTTTTTTTTTCGATTTTTGCGAACGCAAAGCGAATCCTTTCTATTTTTCGTCTTCCTTTTCTTTCTTCGTATCATTACTACTTGTTTTCGTCGGAAAAGAAAGACACGGTGAATAAGTAGATAGGGCGTCGTAGTAAGAAAATAAACAGAGTACGAAGAAGTAAGTGGCAAGGAGAGAGAAGGAGACAAAGGAGAGGGGAAGGGGTGGGTGGGAGAGAAATTTCACGAATAAATCCATCCCAAACAAGATATTGGCGACACAAACTATTTGCGTGACTACGTTGTTTTTGCGCGAGTATGTTTTCAAAACATTTTTCTTCATTCCGATTAACATTAGACATTTCGACTGCAAAAGTTTGGTATACATATATAAACGCAACTGTATGTACGAACGACAGGCGTTTCAAACAAATGATTTTCAATTCATATGGAATGTTAAATCAATCGATCGATTTTGTTCAATTCAAATTTAACATTGACCAAACTGTTTTGTAAAAAGATCTTTTAAAACGCGCGAAACGAGAATAGTTTACATTCTCGCACTGTCCCATTTAGCTTCATAGTAACTACGTATGAGTATGTGTTTGCCGCGACGCATGAATGAATCGTGTTTTGAGATGAAAAGTAATCAAAAAGTATTCGCTTCACGTATTTTTGACTTTTTTTCTCTCGAAGGATTGTAAATAGCAAACAGAGCAAGATGTGGTAATATGGAAATGGTGGTAAATCGTAAAAGGAATTACTGGAGATGTACGCTCGCACTCTATCCGTAAAATGGCTCGACGGCAGTCGATATTCCGAGAGAAGTCTATAAAATGAAATCGTTCAAGTTTCTAAATGCAGTCTACGATTACTTTGCGATTCGTACGCTCGCATTTACGATACGAAAATGTATAGCTCGCTTGTATAGCACGGTTTAAATCTATCGAGGAACACGAAACATTCTAAAACCGTAGTTACAATTATTATTTAATAGATAAACAATACTTGGCAATTTTTATTATCCAACATTATTCAACATTATCGAACACACCTTAACTTAATTTTTGAAATTTAATTTTATCTATCTTTACATGTATATATATATATATATATATATATATATATATATATATATATATATATATACACACATACACACACACACACGCACACGCACACGTACGCACGCACACATACATGTACAAAATCTCTATGTTCTCGCTTTTCTTAAAATGATTATTTAACCGATTTTCATTATCGATGCCATCACGATAAAGTTGCTGTGACAACGCTAGGCAATATTAAAAGCTTGGAAATGTCTCTTTTTACATTTCGTTTGTGTGAGGTGGTAAAGAGTTGTAACTCACGCGCTGATTCGAATAGACTAGTGCTTGGCAAAGCACTTAGATAAATGAATCCGTTGAGATTTTAGTCGTTAAAGTAGGACGGCTTTGCGTAGACTACGTAGACTACGCAGCTCACACTCAGTTCCTTTTCGCGACGGTTTTATATCTCGCGGTTTACTAGCAATCGTCATTCGCTCGAACTTGACAATGTCTGGTTTACGGGCTTTCAACGAGGCGAAGCGAAGCGAGGCATATCGTCTCGACGAGTGTTTTGTGTTTGTTCCCTTCTTTGTCTTTATCGTTAACGATGATAGGTCATATTATTGTGAAACGCACGGTACCGCATATTACGCGTTGTGGCTGCGGCTGCAACTGCAACTGCAACTGACAACGAGCGCGATGAATGTATAAAAAACCAATTTAACTCAAAAGCGAAATAGCTATCTACGATCCTGAGTGTGATATTGAACGAGTATTTGCGGCGAACGATCGGAGGATGATGTTGAAACTATTTTCGACTAACCAGCTTCTGTAATGTGCGCCAGGATCTTTGCAACTATTCAATATTCAATATCTGTTTGATGTTTATCTGATTTCACACTATGCATTTAGCGTTTTTTTTTTTTCTTAACGACACAAGCCGCATCGAAATTTATCTTAGAACATTAATATACTAATTAATATGAAATACATTCTATTTTGTGCTCTATATTTAGCGGAAGTTTCCCGCTCTAAAGTTATATTATAAAAGTTATATTATAAAGTTATACATATTATAAAAAAGAAAGAAATAGTTGGGGCCAGTTATACATAATATGCAAAGTAGATTTAATTCTTGTCGACCCTGCGATTTTGATGAAACTTTATAGACACATATACATAATAGTAAGTGAATATAATTGAAATCATAAGCGCGAAGTTGCGGAAATGTCTAGTTTTCAAAAAATTCAAATTTGAATTATTTGGCTTAATTAGTGATTTTCAACATTAAAAAAATTAAAATTTAAAAAATTTTTACATTTGTTATTATGTGTAAAACTGTAAAATTTCATGAATTTCGGAGGGGTTGGCTACCCAGTTAATAACTAGTCTTACCGCAAAGTATACCACACTGTCTCAATTGACTACCTTCACGTTTTACGATCAAAATCTAATGGGAGTTTTTATCATATTTTTATTGTATTTGATGAATGTAAATTTGAAATAATGTTAGAAGAAATTCAATTTTAAGAAACAAAATAAAGGATTGGAAGAAAAAGTTTCAAAATGGCAAAATAGTAAAATGTAAAGAATGACGTGAGACTAAAAATGACACAAGAATGGGATGTAGCGATCCATCCATCATGTATAGTGAAATAGTCTCGATGACAATTAAAGCGCATCTTATTGGTAATGTTTGGAATACCTATATTTTTCGAGAGTTTCCGCACGGAAACCGTCCGTGCGCTTACTCATTTCCGCGTATTTAAGGTGGCTCGTCAGTAACATTGTTAGTCAATAACACAACTCATATAAAACTTGATAAAATACATCATGATTTTTCCTAAACATCTTATCTAAATAAAAATTATTAATATTGATAATGGTTCCATTGGCTGATATTTCATAGTTAATAAATAATAAATTTATAATAATTATAAAAAGTCGATTGATTAATGTTACCTTGATCGCAAGCCCATCTTCTTTCACGTCAGTGCGAGCCACCTTAAATGAGAAACTCTAGATCCAAGCAACAGTAGCTCTTTTTGCTTTACGAGGGCAAAAAGTGCAAGCGACTCTCTATCGAGCGGAAATAACGGTTAGAGCTGCAGCAAATTTGACCAAAAAAAAAAAAAGGCAGATAGAGAGGAGACTGCTAGGACAACAGGATGAGCAAATAGACGAGTGAATCGAGGCGACACCTAAGTCAGGAGATACGAGAGGAAATAACACCGTCTCCCACCCTTAATCCTTTTACGCGCACAGGGGCACCATCACCCGACATGTCGCCCGACGTATCTCGGTGTGTATGCGCAATGGGGCATACGATGCGTCTAGACAAAATAATGATTTGGATTTCAATACATTTGCATTCATTACCTCGGGGCGCTACTCGCCCATCTCTCTCTCCTCCACTCTCCCACATTTACATTCGTATTCGTATTCGTATTCGCGTTCACGTTCACGTTCACCGTAACATTCACATTCACATTCACATTCACATTCACATTCACATTACATTCACATTTACGTCCATGTTCACGTCCGCGCGATTTGCGCGGTCTCTTCTTTTGCCATTTCGCAGAGAGACTCTCGTTATCATACGAATGCTCCATTCGTACCGACGGCGCTCGTTTCATTGTCGTCGAAATGCGGTAACCGGTGGGACTAAATCGGTATGATGATGCGGTGCGACCCCAAAGATAGGAAAGACCGACTAATGACTTGAGGATGTATCCACACATTTATTCTTTTTTTATCTTGTATTTTCTCTCTCTCTCTCTTACTTATTCAGCATTCAGGGAAAGATCGTATATACAATAAAATAGCGATGTGACAGATAAATATACGCGGCACTACAAACGAGGAGTTTCGAGTTCAAATATGTTTCGAAACAAAAATATATTTGTTAAAAACTTATTATCCGATTGCTACCCTTTGTCAGAAATTGTAACACGGAAACAAGTCAAATATAATAATATAATGTAAAAGAGAACTAACTAACTTACGGGTTCCGTCCTTCCATCTCCATCTTTGCCCAAGGAACGACCTTCAGACCAACCCATCTTCGAAAGCAGTTTGAAGCCTTTATTATCCTTTGTTATTGATCTACGATTAAATAAATATCCTTATTTTTAATTTATATCATGTGCGTATGCGCTCGCTCTTTTACATTTAGAAACTGCAATACCTACATGTCGACGGAACTTTGCTGCGTCTTAGCATAAGGATCCGAGGAACCTACATGCTGTCGCCTAGCTTGCGCTCTATCTTGATAACCCAAAGCTAATTGACTGCTAGATACAATATTATCCTTTTCAATTCCAAATTTCTGTCTCAGACGTTGCAACTCTTCCTTATGAAGGTTCGTCTTCTTTGAAGCTTTCGATTTATTCACGTTGATGTCTCGTTGAACAAGACCTGGTTCGCAATGGCCACATGTTTCGTTTCCATCATGAATATGACATAGTAATTTTGTCCCGCCAACTTTTACAACTGATCCATGTGCTATTTCATGAGGCTCAGATTCTTGTTTAGCTACCGACAATCTTTTGCCATTTATAAATGTACCGTTTCTTGACCCAGAATCTATTATTCGATACTGTCTCTCAGTTTCATCGAACACAAAACGTGCATGATACTGCAAGTATATACAGTTATAATTACAATGAACATATATATATATATATATATATATATATATATATACATACATAAAACAAGAAATTAAACTACAAACACACACAAGGATTTTTCTCACTGATAAGATATTAACCTTGCTAACATTTATGTCCGGTATCAGCACCGAATGATCTCCCTCTCGACCTAGTGAACCTCCTGTACACGTCACGAGAAAAAGGGAGCCCAATTTTAACTCTGACAAATCTGTTTCCTTAACAATAATTCTCATACACGGTGGATAACTCTTGGCCAAATCTGAAATCAAAATAATTTTTCGAAAATTGCCTTTGTCGTATTAAATATTATATCAATTTTATCTTGATATCTTAATAAAAGGAGAGAATTTAATGTAACACATTGCATCTTTTCCTCACTCGTCCCTCATAAAAATGATAATTGAAAAGTTTGTGTAAGCTCTGTTTTACTAATCACTTTCAACTTTTAATAGACATTACTCGATTATTATCGAAAACGTTAATTGTTATTTTGAAATTAACACAGTATTATGAAAAGAATTTGTATGTGTCCCAAGTATATTGTAATAAAAAATATAAATATAAGAAAACTCGTCAATTTATATATCATAAACATTTATCAGTCATTACTGATAAACAATATAGAAAGATACATATGACACAAAGAAAAGAACATGAAATTAAGAAAATATTCTATAAAAATACATGAATAAGAAAAAAACCTTGTTCCTCGTTATCACTTTCACTACTTGTCATATCAGGAATAATTTCGTCAGAAATGCCATCATTCTCGCTTCCTGAACATTCGCCCTCTTCAGGTTCATCTGCCAAATTTTCTTCATCACTTGTAAACTTGCGCTTTTTCACGTCATCCTACAAGAGAGAGACACGAATGCACATTAAAAGCATAGAATAGTTACCTAAAGCTTGTTGCCTGTATCTTTCAATCGATATATTTGAAAGGCCCTTTATTAATTCATCTATTTCATTCAAAACCTGTAATTCAGGGTGAACGATTTAAAGATTTTCGCACACAGTTAAACACATGTTACGTCTTACCTTATTATTATATATTTTCCCAATTTCTTGCTCTTTCTTTTTTTGGAAAGTTAGACGCCGCAGTTCAGGAGTATTCTCGTTTATATGGACTTGACTGTGGAACTGATATGTATTACTAGCCTCGTCATAGTAGTAATATATTCCAGTGTTTCCATCGTAATATAAACCTTGCCTCTAAAATAACAACAGAATTTTGGACCTGTCCGTTCTCTCTTTTTACACACCGACACAATTCGAATGTAAAAGGGAAAAAAATGTATACATGTATACATGTTGTATAAAGTTTTGAACATTCATAAAGAGAGAACAGAAAAAAATGTACGTACTGTATCATAATAATATCCAGTGTTATAATCATAATACATTCCTGATGTCTGCTCATAAACAAGGCCAGCCTGTAATAAAGCTGTGTCTGCGACTTGCTTCACTTGATCTACTATACTGAGTGACTTGACATCGTGACTGACATTCCAATCTTGTGATTTATGAAAGTCTAAAGGATCTGTTTGAATTCCACAGTGAGATATACATGGTTGTGTACAGAGCAAGGTCTGTTGTTTCTGCGAGCACGGAAAAGTGACACCATGGTTATATGAGATTAAAAAAAGAACAAGAGGGGAAAAAAACACAATAAAAACGATTAGATGCAAAGTATGCAAATCACGTTCACTGAAAATGTACCTGCTTGTCATGGAGTTTCTTTCGTAGCTTATCAATTTTCTTGCGTTGTTTCTTGATGTGGTCACGCAGTTTATGTATGAATTTTAAAACATGAGGCAAATTATGTAATTCCTCTGCAAAATCTTCTTCAAAATCTGACACACGTTCTCCTTCTTCACTTTCACTATGCATTTTATGATTTAATTGCTTCAAGGAATTACAATCTATAATTATTCCAAGACGGAAACAAGTGACAGAAAGGATTAAAATATAACCTAACGCCAACTACACGCCAACTAAATGTTGAATCTATTAATTTAAACTAACTTGTTCATTTAAAATTTTTGCTAAAGTAAAAAAAAAACTTCATGTTTCCCTTATAAGAATACAATACGAACTGTACGATATAACATTATTTCGTAATATATATTGCGAAAACGCGAAATCACAAATGTTCGTACAAGAACACACGTAGCAGCTTTTTCGCGCATGCGCATCAAAGTACTAGAGAAATTCAGTAACGTATATGTATGTCGCTAGCGTTCATTTTTACTGATTTTAGGCTGCGGTCCACTTGACGTTTCAAATCCTTCAAAGCGTTTTTCTTCTCCTTCTATCTTTATTAAAAAGAAAGGGAAGAAAAATGCTTCGAAGCATTTGTAGCGTCAAGTGGACTGCGGCTTTATACATTGCAAAGATTTTTTTTTTAATTTTGTTTAGAGAACAGGCAAGGGAAAAAATGAATAAACATGCTGGAGATATAAAAATGCATGATTATTAGATACTTAGTGACTTGAGAAGAAAGTAGAGTCTTATAGTCAGAGAAGCGACTTTAGCGAACTCATTTTGATTGGGTCAACTGGATCAAGTGGTTTAGTCGCCGTTTTGTGTACATACATACATACCACTGTCGGGGTCCAAATATGTACAACAAAACAACGTGCACCGTACTGTTCAGTGCTACATAAAGAGACTGTGCAATTAGAAATTTCTCAAGGATAATAAAATAACAAACAAACGGTAATAAAAAAATTAAATTACAAAAATAAAATAATTTTCATAAATTATTAAAAGTAGAAACTGTCGACGAAAAGAACGGCGCGTCTCACGTATCAAGGACCAATGTAAAACGAGTACGATTATCGAAAAATTAAATTATAAATAATACTCACGAGTTATTATTTGAAAGATTTTATCAACGAAATGTAGTGTGACAGTGCGGAGGTCCTCGCGGAACGTGCGACTCGCTCGAAAGTCTTGGAAATAATGATAACAAGGTAATTTTTATTGTGTACAGTAGGGCGCCGTTCGAGGCGTATAAATAATAATAAATAATAAATACTAAAATAATAAACACTCGATAATAAAATACTTGAATTCCAGAATAAAATCATTTTCATAAATTATTAGCAAGTAGAAACTGTCCAAGAAAAGAACGGCGCGTCTCAAGGATCAATGTAAAAAGAGTACGATTATCGAAAAATTAAAT
>OV788328.1:12317113-12669613 GCA_928718305.1 Tetramorium bicarinatum
CTACTACTACTACTGCAACAAAGCTAAGAGCAAAGTGCTTCTGAATTTTCTTAAAGAGAATAGAAAATCTGTATAATATTTTTGTACAGATTTTTGTACAGATAAACTATTCTCCGTAAGAAAAATTCTTCACTCTCGGTTTTTTGGCACCGTTCACTAAACACGTTTACACACTCATCACTTAACATTAATCACTAAACACTAATCACGAAACACTAATCACTGTATCACTTTATTTTTCACATCAGCTCTCCGTTTCCGTTACTTTTGCTTATATGGATAACTAAACGGTTATGAGAGTAAAAAAATAGAGAAAATGAAATAGAATATCAGTATCATGGAGCCTGTTCTTTTCCTGCACTGCTGCACTGCTGCACCAGTGCAATAGATTAAAATGAAACAGACATACTTTCTCTTTTTTTAACTTATTGCACTGCGGTGCAGCAGTGCAACGAACAGAAACAGGCCCATGATTGGTTACCTACCTCGTTCACGCATGCGCAGTTGATTTTCATCCACGTAAAAATCGGGAGTTGCGCTACTCTATATACTGTGGTCGAACCTTTGTTCCGTTCAAAGGGGATAGCCGCTCGTTGCTACGCGGCCCCTTCTCTCGAACCTCCGGCTAATCACGCGATCGCGCGAGCTACACGCATTCTCTCTCGCTCACACATTGTTCGCTCTCTTTCTTGCTAGCGAAACTGTACCGCGGCTAACGCTATCTATTGGGTATTAAGTTAACCCTTTCGCCATTTCCGACTGAGTGGCATTCACTTGGACACTGTTCAAATGGACACGGTGCTAAAGGACACAGAGATATTAGACACGATATTTTGCGCACGGTTCAATTGGACACAGGAATGCTTTTGGATACAGGAATTATTGATGAAATGTCTTTTGCACACAAGAAGTATTTTATTTAAAATTTCGCACTGTTCAGTTACGCACGGAAATATGCGTACCAGTCTTTTGCACACGAAAAGATGCCCACCGTTCATTTGGACACGCAAAATATGCGCACGAAAAGATGCGCACTGTTCGTTTGCACACGAAAAGATGCCCACCGTTTGTTTGCACACGGAAAGATGCGCACCGTTCGTTTGCACACGGAAAAATACGCACCGCTCATTTGTACACGAAAAGATACCCACCGTGTATTTGGACACGCAAAATTTGCGCACCGTTCATTTGCACACTGAAAAGACGCACACGAAAAGAAACGCGCTGTGCATTTGCACACCGAATGAAGGACACCGTGCATTCGCACACGGAAAAGATGCACACGAAAAAAAGCGTACCGTGCATTTGCGCATGAATGTCGCGAAAAAGGTAAGTTATTATTAGTTTATTATTATTATTATTATTAGTTTATTGCCAGAGCAATATGGTGAGGCATCAACATGAGAGTTGCTACAACGCCTTCCATGATACAAATGAATATACAAAAGATAGGTATTAACCAAAAAAACATTGGACAGATACAGATATAAAAGAAAGAAAATTAGAAATCAGATAGATACAAAGAAATAATACAAGCAACATGAAACGCTTTTATAATAATAAGTATTAAGATAAAAATCTTAATGCGGTCTATCTTAGCGCGATACGGGCTGAAATGGTCGTCTAAGAGAGATAGAGTAGCGAATGCATACGACAATTTCAGGTGCAGGTAAGCAAGTTATTATTATTGTGACATCGTGATAAGGAACTCGCGAGAAGAGATAAAATTGGTGACAGAGGAGCGAAAGGAGGGTAGGGATGGGGAAGACTTGATTGAGGAAGGGAGTTGGTTGTGGTAGTATATGGCTGTGTAAGAAAAGGAGGCCCGATACTTTGCAGCTCGAGATAGGGAAGGATAACAGGTCATAGTATCTGGTACTAGGAATATCCGGAGCATGAAGTTCTGAGTTTAGATGAAGAAGGCGTCTGAGGTAAGGAGAATTGTTACGCAAGAGAGTATATACTAGGCAGCAAAGTATGAATCGTTGGCGCATGTTGAGCCAGCCTGAGGAAAAGAAAAGCGGAGAGATGTGATCGAATTTGCGGATGCAATACGAGAATCTAAGACAAGAGTTTTGGATGCGCTGGATACGATTAATGAGCTGTTGGTTTAGAGCAGAAAAGTATAATACCCCACACGGCATGTTATATTGTTGAAATGGTGTAATATTTGGAAATGATACAGAAATATTTCATTAAGATTTTAATTGTAACTTTTCATCAGAAATGTTTCGGAAATATACTTGCATTATGTTTTTATAATATTGTAAACACAATATTTCTGAAATCTTTTAGAAAGATAAAAAAAGTTTGCTTTATGTTTTTATGGTTCTACAATATAACAAAAGAAATATGGCAAGTACAATATATTAGAAATACCTTTGAAATATTATAAAAGTAAATGTGACAAGTGTAGTACGAGGCGCCGCCGCTAGGCGGCGAATTTTTCTCACATGTGAAAATCATCCACAGTTTCTATAAGAAGGGGACCCCCAGCGTAATTTTTAGACTTTTCTGCAGCTCAGTGCTGTATAGCCGTAACCACTTTTTCTATAGCAAACGAGCTCCTAAGCCTTCGTTTGTATCTACAATTTCTCGGATATAAAAATATTTTTTGCGATATTAATTGTAAAATGTCTAATATAATAAACTGTTATATTAATATTATTTAATAAAAATCGCTTGATTGAATTGTACCGGAAATGTTTATGTACTATTTCTGCAATGTTTTTGAAACATTATATAGATAGTTCAGAATATTTCAGTAATATTTTTGCAATATTGTTGAAATCTTTTAGCAAGATTAGATTTGAAATGATCGCGGACATTGAAACATTGTAGAAATTTTGCATAAATGGTCGTGAAATATTTCTGTAATATTAGAACAATGTGTAATATTTCAAATAAAATATTAAAACAATGTTTCACAAATATTACATGCCGTGTGGGACATCTGCATAGTTAAAGAGAGATATGACAAGAGCTTGAGAAACACGCAGTTTATGAGAAGTAGGAAAGATGCGACGGAATGGAAAGAGAAGACGAGCGTGTGCGGCGCGACATTTAGTGGTGATATATGAACTGAAAGACCAAGATGAATCAAGGTGGACACCAAGGACTTTAATAGAAGACGAACGAGGAATAGCAACTGAGTTGAGAGAGATGACAATGACTAGACGAGAGAGCAGTACTGAGGAGCCAGAAATCATGAAAGAGGACTTCAGGTAGATTCAGATGTAGAGAACTAGAGGATGCCCAACAGCCAACAGCATCCAAATCCCTATTCACTTCGAGTGTGGGGAGTCTCAGTAGGATGAAGTATTTTGAGGTGTATAACGTCATCCGCATACATGAAAATTTTGGAGGAAAGACGGAGAGTAGCCAGATCGGAGACGAAGATATTGAATAGGAGAGGACCGAGGATGGAGCCCTGAAGGACTCCTGAGGGAACTTGCCGAATGCTGGAGAAGGAAGGGGAAGGTTGGTAAAGGAGGACTTGTTGAGAGCGATGGACAAGGAACGAGCAAAGGAAAGAGACGGCAGAGGAAGATAGGCCATTTAAGTTTTTAAGTTTCGCAAGGAGAAGATCGTAATTGATTGTGTCGAAGGCCTTGGTGAAGTCGAGAACAATCAACATCGTCAGAAGACCAGAGTCACAACCATGCAACACGAGGTCGGAGATCTGCAACAGCTCAGTAGTTGTGTGCTGTGCATGCTTCGACAACCAGATTAACACTCAGGAATGATATTATGTCTGTGGAGAAATTTAAAAAGTTGCTTATAGCAGATATGCTCGAAGATTTTGGAGAGAAAAGGAGGTAGGGAGATGGGGACGGAATGACGATAATGAGGAAGGCTTATGAGTCTTGGGGATAGGAATTACTGTTGAGCGTTTCCAAGGAGATGGAAAGGTACTGGAAACGAGTGCAGAGTTCAGGATGTGGAGGAGAGGATCAAGATAGGCAGGGAGACATAGAAGCAGCATATGACCCGAGAGATCGAAGGGACCAGAGGAAGTAAGCCGTATAGGCTATTATAGCCTTTATAGGATATAATAGATATCCGATAAAGAGATAGGGGTAAAGTTAAAAGTTTCAAGGATAGAGGGAGGGAGTAGGAAATGATCTAGCATAGAGGAAGGTGGAGAAGAGACAGGAAGGGAGTCAACAAAATGGTCGTTGAGTAGGGAGAGATTTAGGAAGTAAAGTGAGAAAGGGGAAGCAGAGGAACGAGAGCCACCAAGAATTGAAAGATTACGCCAGAATAGGCGTGGGGAGCCGTGGGAGAGCGAGTGCAGAAGATAAGACTTCTTTTCGCGTCGAATCGCATATGTTAAATCGTTCCGCAAGCACTTACCTCTGCCAGTCAGTCGCATCTCGAGTATTCCTAAACTTGAGGAGTGTTTTTCGTTTTAACACCATCATTTTACGCACGGCAGCATTCAGCCAAGGGGCATGAGGGCGAGAAGCGTGTTTACGCTTAATAGGCGCAAGGTGATCGAAAACAGACAAGATCGAGGAGGTGAAGAAAGAGATCTTAATATCAACATGTGTAGCCTCATAGAGATAAGACCAGTCGATCGAGTTCAAATGTACAGCCAGTTCATCCGACTGAATAGAACGAAGGTCGCGAGAAAGCAAGACACGACCCCCAGTTACGGAATGTACGTGTGATGGCCTTTAACCCTTTGAGGCACGAATTATTCTTCTTTACCAATTTTTATGAAACTCTGCATCCGGGGGGTTTTTGGGGTGCTGATTACGAATCCGTTCTCGAATTTTTAAAATTAAAAATGGCGGAATCAACATGGCGGACGTAAAATCCAAAATTGGATTCGTAATCAGCGACCCAAAAAACCCCTGGATGCAAAGCTTCACGAAAATTGGTTAAATTTTGGACATTACGTCCGCCATATTGGATCCGCCATTTTGAATTTTGAAAATTCGAGAACGGATTCGTAATCAGTGCCCCAAAAAACCCTCGGATGCAAAGTTTCACAGAAATTGGTGCTCTTACTTAAGAGAAAATGAATTTTTTCCAAAAATAGTGCGAATTTTAGACATTTGTTTATTTATAGTAGAGTCCTAGATATCAGAGCGCCAACTCTATCCCCACCTTGCCATCTGTCGCCATCTTGAGCTGTCGTGTAAGTGCAGTACACTTAGTTTTAATGGTGTATATACATACATCCATAAAAAGTGTATAGAAAAAGAGTTCGTCGTAGCTGGAGTTCTAGAGAGCTTAATAGTTGCAACATGACAAAAAATAATAAATATAATTATTAATATTTAAAGGCTAGAGTCCTAAATAAGACAAGATATTTCTGGAGAGGGGATTACATGTCTGGCAACCGACCAATCAGGAGGTGGAAACAAGTTGGCGCCTCTCTGATATCTAGGACTCTAATTTATAGTGAGTAAATAAATATAAATTTAAGGTTATATTATTTTTTTATATGTACCTTAAGGTATGCTGAACTATAAAAAAGCAAAAACCCGACTTTAAAAAATAAAAAAGTCGTTAAAATAATTAAAAACTTGAGAGAGAGGTGGGTCACTCAGTAACCCACCATGCCGCAAAGGGTTAAGTAATGTCTTAAGATACTAATACGCCTCTGTGGCTCGTATTCATAGTCCGTTCTTACATTTAAGATCATCTTAAGTAAAGTCTTATATGGTTCTAAATCAATCACAGAGCCGTATTAGCAGAGCATCTTAAGATCTTATAGCGAATTCGGGTGGTCGCACTAGTGCGCATTCAGTCCACATTAAAGCCGTTGTACATAAATCGACGTAAGGATGGATGTTTAACATAAATATAAAGACATATTAAAAACCGAAATCTTTAATTCATTTTATCGTGCTATTGTGCTATCTTTTTAAAAATGTTTATTGGGCATTCTATTATTCACTTTCACAATTCAGATTAGATTAGTGTACAACGGCTTTAATGTGCACTGAGTGCGCACTAGTGCGACCACCCGAATTCGCTATTAGAACATATATACCTGGAGGAGGAATGGCATACGTTTTCCATGATACGAAAATGTGGCAAAGATCTGTGCGAGAGAGAAAGATATAGAGTCCTATTTCCTTAGAACATACATACCTCGAAGAAGCATAGATTAGTTATATTGTCGCCGTCATATATCTGTCTTCGTTTGTACTTTTTTGTGTAGTGTAGTGTGTATGTACGTACTCACACGTATACAAAAGTATCATTTCGCGCAAGCGCCTAGAGAAATTTGATGTAGACAAGAATAGATAAATGTTGGAGACACATTTACTACGTGGTTAGAAATACTATGCTCCTTCCAGGTATATATGTTCTAAGCGTATTTCTCCTCTATGCGGATGTGTTTTTATACTACCGCACATCTAAACTGCACATCTGCTTAACCTAAGATTTTACTCTATGTGTGCTACCACTATGTGCAACAAGTGTAAAGGCGCGGGTCCAAAGTAGAAACGTAACTGTAAACATAAGAAGCCGTGTCGTCTACAATGGTAGCCTATAATCTTAACGTAATCTTACCGTAACGAATCGTATGATTCTAACCTTTGTACTTTTATAAAGTTAGAAATTTCATTATGAATATTCAGCGTATTAAAAGAACATTTATTGCTATTAATTTAGTTAGAATTATTGTGCAGTTGTTACATAAAAAAAGGAAAAAGATTTTTAAAAAAATATTGAGTTCGGCCAATGTTATTACAATGAAAGCAGAAGAGTCATTTTCATACTCTTTTTCAATTTATCAAAAATTATGACGACGAACAGTTTTTCAAGTTCACTCGAATGACTGTTAAGCAATTTAAAAAATTATTGGAATTAGTGCAGGAGCCTTTAACAAAAACAAATATTCGTGAACCTCTATCCGCAAAACATCGATTATGTATTACTTTGTAGTGAGTATATTTTATAATACGATTAACAATGATGCCACCAATTAATTAAGGTTTGAACCCGTGACTCTCCGGGCTCCGATACCAATCCGTCACGCTAGCACAGAGCCATGCGTCGTCCCACCACTTTCTATTACCATAATTGTAAAAGTTCAAATAAATGAACTTTTACGGTTATCGTTACGTTATCTCCATTGGACCCGCGCCTTAGAGGCCATCACACGTACATTTCCGTAACCGTAATCGTAAGATTTCGACCAATCACATTATTCAATCAGGTCGTCTGTAATCGTAACCGGCCGAATCGACCAATCGTGTTGCTCAATTTCTTACAATTACGATTACGGAAATGTACGTATGATGGGCTTAAAGGCTATAAAGGCTATAACACACGAATTTTCGTAAGATGTAACAGTAAAGAATCGTCTACAATGGCCGTAGTAGTAAGGTTGTAAGCAAATTGACCAATGACAGTCAAGAATTTGTAAAACTTGATTGTGATTGATCGATTTGCTTACGAACTTACTACTACGCTCATTGTAGACGACGCTTAAGATTCAACCAATTACATTGCTTAATTCAACCGTACATAACTATAACAGTAAAAATTAAGCAATACGATTGGTTGAATCTTACTGTTACAGCTTACAGAAATTCGTGTGTTATAGTCTTAAGTCTCAATTACGGCAATTTATTTGTATAAAATGCCTTGTAAATATTGTGTTCTCTGCGGTAATTATGATCGATCGACATCTTATTATTCGTAAATGAATGTAAATGTTGACAAAATTTTTTATGAAGTATGTGATTCCGTTTTTAATGACAGTGCAATGATTAAGCACATAATGGAATAAAGTTCATTTGACAATCGTAAAATTGAACTTATTAAAACTATTATCGAAATATATATAAATTTACGGTTGCATTATGAAACTAATTGCACGATTAACCTAATCGAAAAAAAAACATATTAGGCATAAGTTTACAAAATTAATTTATTTTGTACATTGTAAAAATTTTAATAAAATCCACTTTTCATCTCGCTTATAACCTTAAAACTTCAAGTTTATAATCTGTATCTAAAGGTGGAAACACATAAAATTGCAGAAGCCATAAGCAGAATGCAGATATCATAGCGCATGGTATCTGAACTTCTAATCTACATAAAAATACATAAGCATAGCCACAAGTATAATTTATTGTAGCCGATTTTAAGTGCGTTAAAAGAAATTTGAATGGCATTAAAAAAAAACATATTTATTACATAGAAATTTAGAACGAGTTTATATTGATTAACAGGTAAGTATTCTAACTATTTATTTATTAATATAATGAAAATTTAAACTGACAATGACGTATTTAATTACTCATGTAAATTATCTCAGTTTCATAAATATAATATTTTGAGGTTAATTTTTGTAGATTTTTCAAATTGTAATTTATTGCAAAATAAATCTTCTCATAATTTTTACTTATATTTCATGTATAAATATAAAAATTTATTATTGAAACATTCTCTTGATTTATTTTCCTGAATAGTATTTCATTATTTTTTATATACTCAGTCAATATTCTTTATTTATTTTGATATTTGATGTTTAACCTTTTTTTTACGTTTTTGCCATTCTGAATGTTTTTGCATTCAATGAATGTGATTTTAATTTGAGAAAACTGTATTGAAGTGAATTATATTATATTAATCTGTTCACAGAAATGGATGATTTCGATTTGTTGTTAATTGCTCTCGTCAACATGGAAGCACTTTTGGTGTAACGTCGTAGAGACAGAATCAACCGTGAACGTCGTCGTCATAGGCGATATGTTAAATATACAAATTTCACAATCGATTAATTAATTGAATTCAGCTTTAGTACAAATGATGTAATGAATAGTTTATTATTATTATTGTTAAACATTAAAAATTAAAACTTACGAGTCGTGTCCAAAATTTTAGATATCTCTATCCAAGAGTTTTCTTTTTTATCACATCCCGATAATCTTTGCAATTACTATCATATAAGTGTGGATAGCTTTTCACAATATTTATTAAAATATCATCAAAATTTCTGACATCTTGTAATATTACTTCAGGATTCAGGTTTTTATTTCCTTTTTCAGATATGTTTATATGACAATAATTCATGTGATCATTAGCCATGAGGATTGATTCTATAAATTTAAAGCATTAAACATGAAACATACTGAAAATTATGAGAAAATGCGTTTATTTTGCAATAAATTACAATTTGCGTACATAACCTCAGAATACTATATTTATGAAACTGAGACAATTTATACGAGTAATTAAATACGTTATTGTCAGTTTAAATTTTCATTATATTAATAAATAAATAGTGAGAATACTTATCTGTTAATCAACATAAACTCGTTTTAAAGGATATCTCCCATTATAATAGTCGAAATGACCCTGTTCCGCTTTATAAAAAAAATCTATTTGAACTTGTTTATACTTAAAAAAAAATAAGTTTTAACCTTTTAGCGCGCCCCCAACCCCTGCCCTTTTCCAGCAGCTTAAAAATTCTGTTTTTTTATATCTTAATTTTTTTCTCAGAAGCCTCGTCCAAAAAAATCTGAAAAAATTTGAGTATATAGGAGATATATACCAAAATATACTAGAATTTCTTCGGATTCCTCTAAGGTTATCTTCAAAGTCAAAAAAATTCCAAAATATTTTAATTTGATATAACTTTGGAACCAAGATGGTGACCCACGATTTTTTTTATTCCAAATACGTATTCTAGTTTGTTTTACAAACTTCAATAATTACTCTTGAGTAAATCCCGCGACGTCATCTTCAAAAATACAAAAAACCCCATTTTTCTCGTATTTTTTATTTCTATCTCGGAAATGACGGGCACAAAAAGTCTGAACCTATTCGTGTATATAGGGGACGTACACCAAGATGTATCCAAATTTTTTCAGATTTTTCCAAGGTTTTCTTTAAAGTAAAAAAAATTCCAAAACAATTTAAAAATTACAACTTGTATTATATCGTGTATAGATAACTCTGCTGTGTCGTTGAAAAAATATTAACATACATTTTTGTACTATCACACCTAGTTAATAAATAAATAAAAAACTTTGGAGCCTTTGCTCCAGATATATTTTTGTTGCAAACACTTATTCTAATTTATTTTTAATAAATTCCAATAATTTTTTTTAATAAATCAACTGATTATTTCAAAAAATTAAAATGGTTATAAGTATTTATATTTACAACCATATAAGAAGTAAAAAACAACAAATTATTTTACTTTAAAAATAACACGAAAACTTTATTATGACAATAATTTTTAACTCAAATCAGAAACACATATATATATATATATATTGCTCAAAAAAGAATATGGCATCAAAAAATTTATGCCAAAAATTACCGAAATTCAACAGATCATAACTCTGCGAGAAATAATCGTAGAGCAATAAATTTTTTTTTAAATTAAAGGTTAAAATCTCAGCTTTAAAATGGTGTACATATTTTTTTGATTAGGGACATATATGCAACAAAAATCCCTTAAATTAGAGGGCATGTTTGATATTTTAAAATTAGCATAATTTGAAAGCGTGCACGGACTTGGATAATTTTTTTTCGAGCATGTTATATACATCAAATGAAAGCATAATTCTTCTCCTTTAATTTGAGTGGTTGCTGATCGCTGTGCGATTTTTTTTCACCGAGTTAACAAGGTTTGAAGAAGAAATGATCATTTTGTTTTTGATCACTTATTACTTGTAAACACATCAACATACAGTACTCCGCAAAAAAGCTTTAAAAAGTTGTTAGTCAGCTCTTTCAAACGCTGTTACTGTTTGCTTCTTAACCTTACTTTTTTTAACAAAAAATTAAATTCAAATGTCATATAAAAAATCACATATTTTACGTTTTTTCTTTTTTTCGATATATTGTCGTGAAAAAAGATCCAATCAAATCACTAAAGCAAAGTTTTGTAGTTCAAGTATACCACAATGAAAAACAATAAAGTTTATCAGCTATAAACGTTATATATATTATAATAAAACATTTTTATTCCATATGTCCATCGTTCTTGAAATTGTCTAAATTGCTAAAAACTAAAAAACTATCAATATTGCGTTAAAATTTTAAGCTTGAATAATGCATGTTTAATTTCTTCAGACGTTCTTTATTCATTTATTATGGTAAAGCAGATCGTTCTCTTAATTTTCAACAATTTAAGTTAGATCTGCGATCAAAGTCAAAATGAACATTTCTTCTTCAAACCTTGATAACTCGGTCAAAAAAAATCACACAGCGATTAACAACCACTCAAATTAAAGGAGAAGAATTAGGCTTTCATTTGATGTATACAACATGCTCGAAAAAAAATTATCCAAGTCCATACACGCTTTCAAATTAGGCTAATTTTAAAATATCAAACATGCCCTCTAATTTAAGGGGTTTCTGTTGCATAAATGTCCCTAATCAAAAAAATATGTACACTATTTTAAAGCTAAGATTTTAACCTTTAATTTAAAAAAAAATTTATTGCTCTACGATTATTTCTCGCAGAGTTATGATCTGTTAAATTTCGGTAATTTTTGGCATAAATTTTTTGATGCCACATTTTTTTGAGCAGTATATGTATAATATTAATCTTCATCACTATTTTCTTCGATTATTGATGTCACTTCGTCGAAGTCGAAAAGATATTTTAATTTCTCTAGTAATCGCACAACTCTGGATGAAAATCTTGCGTTAGATAAGAAATAAATAAGAGCAGCTATGTATGCGTATGTGTTACGAATCCAATGCCATTGCATAGAGGGTATCAAACGCTACTGTTGTAGCTGTGCTAATGGAAACAGGACTGTAGGGTGTTGTTCATATATAGTTGTTCCTATTTATTTCTTATCTAACGCAAGATTTTCATCCAGAGTTGTGCGACTGGAGAAATTAAAATATCATTTCGACTTCGACGAAGTGACATCAATAATCGAAGAAAATAGTGATAAAGATTAATATTATATATATATATATATGTTTCTGATTTGAGTTAAAAATTATTGTCATAATAAAGTTTTCGAGTTATTTTTAAAGTAAAATAATCTGTTGTTTTTTACTCCTTAAATGATTGTAAATATATATGTTTATAACCATTTTAATTGTTTTGGAATAATTAGTTGATTTATTAAAAAAAACTATTGAAATTTTAAAAATAAATTAGAATAACTGTTTGCAACAAAAATATATCTGAAGCAAAGGCTCCAAAGTTTTTTATTTATTTATTAACTAGGTGTGATAGTACAAAAATATATGTTAATATTTTTTCAACGAAACAGCAGAGTTATCTATACACGATATAATACAAGTTGTAATTTTTAAATTGTTTTGGAATTTTTTTTACTTTAAAGGAAATCTTGGAAAAATCTGAAAAAATTTGGATACATCTTGGTGTACGTCCCCTATATACACGAATAGGTTCAGACTTTTTGAGCCCGTCATTTCCGAGATAGAAATAAAAAATACGAGAAAAATGGGGTTTTTTGTATTTTTGAAGATGACGTCGCGGGATTTACTCAAGAGTAATTATTGAAGTTTGTAAAACAAACTAGAATACGTATTTGGAATAAAAAAAATCGCGGGTCACCATCTTGGTTCCAAAGTTATACCAAATTAAAATATTTTGGAATTTTTTTGACTTTGAAGATAACCTTAGAGAAATCCGAAAAAATTCTAGTATATTTTGGTATACATCTCCTATATACTCAAATTTTTTCAGATTTTTTTGAACGAGGCTTCTGAGAAAAAAATTAAGATATAAAAAAACAGAATTTTTAAGCTGCTGGAAAAGGGCAGGGGGTGGGGGCGCGCTAAAAGGTTAAAACTTATTTTTTTTTTAAGTATAAACAAGTTCAAATAGATTTTTTTTATAAAGCAGAACAGGGGCATTTCGATTATTATAATGGGAGATACTCTTTCTTTTAATGCAATTCAAATTTCTTTTAATGCATTTAAAATCGGCTACATTGAATTATGCTTGTGGCTAAGCTTATGTATTTTTATGTAGATTAGAAATTCAGATACCATACGCATGTGCTATGGTATCTGCATTCTGCTTAAGGTTTCTACAATTTTTTTATGTGCTTCCATCTTAAGAGTCAATCCAGACAAACTTGCATAACGCATAAAATGCATAAGAAAATTGATTGGTCCTTAAACGTGTATATAAGAAAAATACACCAATCCATTCTCTTATGCATATGCTTATGCACTTATGCAAGTTCGTCTAGATTAACCCTAAAGCGTCGTCTACAATGAGCGTAGTAGTAAGTTCGTAAACAAATCGACCAATCACAATCAAGTTTTCTTACAAATTCTTGACTGTCATTGGTCAATTTGCTTACAACCTTACTGCTACGGCCATTGGGCGCGTTCAGCGGACTCAATGGTTGCACAACAGTTGAGTAATTCGTCAATGTAATTGGTCTAGATTTTGGGATCTAACAGTAACAACCAATCATTACTAACTGCTCACTGATCATTGTGTCCGCTGAACGTGCCCATTGTAGACGATCCTTAAGTCACGTTTCGTCTGTCGATTTTAACGCATGCGCATAAAAGATGAATAGAACTTTATATCTTTCTCTCTCGCATAGATCTTTGCTAACACTTTGCAGGCAACATTCCTCCTCCAGGTATATATGCTTTAAGCTTAAGACGGTCTTAAAATAAGAACTGACTATGAATACGGACCTGTGATTAGTTTAGAACCACGTAAGACTGTACTTAAGATGATCTTAAATATAAGAACTGACTATACCGGCCTAAATTTGTTTCATTCTGGATTGAAACCAGATTGATGCGCTCGGTGGAAACTAGATTTATGATGCTTGCCATATGGAAGTACGCGTTCTTACGTGAAACTGGTCTAATTTCCATCGAGCGCGTCAAGTCTTGTTTCGGTCTGGTTTCAGTCCGGAATGAAACTGAATTGAGGTTGGAAATGGGTCTAATTGCTCTTACTCCTCCTTCACTTCCGATGGAAACAGTTATTAAATTTGTTTCGTTCCGGACTGAAACCGGATTGAGGCCGAATTGATGCGCTCGGTGGAAACTAGACCACTGTCATTCTAACGTCAGACTTATCATTTATTGAAGCATATCGATACATAATGGAGTCGAATTATTTCCGAGATGTTGTGAACGCAGAATATAGTCGGAAACACGACGGACATATCGAATATGGTACCGCTGGCTTTAGAACGAAGTAAGTAACGAGTTTCTTCAGAATCATCGTTACTTATTGTAAACGAATATATTGAAAAATATTTATTATTTAACTTACTAAAATCTTTTGTACAAAATTCTCTACTTTATTTTTCAGTATACATAAGATGTATAAAAAGATATCTTGTATTTTTATGTAATCTACGTTTAATGTGATTATTACATGCGTCAATTTTAGGTCAGATATATTGGAGCATGTTTTGTATAGAATGGGCCTTCTAGCTGTATTACGATCCAAGGCAAAGAGAGGTGAGAGGCATAGTGAGCATTATACATAATATAATACTAAAAAGATTTCGTCTTCTCAAATTATTTTTTTTATAAAATAGTAATTCAGTTTAGCTAACTTACCTCAAAAATCGATACAATTAGACTCTTTCGTCGCGTTTTTGCACGAAACAAAAGAATCTGGCGGAAATAACTATCGTTCTGCTCCGCGACGCAAAATTAATAGCTAAAGTTGACAGTTTAGGTTAAGAAATCTGTCATACCGATGAAATGTAGCGACGTGAATATGCTCCGTGGCTACATGCACATGTTCCATGATCAAATGCGCATGCGTATTAATTACTTGTCGCTAAGTAGAGAGCCCTAAATTTGAATTTAAACCCTGGAGGGCATACAGGGTCTATTTGACACGGAAAGCACATTCCGTGGTGCTTCGAATGGTATGAAGAAAAGGTAGAAATCGGTTTTTTTTTTATTGAATAATTTAGTTTGAACCTTCCGAAGAAGGGTTTAAAAAAATTCATCGTTCTTAACAGCTGTTTTACAAATATGTAAAGTGAGAGCATTCCATTTGACCCAGTGAGGTATATTTCAATCGAGAAGTATTTTTTTTAATTCGTGCGTAAATTGTTTTTTTATTATAATAAGTACAGATGCGTCATTTAGTTCCTTATTGTAAATTAATTATCCATTTATTGTTTATGGCATATACATAAAATACATTTTGTAAAAGTTGAAATTTTGTAACGCGCTGTAATATACTAACGAAAGAGGATATTGCTTGTTTTATTTCTCTTTCTTTTTGTTCACTTTGATAAAACCCCATGTACAAAGACGGCATCAAGTTTAGCAATTATATATTTTAATAAAAAAAATTAATTGAATGTTTCTTGAGTTACTGCAGCAGCTTGTGTCACATAAAAATGTTATCGAACTTGATTGAAGAGTAAAACGGTCTTATTGTCATTATTCGTTAGATGTAAGAACAAAAATAAAATGTCCACAATATGAAAAACCAATGTACACTCGTCACAGATGTCCATTATGTATTGAATGCGCGCACGCAGAACATTAATTTTATTAAATTTTTATTTTAACTTGTTACATAACTTTTTATAATATAAATTTTTTATAATAAAAAAGAAATTTTTTATCACAAATCGAATTATTTCATTAAATTCTCTGCAAGGATTCGGCGACGAAAGAATTGTGCATTCGCACATTTCATACTCCCAAATAAATATACTTTTTGAGAGATCGATGTAAGCAACTAACACCATCTCGAAATGGATACTCCAAGTTTAAAATGCCGTTTGAATTTTTACGATAGCTAAATTAGAACTCAGGATATTTAATTTTGAACAAAAAATTGAAAAAACATGGTTTTGTGTATTTAAATTAAAATATTATTAAAACAACATTAGTTTTCTTAATAAAACGAAATGCGTTACAAAAAGGGATGTTCACTCTATATTTAAAAAAAAAACGAAATCCTCTTGTATTAATTAAAAGCCAAGATATTTGCAAATAAACCTTGACCGGATCAAAATGACCCAGTGTGCCCTCAATAGAGTAAAAAAATATGTGGCCCGTCAGGGGTTAATGATATAAAGAGTAACATATGACTTTTTAATGCGAAAAAAATCTCATAAAACGGGCCGGTACGGGCGCAGGCGGGGAGCATTAGTTTATAACAATTCAAAGTTTAGGAGAGTTTGTGATTAAAACAGAAAATGACATTAGAACTTCGACGCAGTACTGTCAGCCTTGGTAGTTGTCAAGCTCTTAAGATTTATTTTAATTTTTGTAAGAGGGAACGGGGCTTCGCCATGAACTCCCATTTGAGCGTTCTTTTCCAGCATGTACTTTAAAGTATGTACTGTATGTATGTATGTATGTATGTATATATATATATATATATGTAATTTTTATCCACTATAATAGATGTAATTTTACATAAATTTTTACAGTGTAGTTCTATTATTTAAAAAAACTTTTTTTTTATAAACATAGTTTTTGCGGGTGACCCATGGTGTCCCGGCGGGTGACAGACCCATGGTACCCCGGACATGGAGCACTATAGGTCATTTTCCAAAAATTGTATTTTAATTTCTTTCTGAAAACTTAATAAATATTTACCAAAAACACTAAATAAAATTTGAAATATATATATTGTGCTTTAATTATTAAAAAAATGAGATAAAAAATCTTATATTTAAAAGCAATTTTTCAAACTTGAATTTTTGTGACTCATGGTGCCCCACTCTCCCCTATATATATATATATATATATATATATATATATATATATATATATATATATGAGAGTGGGGCACCATGGGTCATAAAAATTCAAGTTTGAAAAATTGCTTTTAAATATAAGATTTTTTATTTCATTTTTTTAATAATTAAAGTACAATGTATATATTTCAAATTTTATTTAGTGTTTTCGGTAAATATTTATTAAGTTTTCAGAAAGAAATTAAAATACAATTTTTGGAAAATGACCCATAGTGCTCCATGCCCGGAGTACCATGGGTCTGTCACTGGGACACCATGGGTCACCCGCAAAAACTATGTTTATTAAAAAAAAATTCTTTTTAATAATAGAACTACACTGTAAAAAATTTATGTAAAATTACATCTATTATAGTGAGTAATTTTGAGACCCACTCTAAATTGTAAATTTACAACTAAGAACTGTAAATTTTTGCGTGTTTATAACTCTACATATAAATTTTGCAATTTGTTTTCCTAATTTGTTTTTCTTTGTGTGATACACTAAAAGAAATTACAAAGTAAAAGAAATTGTATTTTATATATTTAACAAATTAATTAATAAGAATATAAAATAACTGCTTTGTATTGTTCTGTTTAATCATAAATAGATTAGATGTGCGACCCGTGGTGCCCCGGCATTAGGTAACTTATCGTGCCCCGAATGCACGTAATATTGAAAAAGATGAAACATAACGAAAAAAATTAATGATACATAATTATTCGTAGTGTTATAAAATGACAAAAGATGCTGGAAAGTTGCTTCTAATTTTGAGTACATGTATATTTTATGGCAAAAATGATATTAAAAAATTTCTATGTGGTTGAAAAATTACTTACGCATTACTAAAACCATTTATATTACGTACGTCTCAAGGTAACAAATATTTTTCACTGATACCTACATATGAAGTATAGGCAACAAAGTAATTGTCACGTGATAACAGTTGTACTAATCTAAACATTCTAAATTATTCTAAACTGTCAATGACCCATGGTATCCCATGACCCATAATGCTCCACTCTTCCCTACACATGACAAATTTCCTACTTTGTTTGTATATGTATATATATGACAAATTTCCTACTGCCCTGTCTACATCGGAGGATAAGCCTACTTGTGGCTCATCCGAATACATAATGTAGATGTCCTGTCTACACCAGAGGATAATCCTAATTGTGGCCCATCTGACTACTAGACTTATTGTTAGATATGATTTTTGTCCGTCTATGTATTCGGGTGAGTAGGATCATTCTTCGATGTAGACAGAGCATATGGGTCTCCGCCCCCTTCCCCGTACTCTCCTACAAAAATTAAAATATCAAAACTTGAGAGAGTGATAACTACCAAGGCTGAGAGTACTGCGTCGAAATTCTAATGTTATTCTCTAATCAAAAACACAAATTCTCTTAAATTTTGATTTGTTATAAACTAATGTTGCCTCCTCACCCGCTTTGAGATTCTTTTCGCATTAAAAAGTAACATTATTGCTCTTTATATCATTAAATTAAATTCAAATTTAGTGCTTTCTACTTATAATTAGCGACAGATAACTAGTATGCACGTGGCCACGAAGCATATTCATCGTCACTACGTTTTGTCGATATAACAGATTTTTTAAATCTACTAGAACAAACATTGCGTGCGCTACGCGCGTGCCATTTATCATTTCAGATATTAACTTATAATTATTTATATTCTCTTACCAAAAAAGAAAAGGGTATAAAATGTACTCCTCTTTCTCTCTCATCCTTTTCTCTTTCTTATTCTATTTCTCATACTTACGTTCACTCACTTTCTTTTTAACTCTCTTTTCGTTTTTCTCTTTCTCTCTTTCTTGTTCACTTACTCTCTTTAACTTTGCTCTGCTCTAACCTCCTCTCATTCTCTCTTTTATTTTTCCTCTTATTCTTTCTCTCTCACTTTTCCTCTATCTCTTACATTTTCTTCACATCCTCTCTCTTATTCCTTTGTTCTTGATCTGATTTCTGCGCTCTCTTTGACACATTTTCTCTCTATTTTTCTTTCTTTTACATTTTCTCCCTTATTTTATATCTCGCGTTTTCACACTTCTCCTTTAATTCTCATTCTGTTTCTCTTTCTCTTTTCTTCATTCGCATACTCTCTCCTATTTCGCTCTATACTCTAACTTCCTTTCATTCTCCTTTTATTTTTTCTCATTCCTTCTCTCTCACTTTTTATGTCTCTTACATTCTCTTCACATTCTCTTTCTTATTCCTTTTTCTCTTTTTCTGCCATTCTATTTCCCTTTTTCATCTTCATTCTTATTCTACCTCTCATTTTCCGTTCTCTCACTTTCTTTTTAATTCTCTTTTCGTTTTTCTCTTTCTCTTTTTCTTGTTCGCTCGAAACTTGCTCTTATTTCTGCGCTCTCTCTCTCTCTCTCTCTCTCTCTCTCTCTCTCTCTCTCTCTCCTCCCTCCCTCTCTCTCATTCATATTTTTCACACTTTTTTCTCGTTCTGACTCTTTCTTTCTGTTTATTTCTCTTCTCTCCTTTTTCTTTTCATTTCTCCTTTCTCTTTCTATTTCTCTATCGTTCTCTCTATTCTTCTCTCCCTCTCTTTTTCTCTCATTTCTTTATTTTTTGGCATTTCCATATATTCTCTCATTCTTTTCCTCAATATTGCTCTCACTCTTCCTTCCTTCTTTTACTCTCAATCCCTTTCTTTCCTTTGAGAGAAAGCTAAAAAAAAGCAACTGAGAAAAATTAGAGAGAACGGAAAAGTATGATAGACGCAGGTGAAAGAAAGACAGAGAAAGAAAGAGAAACTTATGTCCCAATATTATTACAATAAAATTAAGAATTTGCTTTTTTACCTTTTATGAATTTCTTTATAAATTATTCTTCCATGTTGCATCAATTAATTTTTATCACGTTAATCCATTGCTTCTGATTTTTTCTTTCTCCCTTGTTTTTTTATTTCTTGGCATTTCTGTATTTTCTCTCATTTTTCTTCTCAATATTACTCTCACTCTTCCTTCATTTTCTTACTCTCAATCCCTTTCTTCCCTTTGAGAAAGAGCTAGAGAAAAACCAACTGAGAAAGAACGCAAAAACATGAGAGACGCAAGTGAAAGAAAGACAGTGAAAAAAAGGAAGAGAAATTTATGTTCCAATATTATACAATATGATAGAGAATATTTTTTTACCTTGTATAAATTTCTTTATAAATTTCTTATCCATATTGAACCAATGCCTTCTGATTTTGTAAATTATCCACTGTCTTCTATTGTAATTGAAAATGTAACCATTTAATATTAGCAATTTATATTAGACAATATTATAATATAATACTAATATAGACAATATAATAATAAATTATATTATTACATTATTATATTTGCTTAATTTTTCAACAAACTTACATCTAGCTTCTCGAACAAAAAATAATCTGAACAACCCTGAGACAATTTTTAATTTTTTAATCTTTTTCAATAACCTGAACTAACAAAACTGAACTATCAAAACTGTCACAATATACACATCTCCGCGCTGACAGCTGTTCTCGCAATACGAATCGAGCCAAACGAGAGAACCAATCAGCATCGCGGAAAAGCGGCAACAATAAAATCGTAAGAGAGGAAATTATCGTCAACTTCAACGATTAAAATTTCGCTTTGCGGGGCAGAGTGACACTTATTTCTGCCAGATTCTTTCGTTTCGTGCAAAAATGCGCCGAAAAAGCTTATTTTTACCGATTTTCGAGACGAGGTAGCTAAACTGAACTGAATTACCTTATAAAATTTTTTACAGCTGCCATAGGTTTGATGATTACTGCGAGTCATAACTTAGAGCCTGACAATGGCATCAAGTTCGTCGACCCAGCTGGCGAAATGCTCGAGGCTTCTTGGGAAACGATAGCAACAAATTTAGCTAACGTGCAGGATAGCGAATTGATATCAATGTTGACACATATATCCACAACGAAAAATATTGACTTGTCGATGCCGGCCACGGTGATAATAGGAAGAGACACTCGTAGAAGTAGTCTCAGTCTGTTAAATACTGCGTTGGCAGGAATCAAAGCTTTACATGGCAACGTTACAGATTTAGGATTAGTCACGACTCCGCAGTTACATTACATCGTGGTATGCACGAACACTAATGGTACCTACGGTGATCCCACGCTGCGAGGCTACTATTCGAAGCTAGCAACGGTGTTCAAAACCATACGAGGCGCCAAAATAAATAACGGAAAGTACACGAACATATTGCAATTAGATGCGGCAAATGGCGTGGGTGCTATCGCAGCAAAAGAGTTTCAAAGATGCTTGGAGGACGTGCTAAA
Organism: Tetramorium bicarinatum; assembly: GCA_928718305.1. Taxonomy (NCBI): domain Eukaryota; kingdom Metazoa; phylum Arthropoda; class Insecta; order Hymenoptera; family Formicidae; genus Tetramorium; species Tetramorium bicarinatum. The sequence goes on from OV788328.1 coordinate 12,338,102, forward strand.
TATCAAATTATTTAACAACGGAATCGGGGATTTGAATTATATGTGCGGCGCGGATTATGTTAAAGTGCAACAAGCATTACCTCTAAATATCCCATCTATGATGAATGTCAGATGCGTCAGCATAGACGGGGATGCTGACAGAGTGGTATATTTTTACATAGATAGCAACAATGAGTTTCATCTTTTGGACGGGGATCGAATAGCGACGCTAGTAGCCACTTACTTCAAGGAATTATTGGAAACGAGCGGTTTATCCTTACAATTAGGCCTGGTACAAACCGCATACGCCAATGGCGGTTCAACCGATTATATTTCGAACGTATTGAAAGTTCCAGTGGCATGCGTGCCAACTGGCGTCAAGTATTTGCACAAGAAAGCATTAGAATTCGACATTGGAATCTACTTTGAAGCAAACGGGCATGGAACTGTCATTTTCAAGGATGCTGCTAAAGAAATTATCAAGAATCATGCTAAAAACGAAATGCTTTCAGCAACGCAAAGAATAGCCTCTGCAAAATTGAGAGATGTAATCGACTTGATAAATGAAACAGTCGGTGACGCGTTGAGCGATATGCTGCTAGTCGAAACTATATTGCACGCTAAGGGCTGGGACGTTATCGAGTGGGAAAAAAGTTACAACGATCTCCCGAATAAGCAACTCAAAGTCAGAGTAAAAGATAGAAACGTTATAACAACAACAAATGCAGAAAGATATTGCTTAACTCCCGTTAGTTTGCAAGTAGAAATCGATAAAGTTGTCTCGAAATATCCGAGAGGTCGATCTTTCGTTAGGTATGATGTACAACTTTAATCTTGATATACAAAACACTAAATGTTCGATGACTTTCGTTCGTCAGAAACGTATAAAATTACTACGGTCAAAGAAATCAATTGATGTTCTTTTTAGGCCTTCTGGAACTGAAGATATCGTGCGAGTTTATGCAGAATGTGAGAATTCATCAGACGTAAATAAACTAGCCATGGAAATAGCCTCTCTCGTGTACAGACTCGCAGGTGGTGTCGGACCAGAATCCAATTTATCATGATCAGATAAAATCAGAGTATACAGGGTGTAACCAAACAAACATATACGGTGTACATCATCAGGTAAAGAACGAAAATCCAGATCGAAAAGTCCTGAGTCATTTTTTTATTTGAGCTTTCTGTTAGTTATTATAAAGTGTTAAAGTTAGCCACTCAGCACTCGTGTACAGAGGGAAGTCAGGGACGGCAAAGTAGCAAGGCGGAATGGAGCGAACTATGCGACGGAAGAACAACGCGCGACGGTGAGAATCGAAGCAATAGCAACAATCTATGCCTTGCTACTTTGCCGTCCCTGACTTTCCTCTGTACACGGGTGCTGAGTGGCTAACTTTAACACTTTATAATAACTAACAGAAAGCTCAGATAAAAAAATGACTCAGGACTTTTCAATCTGGATTCTCGTTCTTTACCTAGTGATGTACACCGTATATGTTTGTTTGGTTACACCCTGTATATGGTTGGATAGTTGTATAAGAAAATGATACTTATTTCAAGTATCGTACTCGATTCTAACAGCAAATTTGATATATACATATACTACCTTTGTTTCAGTACTTTAAAAGTATTATAATGCTATTATAGATGAAGATTATTTCTGTGTAAAGAAAAAAAAATTACTTTGATATAAAATATCCAATATTTATGCCAAAAATTTATGTAACATTAACATTGGATATTTTGCAGGTCAAAAAATTCATATTATGTTTTATCATTAACACAAAATAGAAAAGTCATGGATGAAGTATGACTTCTCTGCACATCATATTTAAACTCCGATATAAAGAAAAGACACTTTATGATTTATAAAAATTTATTATAATTTATAAAAAATCATAGCTATTTTATCAAATGCACTAAAGCTATAATTAAAGTTAATCATTAAGAATTAAATTCCTTTATTGTGCCAGATTATGGTTTGAATATAGATAGATTAGCTGTGTTTGTTTCATAAAAAATTTACATTGTTAGTATTTATGTATATTTAACATTTTATCCCTAAAGCTAACGCCAGACTATATATTGATAAATCTATAGTTTGGCTCTAGCTTTATAGAAAAGTAGGATAAGAGAAATTAATTTCGCACTTTATACATATACATATATGCATAATGTTTTCTATTGGTCTCTTGTAGAATTTGAACGGTACAAAAGTACAAGAAACGATATAATACATTATGTATATACACACACAGATATATAATCTAGTTTTATATCTAATACACGTATTTTAGATATTTATTTTTTCATTTTAATAAAAATTATATATAAAAGTATTCAGATTCAATTTCTCATCCTTTTTTATCGCATGTATACATTTTTTATGAAGAAGATATAGTAATTAAACAAATTATGAATTAAGAAAGTAAGTTTCTATTATGCTTAGCAAGTTTAAAAATAGGATTAAAGATTTAAAAAACTTGTATATTGCCAAAAAGTTTTATTATTAAAAAAATGAATTACCTTACAATATTATATGATGTTATCAATTATAGATAACAACATAATTTATACATATTGCGTGAAGAGAATAAACATGATTGATGAGTTTTATACTTCACTTCCTGTATGCTTTCTTACTTCTCAAGTTACACAAGTGGCCAGGCATTATTATCCATCTTCCAATTTTCGTCCCCCCGGAAACAAGTTCACTGACAGTGAATGCTCTTGGGGATTATTAGCGGTTCCCATTGAGTTCATCTCAATGTCCATCAGTTTGTCCTCATCCAGTTTGTAATCTATTAAAAAAGTTATCTTATTATATGGAACGTATGTGAGACATCCCACTGAACAGTGGGCTTAACGAATAATGAAAATAGCTTATCATATTTATATGAACGCCAGATAAAGTCGATGAAATCGGAGGAATTAGTGAAGTAGCTGTTGTACGTTACTTCACTCTCTTTGTACAAACTCTCTTTGGCTTTTTATGATTCTAACTTGCAAAATTAAGTTAGAACGCGATATGAAATAAAGAATACACATATATCTTGTATTTGACAAGTATTTCATAAAAAGAGAGTGCACTTTTTTTGAAACTATAATAAGAGATATAGCATTTCGATTAAACAGTTAATAGGAGCGCTGTACAGGTCGACAATTTGAGTAAATTTTTGCAACTTTCTTCTATCGACATCAAGATACGAGTTGTTCCGAAGACATAATAGTGTATTATACAACGTGGCGCTTATCGCGAGATACGAACGAAATTTTAGAATTTAATCTGTGGAACGAGATTCGATAGCGATAACAATATTAAAACAAACAATTCGCAAATTGCGGCGGCAAAAACTAGCAAGAAATCAGTATGCATTTTATTTCAATTCACGCATCGTATTTGTCTTTATCTTGCGCTCTAATTCCATCTCATGAAACACCGATAAAACCCAGTTAATTTAATGAAGACCAGTATGATAGGCTCGACATATCGCGAGATGCAATATCAATCTATTTCGTCTGTTAAGAAAAATTACTGTGTCTGAACGTATTTGACATTATTTAATGTTGTATCAATTTGATATTTATACATAATACAAACACAAAAAGAACCGGGACTAATGCATAACTAATATTAATCTCGCATATGCATAATTTTTAATTCATTAAATTATATAAAAAATATTATTTGTGTGTGTTTGAGATATGTCTATAATTTACGAGAAATATATTCCTCAACAACTAAGTGAAAGAAAAGAAAGGAAATATCTATACAGAGGAAACGATATAGATCCATTTTAACATAATAATAGTGATTTAAGTGACAGTTATATATATTAGACGCATCTTAATAAGAGCTGCTTGTGCGTGTGTATGTGTATGTGTATGTGCGTGTGCGTGTGCGTGTGCGTGTGCGTGTGTGTGTGTGTGTGTGTGTGTGAGAGAGAGCACGTGACAGAGATGGAATTAGAATCGATGCACTTCTCGTCGCAATGCGCAATACGCTGAGAAATTATCAAGAAGAAAATGCGACCGCTTTCCTTATACGCGCTTCGACGATTCTTTTCTTTTCTTTTCTTGTTTAACAATTCTACGTTTTGTTCGACCGGACATTCTCCATTCGCACTTATGGAACATTGATATAAGTGATATGAGTGATAGGACCCCTTTTCCCGTCCCTCCCCCCTGAGAGAGAGATAGGCGCTCTTGGGTTTGTCTCAACAGATAAAGTATAAAGGTTCGCACGCGTTGAACATACCTTTTCCTGGTTAAATTCAAAGCACGCCAGCTTTGAGCGCAAACGCAATTTGTGGCGCATTATCCACATATCGCAGGTTGCTTTATTCGCCGAACGCCGCATCTACAGGTAGCCACGCATAGCGAGAGTAATCGTCGTAATCGGTTTCTTCAATAATCGCAGGTCGATAACCCCGGTCGCCCGCCGTCACCAGGATTACGTGTTCGGCAACGCGTTCACCGCACATTCACAAACCGGCATTTCAGTACAGACCTAACTAAGTAATAAACTGCACCAGCTAGAGATTGACTTGGCGTTTTGCATTGTCATCGAATTCTTTATGCTCCTCCAATTTTTCGATCGACTCACAAAATTTTTCACATTTCGAGATACTATTAAACAGATTGACTCTTATACCATGTAAAGAGCATTGATATTTTTATATAAAGAGATAATAATTTTCTACGTGTTGTAGTTTAGACCATTACAGAAATAATTCAAGATTACAATGCAGAACGTTGTCGAATTAAGAATTAACATTAAATAACGTAGTTGGACGCACGCTGATTATTACAAATTAGCTTGCTCGGCTCGCTTCTACGAATGACACAAGTTGATGTATTAGATGGACAAATAATATTCTATCCGACGTCGCTGAGCTGTAACTTGACCATTTCTTCTACGAAGTAACTGAATCAGCGTTACGTAATATAAAAGTAAAGATTTAACTTTAATACTCATATTAAAAATAATATAGAGATGAGACAAAGAGAAATAAAGGTAAAATAGCTCGAAAGTAAAATGACACATTTCCTTGTGTAAATTAAAAATAGACAGATATAGTTACTTGATGAAATAACATTCTAATTGTATTATAGTGGCACACGTTGACAATTAGCAAATAATTCAACTTAATGAAGATTTTATTATGCACAAAAACTGTAAGAAGAAGCAATAAATTATATTACATTATTAACACTCAGTCATAAAGATTGCTTTAGGGCATTTACATTTGCACTTTATTCGTTTTATATAAAGATACATTATAACTGTTATCTATTCTCTGCCTTATAAATGAACATTATTCAAATTCTTATGTGTAAAAAAAAAAAGATTATACAGAGGCATTATTGTAGCACAAGTCATCTTTTATATAATTAACACTATGGGATACAACAAAATCATCTATAATATAGATGTTAAGAGAATTAAGTAGGAAAATGTTAAACTCACGCTAAATAACATTGGGTTTATCTGTTTATAGAAAAAGGAAGCAAGGAAAAAAATTAAATGTAAACTGTACGAATAATGTAATGCCGATAATTCTCTTCAACCATACATAATAGGCTAACATAGCAAGTTTACCAATAATAAATTGATTAATCAATCAATTTATAAACTGATCCATGGTGTATTACAAAAAAAACTGGGCTCAATTCAATTGTTTTATCATCTACTGATAATCTTATCTTTACCATTTTACGATATATTTAAACGATATTAAGTTCTATTGTAAGTTTTATATAATTTTCATTATAATTATCATGGACTCAATGACGAACGCAAAGGGAAATTCCTAGATAATCGAGTCCGATAAGCGAATGATCGCTGCTAAAGGCGGTGATCTTTTGTTTACGGTTTTTTTTTTTTCGGTCGCCTTTTGTATGCGCTAGTGCGTTTAGTACACTTTTAGTACCTCGGTGGCATCGCGTCTGCCGGACCTGGGAAGCTAAAAGGTCAGAAAATGAAAAATCGCAGAATTAATTATCGCCTTGCTGTGCAAGGGGCAAGAGGAAAGTATAAGATGTAACACTGGCATGCACGATCATCACGGGACGCGTTTAGGTACGGGGCCGAAATCGTAATTCCGATTATGGCAGTATAGTGTTAAACAAGTCTTGTGGATGTTTATTTTTATTTTTTTTTTATTTGACGTCGCAGCGCATATAAACGCAAATTTGTCGAGAGGCACAGCTATCAGATCTGGGCGTTCTATCATCATTACTTATAATTTAATCTATTCACCTATTACTAAATCTATTTTTTCAGATGACGAAAGAAATAGAGTCAGAGTTTCATCACTCATGACGAATATAAATATGAATTTTTATAAATTATACATCATGATTATTCAGCACTATGGCATTACGATATATTATGTACAAAGATTTCAAGAACAATCCAATTTGTGTAAATGTGGAACAATATAACTATACATTCGTAAAGCTTAAAGTCGTCGATAAGAACGAAGTTTTCGCCCAATTCTGACTAACTGTCATACATGTAAGAAGCTAGTCGATACGCCACAATCGTGCATCGTCTCTCCGTGCACCGTCGCAAGTGCATTGAAAACTGATTCAAACTCCATGGAAAATAGAAGAGTCTCACGAAATCGAGAAACCTCGATCGAATATTTGCCGCTGGGCGCAGTGACTACAACGCAACGCATTGCTTTTTTTTTCGTTTCTCGAAACGAAGCGTTTCTCGAATTGAAAAGCTATCTCAAATCGCGTCTCAGAAAGCTCTTAAGGGGTGAGGGAGAGCAAATGCGAAGGATGTGAATTTGTAGCTTCGCAAGCTGCAATTTTGCGATACGTAGGGGCGCAGTGTGTCGCGGCGGTCAATTTGTGTTCGCGACGAACATGCGGAAGGTGCGTGAGGTCGAAGATCCCGTCTCCTACGAGATGTGGCTCCAGAAATTTTCGCGGAACACCCTCTGCAGGATTGCTCGCAGAAGCCAACCACATAATCGGAGATACTGGTTTTTTTATTCGTGTTTGCGGGAGAAGTTTCCGCCTTTCCGAGCGCATCTCGCCATTACGGAATTGCCGCAGGCTCAGATCGCATAGCGCATCTTGGATGGATATCGTGCTCGAGAAGCTTCATCGCAGAGTACGTAAAAGAAGAGAGGTGATGTATCGTAAGTGTACCGGCATGATGGCACCAAGTCCCTAAATCGATGTAAATTATATATAATTGTGCGCGTATACGCGTTTCACGCGAGATACTAGTGTATCTTTTGATGCTGCGTAATTACGTAACGATAAAAATGACTTAATCTATAAAACACTCTGAATTTATTCACAAAAATACTTATCAAATAATTTGTCCTTGTCCATTGTATTTATTTCTTCACAAAAATTACAATTTTAAACATATAAAAATATTCAAGCGTTATTGTAATTGAAACGAATTAAACTTGTAGGATATATGTCGAATACTCGATTTGGAAAAAATTTTGGAAAATTTCGTGTAGAATATGTAAGTTGTAGATACGTGTAAAATGCAGTATCGTCGTTAATTACGTGCGGTCGTTACATCTGTGGGACTTTCAGCCACGGTGATTTTCAGCCTCTGTTCTTTTTTACACTCAAGAAACGTCGGCTCCCTACACGTGTACCGGTGAAATCAACGATTTGTATACGCAAAAACGGCACCGTGACACGGCGAAGGTGAATGCCTCCGTATATAGCCGAGTGTCGCGCAAAGTGTCACACCTTATACTTTTACAGAAATATTTAACCTGCGTCGAATCCGCATATAGAATTGCATGTGTGTTACATATAATCGAGGCAAAATCGAGGGAGGCGTATGTAGCGCAAAAGAAGAATAAAGACGCTAGATTGACAAGCGTACGCAATATGGATTCCCTTCGCTTTTCAAGTGTCAACGTGTGTTATTTTTCACGACATAGGTCGCAGTTTTATCAATGAGATAAGATTAGTGTATGAGATACGTTAATAAAATGTGCAACTTACCGTCCGCCGCCACGTGGAGGACCATATGCATCTGGTCTGTCATATCCCTCGGCATAACTGCAATATAATGGACAAGAAAGCATTAGCTATATAAGAATAAAATATATAAATTTTTTTCCCCTAGAGAAATATGATTTGTAACTCACCCGCCAGCAACCGGTGGATATCCACCAGTGGGCACGGCACTACCAGGTCTTCTACTGAACATATCAGCTTGCGGTCCTGGACCAGTGCTGTAACTAGGTGCTCCTGTGCTATAGCTGGGTCCAGTGCTCATCGGCCTGTCAAATGGAGGCATATCATTACCGGAAGGACCATCCCTCCTTTCGTAGGCCATCGTAGCTCCCTGATTTACCCCCCCAGGCCCACCCATCATATCCCCTGGCCCGCCCGGATAACCCCTGTTGTACACAATGTAACTCTATTAACTTATTTTCATTCTATCCTGGGTGACAATATCTAACATTTTTGCTTTACTATACTATTAATGTATAATTATTTCTTCTTTCATTGTTACAGGAGTAGCAAATATAAAAAAGGGTTTCTCTCAGAACACCCTTTACATCGCTCGTAAGAAGGTAAACCGAATTGAGTTAAACAAAAAAGTTTCATACTGTTTTGCAAAATTTTCAGTAATAATTGAGATATTTAATGTTAAAGACGCGTGAGAGAGCGCGGAAATGGTATGAGAGAAGCGATAAAGCCGTTCGAGTTATAATACGACCCAGTGTATCAAGCATTGACTGTCAGCATACGAGAAATGGCAATATCACGGACAATGGTGTGTTGTCCTTTCCTTTGCTATATGTCGGCAGTCAATGTTTGATACACTGGGCTGTGCTATATAGATTGAGCGACTTGAGTTTTATCGCTTCTCTCATATCATTTCCGCGTAATCTCATTCGTTCGCCTTTAACATTAAATATCTTAATTATCATTGCGATTTCGCAAAACAATATGAAACTTTGTTTATCTTAATCCATTCTATCTCCTTACGAGCGGTGCAAAAAATGTTCTAAGATATCCTATGGTTAATCATTTTAAAATATTCTTTGCTTTATGAATATAAAAAGTCTCTCAGGTTAGAATAAAACTCGCTTATGAGTTATGCAAATTTTGCCAATTATAAGTGTATTTGGTACTTATATTGTTAATAAAGTTAATGTATGGAATAATGTGATATTAGTAAACTTAATAATTAAACCATATTGAAATCAAAAAGTTAAATAAATTATCTTTTGATGATAAAACTTGAACTCAGATTTAAAAAAAAATATAGATGATAAAAGGAAAATTTACAAAAGAAAATGAGACAATCACGGAGATGATTTAAATGAAGAAAATTCTCAGGAAAACTCTGATTCATCATCAATTCGAATTACATAGATCAAAACAATAGATATACATTTAGAAATAAAAAAAATTAAAAAACTTATACTAGACTGAATAGAGCAAAAAACCTTAAGTATAATATTAAATACGAATGAAAATGATGATTTGATAAAAAAAGCAAAAAATATTAAAATTAAAGTTGAAGTTACGAATGAAAACTTTATTTTTGCTATTATTAATTGTTTCCTTTGCAATACATCCATAAAAATAATTAAATCCAGTATTATTAGATAATCTTAAGTAATCTTAAGTAATCCGAAGTAATTTAAAGTTAATCTGTATAAAGAATAATTTTGTACATCAAAACCGCCCGTGACCAACCCCTCGTTAAAACCTGACTAATGCTGCTAAAGTTGTCCTCTCAAACAAAAATAAAATGTACTTGTATTTCAATATTTTCTGAAATATAAATAAAAGTTCCCAAAAAGTATTTATAGTATTCGGATCTATCTTGATTTGGAGAGACGAGCAAGAGATTCAAAACACAACAGAATCGTAAATATTCAGTTTGGGAATATTCATGTATGTACACCTCCAAAGCTTCAAATTTCAGAATTGTAAATTACAATCTCATCTCATAAATTTAAAAACGGGAGAAAAGAAAATTATAGCAGCTACATTACCAGTGACTCTCATCATATCCCACATCAGTGTATCCAGTTCCATATCCAGTAGTAGCAACGGCGCCACCACCGTTTCTCATTGGTCCAGCCGCACTTCGGTCATAATCGTTTCTCGCTGTATAATCAACTGTGCGACTAGCACCAAAATTATCAGTGCGACCATAATCTACTGGGCCAGGTGCACCACGATTGAAATCTCCGGCCATGCCGCCGCCAACTACTGTAAACAATGTGTATTAAGATTCTGGATTACATCGACGTCTCGCGTTTGTTTCACTTGGAAAGTTTGTGTGACCCTACGCCTCGCGAAGATTTTCGTGGCAAAAATATAAATATAGGCAAAAAAAGGTCAATAAATGGCTAAATGTTAAACGAGAAATATAAATATTGTAAAACCATCAGATGAAACGTAAAAATACAATTAAATATTTTAAATACTCGTATCTAGTTCTTCAAAATGATCATGATGCAAAATGCAAAATAAACGATAGATTCAGACAAATTGAAAGCAAACTCTCATCATCGAAGTTAAGCTCATATGTCTGTATTTATAACATTTCACGCAACGAGTTAAGGAAATGCTATTCCTACAATTTACGCAATAATTCTGTCGAAACGTAAGATAATGCGGTTACAAAAGGACAGAGTCACATACTTTTGAAGTTGCACAAACACCACTCACCACCGTGATTACCATAATCTGTTCTAGCGCCAAAGTCGGCGCGACCATAGTCAGCTGTCCGGCCGTAATCCGCTGCGCCGGTCGGCCCGTATCCTCCCACGGCACCGGCAGCCGGTCCATATCCACCGCCCATCCCCGGCGCCGTCGAAGTGTAACCCATCGCCGCGCCACCCACGTTCTGGCCATAAGCCCCACGATCAGCGTAGCCCGCACCAAAGTCCGCCCCACGGCCGCTAAAGTCACCAGCCCCACGATTGTAATCGGTGTAGCCGGTCGCGACGCCACCTGCAGCAGATCCATCGTAACCAACGAGTTGGATCGGAAGAACTGCAAAGCACGTCGAGATATGGAATTGGTTTTTTTAGTGTACACTGTATGTCAAAGCTTACGTCATTTTTTATTTCATTCCAACATACTATTTTCTCAAATGGCTACTAGTGCAGTAGTCGTTGCAGACAGAGGTCACCAAATGGTTTGATTAAGGGGTAACACCACTGTAGAGCCCTAATTTTAAGGCATAAATTTGGCGATTTTTCATGGGCGTATAATAAAAGAAGTAGAAATTCTGTTTAAAGATCTTTATTTTATATTCCTTGAAGAGTATAAAAAAATTTTTTTTATGATTATTTTATTATATTGTATATATATACAAAATGGCGGCGCTACAACCCTGAAATGAAAACCACTGCTCGCAAAAGGTGCTCCGCGACCAGAAAGATAACTCTTATAATTTTTAAGCTGGAACAAAAAACCAAAGATTTTTTGAATCTATAAAAGATTGGCTAGAGAAGTATGTAGAGAAATTTTAAAATATTGTTTTTTGCAAAAATAATGCATGTTTGAAAAAAAATTTCATTTTTTGATAAAAAAAATCACACGAAAAATTGTTTATGACAAAAATTTACAACGAATCATAAAATTCCTACGTACTTCTCTAGCCAATCTTTTATAAATTCAAAAAATCTTTGGTTTTTTGTTCCAGCTTAAAAATTATAAGAGTTACCTTTCCGACCGCGGAGCGAGAAGTGGTTTTCATTCCAGGGTTGTAGCACCGCCACTTTGTAATAAAATAATAAAAAAATTTTTTTATATTCTTCAGAGTATATAAAATAAAGATTTTTAAACAGATTTTCTACTTCTTTTATTATACGCCCATGAAAAATCACCAAATTTATGTTTTAAAATTAGGACTCTACAGTGTTACCCCTTAAGCGAGGCAAATCCCCTAATTTCTACTTTCTCATCAATGCGAGACGGGAGAGCAATGAAAAAAAGAATATGAGAAGTAGCAACCAAAAAAATAATAACTACTGTTGTAACGCTACGAGTGTGATACAAATGCATGTACACAGGACGATGTAAAATACTTGAGGAAAATTAAATGAGAAAATAGTCTTGTCGGAATTTACGATATAATACTGACAATAATGTGCAAACAATACCAACCTCTTCTATCATTGTATGGTCCAGGACGAGCGTCTCTACCACCGTCTCGTCCCCCCCTACCACCTCTCATTGGTCCACCTCTTCGATCGTCTCGGCGACCTCCTCCGCCTCCGCGTGACTTTCCCGTCGACTGTTCCACGTTGATCGTCGCTCCCTTGAAGTTGGAATTGTGGAGTGCCTTGATCGCCGCTGCTGCATCTTCCTCCCGTGCCATATGGACAAAGCCGTATCGATTCATCACGTCGCACTCCGTCACCTCACCGAAGCGCAAGAACAATTGTCGCAATTCATCATTGCGACAATTTTCCGGCAACCGGCCAACAAATATTTTCGTTTTCCTCTACGAAACACAAAGAAATCGCGCGCAACACGCATCACTATTATGTTGAGTGGATTGATTATACAAGTTCTAATACATTATTACAAATAGAGCAAGACTATAAGATAAAAAAAACTACAATTTAAAATATGAGACTTGTATCTCAAAAGTCGACCATACGTCCTTCATGGAAAGTATGGTGTCTGTTTGAGAATTGTTATCGCTCAGTCGTGTTGAAACGCAATTTTACAGAATGTACCAAGTTACAATAATGTAAAATACACTGAGCACATCATTAATATGCCAATGAACAATTAAACTGTTACATAAAAAAATGAGAACCTGAATTCTTTTCTGAGATCTGAATAATCTTTTACTCCTCAATGAGATATTTATTTGAAACATCTTTTGTCGTGTACGAAAAGAAAATAATCAATTAAATATAAAAAAAAGATAGGTAATTGTTTATATGATCTTACCGGCTGATTAGATGACACCATCTGAAACAAATGTTCACTAGGTTAATGCACACGTATATGATTAACACATAATACAATAAACACATAAAACAATTTTTTTACATATTGTATACATTTTTATTTCTATATATAAAATCTCTTACCATAAATAATTCTCTCACATAAGTGCAATTATAATATGTCACGCGTGAGTAATGAAAGAATTACTGTTCAACAATTTTGATATAAAAATTTGTATATTCTGCCTTATTAATTTTTCCACTTATTTACATGTAAATAGACCAAGATGGCTACGAAAAAATTACTTAGCCTTGTTAGTTTAAGAAGTACAGATTATACATAAAAATAATAATAAGTCCGCAAAGCAGGAAAAAAAATTAAATTTTTATAACTAATTTCTAATTAATCATCTAATAATATTTAAGTAACTTGTTGCATTTTAGTAATGTATGGATTTCAGAAAATATCATGCAAAATCATATTAAGTATTAATTATATGATTGTATTAGTTATATTTATATTACTTAATTTGAAACTACCTCTTTTAATAACATTTTTCTTAATTTCTAATTTTCTTAGAACGCATTCTCTATACTACCATACATTTTCCATTACACATTCACGGCATTTTAGCAGAATCTATTCCTCGCTAATAAGAAGCTTTGACTGTAGTCGACAAAAAATATTTTAAATATAATGACTTATTACAAAAATATCTTAGTACAACTATATTGTTTCAAACTTCGATATCACATGTTGCTTTTTTTTCTTATTAGTATATTATGAAAACTAAAGCTATTTATAAGAATTAATTTTTATTAACATATTTGTTTGTTTATTGATATATTTGTTTAACATCACATAATTAATAAGAATCGACTGTTTTTAATGCAAGATATATTTTCATTGTTGATCAGTATTATTAGAGTATGAAAATATATTCCATTACTTAAGGTAACTATTATTTTATCTGACTGTCTTGTCATTTACTACAATGGCTACGTTTCGATATTCACTACCAGTACTGAAAATCTATAATGTACGTAACGTAAATTATAGATTTTCAGTATTGGCAGTGAATATCGAAACGCAGCCAATAATAACGTACATCTGCCTCACTTTTTCATTGCTGCAAAGAAAATTAACTTTCACCAAAATGACGGAAAAAAAGAAGAAAAAAAAAAAGAAATTGCAAAGAATACAAAAGGCTTTATATCTTTCTAACATATTCGGATATCGATCATGTAATTTCCAGAAAAATAAAAAGTTTCGCGTGAACTCAAGGATTTCAACCAATGGAATCGTTGCGTTTATGGCTATGGTCGGCTTGACGCTACAAATGCTTCGAAGCATTTTTCTTCTCCTTCTATCTTTATTGAAAGAATGGAGAACAAAACTGCTTCGGAGCATTTATAGCATCAAGTCGACCGCAGCCTATGTGAATCTTTTCATGTTTCGAAAGTGATCGATATCCAGTAATCGATCAAGATATTCGGAACATGAATTTGCGCACAAATCAGAACATGAATCTTCGACATTTACATAAGAATCTAAATTCAGATTTGTTTCTATCAGTTAAACTTTTTTTTCGTTCTCTTCATTCTTATTCCTTCTTCCTTCCAATTGTTTTCGTTTCATGTTCAGCGCAGAAAGAAGGAAATATGCATGTACATCATTGAATGCGACGCGCACGCAACATAGAAGATCCCGCCTTAAAAAATATCCACGGCCGGCCTTCTCCTTCTGTCAGTCCCCTTCCCGATCCGCTGAATCATGGCATAGTGCAGCTAATCTTTTTTTTTTTTTTGTCGCGCTATTCGCGCGTGGTTGTGACGTTTCGACGAGATAGCGAGTTAAGAGAAACAAATAGAAAAAAAAAATGACCACGTATCGGCACTCGGGACACGGTGAGAAGAGTTGTGGAGGAGTGAGGTGAGGTGAGGTGAGACGGAGGGAAACGCAGATTGATGAAATGGCGGTCGAAGTCGAGTCCACTCCGAGAGAAGTACTTGCCAACCGTCACCTATCGCGAGCGAGAAGTTAGCGATCCCGATCACTCGCGTCGCCCGTGACGCCGATCGTTCAACTTATTGATCCCAAAAGCACGAATGGTACGCGGGGTACGCGAGCGATACGACACGATCGATTAACTCTGTGAGGAAGAAAAGAAAGATAGAAAGAGACTGAGAAAATCCAGAGAATGATATTACCGTTCCAGCCGTCGTCTCCGTAGTAGCGTGGTAACCGACAGACGTATCCATTGATAATCAGGGAGGGGACGGGGGGTTAGCGTGGAAAAACGTAGAAACGAAGAAACTGAAATCGACGGTTAAACCGACGTACGAGTACCCTTTGTACTTTGCGACCGTTATCACTCAAACTTTTTTGCTCGCTCACCAAATCCGTACCACGGGACTCTGTAATTCACGTCAAAAAAAAATACTGCCCGCACGAGTCACGACGCCGCAGCTACGAGTACCTCGCGTTCGTTATACGGGACAGTGCTGCCACTCGTGTGGCCGATGCGGCTTGCTTCGAGTGCGTTCGGATATTACACGCTATTAAGGCCATTCTACAATTGCGTAAATGTAGTTGTAATGTAAGATTGTAAGAAAATGACCAATCATAGTCAAATATTCTTCTTACAATCAAAAAATAATCGACTGTGATTGATCAAATTCTTACAGACTTACGTTTACAACAACGCTTACGTAATGGCCTTTAGGTTCCACAATCAGTCGTATTAAGGTGGAAGCACATAAAATTGCAGAAGCCATAAGCAGAACGCAGATACCATAGCGCATGCGTATGGTATCTGAATTTCTAATCTACACACAAATACATAAGCATAGCCACAAGCACAATTCATTGTAGGCAATTGTTATGGCATTCTGCTTATGGCTTCTGCAATTTTATGTGTTTTCACCTTTAGAATCCTATAGTCAGTAGAGTCCTATAATCAGAGAAGCGACATTAGCGAACTCCTTTTGATTGGTCAATTGAGTCACGTGGTTTAGTCGCCATTTTGTGTACCACTGTCGGGCTTCATATACAACAAAATAGCGTGCTCCGTACTATTCAGTGCTACATAAAGAGACAATGTAATTAGAAATTATAAGGTAAAATCTTATTTTATATAATATGTAATATTATTATATTATTATGAGTCTGTTTCTCCAATGTCAGTTAACTTTAACCTATATGATTGTTATGTGACTGTGTGCTCCAAACCCGCTTTGTGACGTCACCAGCTGTTACAAGCTCATGGACACTCACTCACACACTCACGGATCAGCTCCTAAGGTACACAAGATGGCAAACCAAAATCATGGTGGGGGTAAATGTCGCTTCTCTGACTATAGGACTCTAATAGTCAGAGAAGCGACATTTACCCCCACCATGACTTTGGTTCGCCATCTTGTGTACCTTAGGAGCTGATCCGTGAGTGTGTGTTCATGAGCTTGTAACAGCTGGTGACGTCAACAAAGCGGATTTGGAGCACACAGTCACATAACAATCATATAGGTTAAAGTTAACTGACATTGGAGAAACAGACTCATAATAATATAATAATATTACATATTATATAAAATAAGATTTTACTTTATAATTTCTAATTGCATTGTCTCTTTATGTAGCACTGAATAGTACGGAGCACGCTATTTTGTTGTATATGAAGCCCGACAGTGGTACACAAAATGGCGACTAAACCACGTGACTCAATTGACCAATCAAAAGGAGTTCACTAATGTCGCTTCTCTGATTATAGGACTCTAAGTCGTATGTCGCTGTCGGATGTCGAATCGTAAGATTACAACTAATCATAGTCAAGCCTCATGAGAATGCTTTGATTGTAATTGGTTACAGCCCAATAGAACTTAAGACATAAGTGAATCAACCAATCACGGTCGAGCAGTAAGGTAGCCATTTTGAAACTTAACCAACGCCGAAAATTCGTATGGACAGAGAGAAGCCTGGAAAGGTGTCACGGCCCGGTTTTAGGTGGTCGTGTACTGATACGCTCTCTGAGAAAGTGGACATGAATTACGTAGCCAATGTTCATTTTCTCAGGGATAACTCCCAATGTGCACAATTTTTGGTTGCGTTCCGTGCTATGTATGTACACGAAACGTCGGTAACACGAGTTATGTCAGAGCGAGCGAGTCAGTGCTAGGAGCAAGCAAGATGATAATAAGAGCCAGGAGAGCGAGCGAGACAGTAAGGTTAAGGTTAAGGTGCCAATTCATGGGACGCTGAAAAATAGCGTTGAGCGTCGTCACTATGAAGCCAGCGTCAAAAAGAGAAGTTGGATTTTTCCAACTTCAAGCGTTAAAGCCAAAGCAACGCGAACACGCCGAAATTTTGACGCTGTTCTCCTTTTCATGAATTTCAATTGACGCTGGCCTCTATTGTGGTTATGTGACCATTTTGCCGCTGAAAATGAGCGTCAAGCGTCAGCATGCAAAGGCACCTTTATAGAAGCGAGCGAGCTGAGAAAAACAGCTTGCGGAAAATTCGAGGATCGGCTCGAGTCTCCTTGCATGCTATTGTTCTCATCTCACTTGCGCCTATTACTGTCTTGTCTGCTCTTATTGACATCTCGTTCTTATTGATATCTCGTTCGCTCTTATTGATATCTCGCCCGCTTTTAAATATCTTCAATTAGATTTTATGGATAGGTTTGAGGGGTTTTAAAAATAAATTTAAAATTATTATGCTAATATAATATGTTCATATATTATATATAAAATTAAGATTTTTTTAATTTGCCAATAGCTTTCCACATCACCCTTGAGGTACTATTATTGATGCGTTTTTCAAAATTTTTCAAAAAATGCAAAATAGAAATTAATTAATTAAATAAAAATAAAAATTAAATTAAACTTTAATTAAGGAATTTTATTTTAATACTTATGTTGTCATTAATGAGCATGACGTAAAGAATTTCAACCACAGTTGAAATAATTGCATAAATCTTCGACCAACAGGTCTTATCACAAGGAACTTTACATGATATAGGTTCCTTTAACTGAAAGTATCAGTTATGTTTTAGATGTTTTTTTTCTCATATTTCAAGACATCTGTATTGCAAGTGAAAATCACTATTTTATTTAAATGTATGTATATATTACTATATACAGGATACTTCCTGTGAATTCTGACGAACAATTTCGTAGCATGATCGCATTTCTAGAAATTCTTATTTCGTGATAGGACCTGCTAGTCTACGATTTGTGCAATTATTTCAACTGTGATTGCGATCTTCTACTGAAATTGAAAGATACACACTTCTTTTTCTCATTATTAGGAGGTCAAACTCACTGCAAAATAATATAACTTGCAAACATTTACAAGACATTATAAATGCAAAGTCATGGTACATTTACAGCAAGTATTTTCTATCTATAATGACGGAATAATAATAAGATGCAACGAAACAATAATAGAATAAGGAAAGTATTTAATATTTTTTATAAAATTAACACAATAAAATAAATACATAATTAATTTTTGTACAAAGGTAATTAATACAAGAGTTCTTTTTTTTAGTCTCACATTACAGAAGCACATATTTGACTCAATGATTTCGAAAAAATGAATGTTAAAAGGGCTTTCCAATTATTTAGTCATACGTTTGCAGCAATAAAAACTACTGGTCATGGAAAAGTATTAGAAACTAATACATGGAATGCAACGGCAGAATTTACAGAACGTCTAAATAAAGTAATAGATGCTTGCAATTCTTACAGTTTAAATATGACACATGGCGGAAAACGACCATTGTCTTTCAAAAATCCTGACATTGAAATTTTATTAAGAGATTTTGATAAATGGTGTTCAAAATGGACTTATCATCAAACAAAATAACGAAAATTCCTTGTTTAAAAGATTTCAGTTTAACTGTTCAAGCGATTCTTGAAGTATTTGAACAACTCTCAACGCGATTTGAAAATTATAATAGCTTTCTAAGAGGGACATCTGAAATTTGCGGTAAGGGGAGAATACATGAACTTCGGCTAATTCCGTCAGTGTTCGGTTATGTTCGCCAACAATCTCACAATATATATGTCTAGACCTGTTCTTTTTCGCTGCACTGCTGCACTAGTGCAATAAATTGAAATGAAACAAACATACTTTCTCTCGTTCTAACTTATAGTCATACTATACGAGCAGAACCGAACATTATCGAGCGTAGTCGAATTCGACCAAAGTTCATAGACTATCCCTTCACCGCAAATCTCAAGCCCCCTCTTGCTCTAATCGGTAGCTAATGCTCTGTCTATCTATTCATATGGTATCATGACTTGGCCGGATTGAGTCTTAGGCCGGCTTCACACCTTGGCAGTAAAGCAGAAGCAGAAAAGCAAACACCCAATCAGAACTCTCACTCATAGTAAGCAGTAGTGTAGTGGTATATACCAATACATACTGTCTACTATGAGTGAGAGTTCTGATTGGACTTCTGCTTTTCTGCTGCTGCTTTTCTGCCAAGGTGTGAAGTCGGCCTTAGGGCCGTGGCACATAGAAAAACTTAAACAGTAGAAATTAAGACATAAGCGAATCAACCAATCACAGTCGAGCAGTAAGGTAGCCATTTTGAAACTTAAGCGACGCTGAGAATTTCGTATGGATGAAATTCTTAAGTCTTAAGTCTTATGGCTTAAGTTTTTCTATGTGCCACGGCCCTAAAGGCCGTGGCACACAAATTCCATAAGACGTAACAGTAAGATTACGACCAATCGTGTTACTTAATTCAGTTACGGATGATTGAATCGAGCAACGCGATTGGTCGTAATCTTACTGTTACGTTTTATGGAATTTGTGTGCCACGGCCTTTAGGGTGCATCCCGATGGATAGAGAAATAGCGGAACGGAACAGTAACGGAAAAGAGACATAGTGGGAGATCAACCAATCAGAGTAATTCCGTTCTGTATTTTAGTGACTGGGTTCCCCATGGCAAACATTTTAACGGAACGGAACAAAAACGGAATCATTCTGATTGGTTAGCTCTCTAAATTATAAAAGGCTAACCAATTAGAATGATTCCGTTTTTGCTGCGTTCCGTTAAAATGTTTACCATAGGGAACCCAGTCACTAAAATACGCAACGGAATTAAAACGGAATTACTCTGATTGGTTGATCTCCCACCATGTCTCTTTTCAGTTACTGTTCCGTTCCGCTATTTCTCTATCCATCGGGATGCACCCTTATGAGACCAGGAGCCATTAAATTAAAAAAGAAAAAAGTGTATCATGACTCATGATACACGAATGCTTAGAGAAATCGCACGCGTTTCGGATGTGTTCCAAAATCTGTCAACTTTACGATGTCCAGGCATTAATGACCCCGTCTGTACCTTTTCACGCTGGCGCTCGACGCTCATTTTCAGTGTCAAAAAGCGTCACCTGACCAAAAATAAAGATACTGATTCGTCATTTTTGGCACGTAACGTCGAGCATCAGCGTGAAAAGGTACCTTCATGGCTTAAGTTTTTCTATGTGCTGCGGCCTTAAGTTGAACTAATTGCACTAGTTCAACTAAAAAGAATAGGCCTCTATTGTGTCCACGAGCGTATGTATGTACAAATATACGCATGCGTCGTATTGGAGTATTGGGCAACCGTGAACAGTAGGTGCATCACTCAATTCACGCATCGTGAGATTGATACGTGTTGATCGTTTTTCCAGAAAAATGAAGAGATCACCCATGAATAATGCTGCGCATAATAGCCGGTCGTACGACACGCGACACATGTACAATTGGAAGTCGCACGAGAATGCGAGCAATAGAGGTTACCATTTCGTAGAGGATAATAGCTCTCAGCGTTTCCTTGTGAGTGATGCACAGCCGCAGACTTTCAACGACAATTTCATCCCTCTGAATGTTAGCACGCCGATGACGCGGCATGGAAAACATAACGTTACTAATCGATATAGCTTTACTGGTGGACGTGGTAGTCCAGGTAGTGGATGGTGTAACAATTACAGGAGTAATTATCACGCCTCGCCAAGATCAAACTATAACAACCGGTACTCTACTTACAAGCATTCCCCTAAACAGTTTCACGGGCAAAAGAGAAAAGTAAGTATTTAATAGACTGAGAAATTCGTATTGCTCAATCTAGAGATCCTTCTATATTGAATAGGAACATTTCATAATAGGTATTATTAATAATACAAGTTATTTGACATTGTTTACATCCTTTTTCTAGAGTTTCAAAGGAGCGCATAGACAAGTGAATGTATCGGCATATGTAGATATAAATTCTTTTCTGGAGGATCCGTGGGAAGAGCTAGTAAAAAAATTAAATGATTCAAAAGACGCGAATAAAAGTGAAGGACCTGAGAATGAATTTCTATCTAATTCAAAACTAGCCGATAGGAATTTGATAGAAAGTTCAGAAAGTAAATTATCGAAGGATACAAACTTGGATGATTTGCAATGCAGTCAAGAGAATAAAAGTGATTATTCTATAGACACGAGCTTTGAGATGCAAAATATAGATCTCGGTCAGATATCCAAAATCAAGAGTTCGGTAAAGTCGAAGATCAGTGATGTCTGCTCTAATCAAGATTCACTAAATGAAAACATGTGCAACGTTAACGACAAAGTTTGTGGAGCTACACAGGAGAAGAATATTCATCCAAGTGCGTTTTTGATAGATACTGATCAGAAAGATATATAACACTAACGGAAAGCAAAATGTTTTAAAAGAAGATGCATTATAATACACGAAAGTACATACGATTCTGTTGTACATATGTACTCTTGTATATAGATATATAGATTGTATATAAGTATATACAGTATCATAGTATGAAATTAAACATACTGACAATTTTTTACATATATTCTTTTTCTTAAAGTATAATAGTGTGATTAACTGTATGTGAAATACAATGTATTATCATTGTCTTGCAGATTATATTTTCACAATTTGGCTGTGAAAAATGTCTAGAATTTATATTAGATAATAATATATGTGCAATTTTTCATTGTACGTATTAAGTTTCTATCAAGTGTGTAAAAGGTAAATCTCAAATAAATACCTCATTTTTCATTAGCAAAATTAAATTCTTATTTAGGAGAATTAAGTTATCAAAATAGACATGAAATTAGAAATTAGAAATTTAAAAAATTTAGAATCTTTTGCAAAAATGTAAAAATTTTTTATATTTTAGAGATATATTTTTTTGTGTATTCACAAAATCTATTTGAAATATCAACTTCAATATTCAAGCATAATTAGGATCAATATTTTTTTCTAATGCATAACGCATTACTTATATTTTTTGTATTGTTATTTAGCGAGCCTATGTATGCAGCAATATTTAATTGAAATTTTATTAATTTTCAAATCTCTTTAAATTGTCAATTTGTAAGCAAGTTTACATTAAGTTAGACTAAATTTACATAGAGTTGCTTGAGATTTACTACGAATGTATTTCAGAATTTTATATAGAAGTGATCATACAATCTATATACATATGTATATAAAATTTTTATTGCGAAAGCTAGAAAGAAAATTGAATATACTTCTACTTTAATTTTAGACAACAGCTTTTTCATTAATATTGGCAAATATGTAATTATTGTCGTCATTGTGTTTCTCTGTACATATTTTTTTAGAAATATATAAGATATAATCGCAAATATAAATGCGATGTTATGAAAATTATATCGAATACATTACAATTATGTAAATGGATCATGTAAGTTAAATGTCAATTCAAATAGGTATCTCTAATTTCATAAAATTTGTTGTTTCATAAGTTTGGATTTTTAGATTTAATTTGAAATTTTATTTGATTATGTATAATTAGCAAGATATACTTTTAAGTATTTGTAATATTTTTATTATTGGTTATTTTCATAGAGTTGCAATGTATATTGTAAGATAACTAGCATTCCTCCCATTTGAATTGCAATGAATAAAGCTTATTTCTAATATAAAGTTCAAATATTTCTCATCAAGTATCAAATGATTCTCGTCTCTTAAAAAACTACAGTACAATAAATCCAAACCAAAAGAAAGTTCCCCCTACACACACACATGCGCGCACGCGCGCGCACACACTCTCTCTCTCTCTCTCTCTCTCTCTCTCTCTCTCTCTCTCTCTCTCTCTCTCTCTCTCTCTCTCTCTCTCTCTCTCTCTCTCTCTCTCTCTCTCTCGTTTTTTGCCACTGATAAAATTCAATTACTGTGCTACTAACCTTTACAATACATAAAAATATGTAACTATTAATAATATCGCATAATATAAAATTAAATTACTTATGCTATGAAAGAGTTATATGTATAGAAATAACAGAGAATGTAAAAGTTTTCCCAAAAATTCATTTTTTAATAAAAATAATCGAAGAAGTATTTATTTATATTAGATTAAATATTTGTATATGTAAATATAAGTCCCAAATAGCACAAGAGCTCTAAAACATGTTCTATGGACGTTCTTAGAACATAGAGACATTCTCAGAATATTCTTGAAATATCTTTGGAAGATTTGTGCTATCTGAGGAGTAAAAATTAATTTATAATACGAAACATAAATGTATACACAAATATAAAAAATATAAGTATGTATATAAAATCTGTATTTTTTGTATTTGTATATAGGTACTGTGTATATATATATATATATATATATATATATATATATATATATATATATATATAAAAAGTAATTCTCTACTATATGTATCTACATGTGTGTATATACAGGGTGATTTTAATTAACGCAATTATTTCGGATACAAAGCATTTTAGAGAAAAATGTTTCAGACAAAAGTTTTATGGTTTCGAATGGGCCATAAGATGATATCATTGGTTTGACACTGAAGAGTCATTTGAAGGTTACGTGAAGGTTACTTCAATTTTTTTAAATTGCAATCCCTATTTTTTATTGCATATTCTTATAGCTTATCTCGAGAGCTTTCCGAAACACTATAGGCAAATGTCTTTTCGTGAAGCACTTTTCGAGTTATAAAGCTCCAAAGTTGCAATATTTTGATAAAAATATAAAATACCTCGTAAAATATACACTTTCTGATAGTCTTATCTTACATTATTCGACCAATCAAGCAAGACCCAAGCATGGTCCAGTCAATCAAGGCAAGACCCGAGCATGATCCAGCCAGT
The DNA here is from genome assembly GCA_928718305.1 of Tetramorium bicarinatum. Lineage (NCBI taxonomy): Eukaryota > Metazoa > Arthropoda > Insecta > Hymenoptera > Formicidae > Tetramorium > Tetramorium bicarinatum. The sequence goes on from OV788328.1 coordinate 12,362,158, forward strand.
CAAGGCAAGACCCGAGCATAGTCCAGCCAGTCAAGGCAAGACCCGAGCATAGTCCAGCCAGTCAAGGCAAGACCCGAGCATAGTCCAGCCAGTCAAGGCAAGATTTGAGCATGATCCAGCCAGTCAAGGCAAGATCCGAGCATTCTTTTAGCATTTATCGCAGAAATTGTTCAAAGTTGCCTCCGTTGATTTGAACACAAAATCTAATTCTCTTTGCGAAATGGTCGACCGTTTTAAGTAAGATGGCTTTTGGTATCGCTCTACAAGCAATTCGAATCCGTTTGATCATGTCTTCTTTTGTCGTCGGTTCTCATTACATACACGATATTTTTTAAGTATCCCCACAAGTAAAAATCAAAAGAAGTCAAATCTGATGACCGAGCGGGCCATGCAACTGGACCACTTCGTCCGATCCACCTGCCATTGAAGTTTTGATCCAGAAAATTCTTTACGATTTGTGCATAATGTGGTGCCGCACCATCCAGCTGAACCCACATTCTTCGCCTCGTCTCCAAATCGACTTCTTCGAGTAAAACAGGTAAATGATCCCAAATAATAACTCCAAAAAGACATGTCTGTTCATATTCTCTTAAAAAAAAATGTGGACCAATGAGATAACCGTTGACGATTCCACACCAAACCATTACGCTCCAATGATGTTGATTATCTACTTGTCTATGCCAATATGGATTGGCATCTGCCTAGTAATGACAATTATGTGTGTTCAATTCTCCGTTATTTTTAAATGTCGATTTATCAGAGAATAGAACATATTTGAAAAAATCTGCGTCTTGCGCAATCATCCGTATGGCCCATCGACAAAATAGTACACGCTGTTACATGTCATTTGGAGTTAGTGCTTGCGTTAGTGTAATATGGTATGGATATTTTCTTTTTCTCAAAATTCTCACGATTGTTCTCTGAGGTATACCGGTTTGTCTAGCTACCTGACGACTGCTAATATGAGGGTTAATGTTAATAGCCGCGAAAACACGTACATCGTCATCACCATATTCATGATTTACGCGACAACGGGTCAACTTACCTTGTTGGGCTCTTATCTTAAGACGCCGTATGACAGTACCATTTGGATGTCGTCTGTTTGGGTATCAATTTTGATAAAGTCTCGCAGCTTGACGATAATTGCCAAAAGCTTCTCCCAAAACTAGTAAAATATCGACAATTTCTGAAGAAGTATAATCAGCCATCGTAAAAATTCATAAACTTAATAGTTTGAATTAAAGTTGTTTATAATAATCAGCAGTAGTATCGGATTTTGACTAAATAGTTAGTTAGGAATATCAATATGTAATTCAGTGCAATATCATTCTTTAAAAAAGAAGTCAATGTAGTTATTGATATAAGCAACTGGGTTTGGGAAGCTGTGAAAACAACTGATTTTGAATAGTCGCGAAAACAATTGATTTTGAGTAGCTGTGAAAACAACTGATTTTAAATAGTCGCGAAAACAATTTTGAATAGTCATGAAAACAACTGATTTCAAGGGGTCGTGAATACAACTGATTTTGAATAGTCGTGAAAACAACTGATTTTGAATAGTCGCGAAAACAACTGATTTTGAGTAGTTGTGAAAACAATTGATTTTGAACAGTCGTGAAAACAACTGATTTTGAATAGTCGCAAAAACAACTGATTTTGAATAGTCGCGAAAACAACTGATTTGGAGTAGCCGTGAAAACAACTGATTTTGAATAGTCGCGAAAACAACTGATTTTGAGTAGCCGTGAGAACAACTGGTTTTGAGTAGCCATGAAAAACTTTCCTCTATCTTGCCTTAAATAGTTATTTTATTTATTTAAAAGGTATCATAAGAAACTTTAAATTATCTTAAAAATTTTTAATAAATAATCTTTATTAAAGAATTATTAAAAATTATGGAATTGCTTATTGCAAATTTTTTTTAAAAGAAAAACTGTCTTTTTTAATGATTATTATGTGCTAAAAAGTATTATAGTAAGTAAAATCGAAAAATTAATATTTTACGAGGTATTTTGTATTTTTATCAAAATATTGCAACTTTGGAGTTTTGTAACTCGAAAAGTGCTTCACGAAAAGACATTTGCCTATAGTGTTTCGGAAAGCTCTCGAGGTAAGCTATAAGAATATGCAATAAAAAATAGAGATTGCAATTTAAAAAAATTGAAGTGACCTTCATGTAACCTTTAAATGACTGTTCAGTGTCAAACTAATGATACCATCTTATGGCCCATTCGAAACCATAAAACTTTTGTCTGAAACATTTTTCTCTAAAATGCTTTGTTTCCGCAATAATTGCGTGCGTTAATTAAAATGGCTCACCCTGTATATATATATATATATATATATATATATATATATATATATATATGTATATATTTTACATATACAGAAGATATTTCGAAATTCGAGGATAATAAGATTGCAACATGAAAATATCCATATTACAGTATTAACAATAAGTAATGAAAGTGCGTATTATTTGTTCTTTATAGTTTTTTAAGTATAAAAGTTTAAAGTATAACTAATCCTAAAGCATTGATTAAAGAATTATCTTTCGTACGTGCAATGGTATAAACGTTGAACATTTCTCGGTCACTGACACTAATTGTAAATAAAACCTTGTCACTATTCGTATACTATCATATACTCATATATGATGAACAAATATATCAAAGTAATATTAATAGTAATATTTTCATGTATGTATACGAAAATATCCAGAGTTGGGAAGTAACGAGTATTTGTAACGCCATTACCGTTATCGTTACTTTTTTTTTAGTAACAAAGTAACGATTCGTTACTTTTCTCTGTCTGTAACGGTAACGGTAACGTCGTTATATTTTTTCACTAACGAGTGACGATTTTAACAATTATTTTTATCGTTACTTTATGTATACTAAGCAATAAAATTAGCGCAACAAAAATTTATACCAAAATTTCATTCAATTTTAAATAATCGTAACTTCGCGAAAACTTATCGTATTTGAAATTTTTTTTCATTTTGAAGCTTTAAGTCTCTACTTTAAAGAAAATTAATCAGATTTTGAACTTCTCCTATTCCCTTTTCGCCATCTCTTCAAAAGTAAAGACAGGTTTTGCTTTAAATATTTTCATAATTTGACGCCCTCCACAGGGTCCAATGAATTTTTTTAGATTCTAGATTCTAAATTCTAGAAGGATTCCTTCTTATAGTAGATATGCATGAGGCTCTTAAAATTAAGTCTCGCGCGTTTTGTTTACAAGCGTCTGCGGGCTCGACGCGCGGGAAGAAGGGAACAGTGGGCGTCGACAACAAAATCGGCCTGAAATGTGCAACTAATTGACAGCTTTGGTATATGTATATGTATATCATAATAAAATTACCTTTTTAAAAAAAGGTAAAAAAAGCGTCAAGTATACGCCCGCAATAAAAAGTAATGACATCATCAAATTGCGCCAACTATAGAAATGTTTGTATATTTAACAACTAGAAAGGCTATTATTTCATTATTAGTATCTTTAATAGTATCTTTAATAGTAAAATACTATGCAATGACTAATATGATTCTATACAGTAAAAGTTTGGAGCTTATTGTTTAATATATCAACATTTATAGATTAATAAAAAAATATGTTAAATATTAATTTAAAGAAAATATTAAACATTCTATATTTAATTAAAAGTGATTAGATGTTGTAAGATATGTTTATAAAATTCTTGAAGATTGAAATCAATCAGTATTTTAATTGGATAAAAGATTTTATTGGATATTTTATTACAAACAAATATTTTTAACACAGACACAAATTGACCCCGAGCTATCCATTGAGAATACTTAAAATTCAATTGGATCAGCCGTTATTGAGATATGATAATACAATATCCTCTTTAAACGGCATCGCGCGTCAATGAGGCCTGGTAGGTCTCGCTATACTTGACGCGAGACATTACCGTGCCTCTTGATATGTACATTATGTATTATTAGTATTTTGTAGCCGTCATTTTTGTTTTTTTTGTTTTTTTACTTTAAATTCGTTATCAGCAACTCCAAAAACCGAAATTTCAGGTAAATATTTTACTTTTTCGAATTTTGGCCAGCTTTTTGGGATTTGGCCCCACTGTGCGACGCAGAGAAATTAATAATCCCATCGATGCTAACGGAAACTGCATCGGACTGCAGACTGTCACTCGGCGTTAAGTTAATCGCTGATTATGTTAAGTCGGAGTTCAGTCAAAATCCCTTCCCGCCAAAATCTCGCCTTCTGACCACACACTGCAGTTCTCTTCTCCGTGATCTTTAAAATTCTCTTCGATTCTTTTTATTATTCTACGTCTAAAAGTATTAGGATAAAATCATCCAAAAATGAGTACTTTATAAGATATTTTTTATTTTACATTAAAAAATGTCATGACAAAATTTAAATTATCTCAAAAAGTACTTGACAAAAACATACTTTATTATAGCGTTTTGGAAAGCTTTCAAGATAAGCTACAAGAATATGTAATAAAAAGTATAGAGTTCCATTTAAAGAATCAAAGGTGACCTTCACATGACCTTCAAATAATTATCCAAGGCCAAACCAATAGTACCATCTTATTCCCTTTGAAGTGAAACAACTTTTGTAGGAAACATTTTTCTGTAAAAGACATAGGAAAAGAGATATTTGAGGTGAGACATTAAAATTACTCACCCTGTATAAGAAATCACATAAGCACATTTTTATGATAGTTTTTGAATTATATATAACAATTATTTCATTATACAATTATTTAAATAATTTGCTATAACTAATTCAAAAATTATCATAAAAATGTGCTTATGTGACTCCTTATATACTTATGCTATGAATTAGAAATTTAACGAGCACTTTTCTATTCATGAATCAAACTAGGGCGTTTGTGTAAAAAGAGCCAAAAAATCTTCTTCTTTAATTTTTTCTGGCGAAACTAAAGCTCTTACAAAAAAATGTTTCGGAAAAAATCTTCATGATTTTTCCCATAGAATCAAGTGACATTTTTTCATTTTGCAAAAATCAATAAAAAAAATTGTTCAAACAACTTTTTATTAACAAACAAAAGAAAACCCATATGAATCTTATTCTTACCTTATACTATGAATCCAATAGTTTGTCGCTGTCTCGGCTGTGCTGGCGATGGGTTAATCACATTTTTCTAGCTGTGTTTTTCAAGCATCTCTTAAATTACAAGCATCTCTTAAATTCCAACAACATTTACTTCAATATATCGTATCTCTCATATTTTTAATTTTCGGACTTTTTGCCTCGGGAAACTTTTGATCAGTATCACCTAAATTACAACATATCTCAATTTCAGCCAATTTGACCGAAGCCACTTTTTTCATATAAAATGTGAGGGCCTTTATGTTTGTATAGTTTGTTTGACATTTACATTTGATATTGATAATATGTTATGCATCTCTTCTCAACATGTTTTCGTAACATCAATATTTCAAAATTAAAAAATTGTGTACCACATCATAAAAATCAAGAAAATCCTGATTTAATAGGGGACAGTTGCCATCAATGGACGACTTTCATTATTGAATCGTCGACGTATTTTCCCCACTTGTAAAGATTATGAAGAACGCAAGAAAAGAGATCAAATGGTACTGTTATCTCTGATGACATTGAAGATGATGTAATGCAATGTATAATATGTCAAAAATGGATGCTTAAAGCATGAGTGTTAGAAAGGATTAAAAAAAAGGATTGCAGAGAATGCAAACAATCAAATATAATTTGTCAGTAATTCACGTTAATAATATTGTTTCGTTTTTTTTTTATATATAGGATGCGTTCGGGGAGCGCACTATCAGCGCTAACGCATCATCCTATCCTTGTTGTATATCTAATGAGTGAAAAAGATGGAGTAACATGTTAGCGCTAATAGCGCGCTCCCTGAACGCGCCCCTAATATTTCTCTCTTTACATTTCCATTTAATATTTCGATTTAATGTTTCTTGAATTTATACCTACAATAAAAAATAATAAATGCAAATACATACGAGTTTTAATTTTTGAAAATGGTCCATTTACAGAATCTTGGTTACTTAATGGGTCATTAGCCATAATTTCATTTTTAATTTTCATGCAATAATAAAATAAAATATCATAATTTTAGTTATGATTATAATTACAACTGTTTAAAAAGTGGTATGCGAAATATTTGTATAAACAATATTAAATTTAAAAGTTCAATAATAGAGAAAAAAGTTAGACGATTGATGGCAATCTGCTTTTACATATGTTGGATTTTTTTCGACCAAACCTATAATTTTTGTTAAACAAAAAGATTGGTTTCTATTTAAGAAAAATTATGATTAGTGAATTTTTCGAAAGTGGCGCTATCTGTAAACAAATTGATATCGCTATATCTTATGTCCACTTCAAAGTCACACTATTTTTGTATAAAAAATTTTTTTTTAAAAGGTATAAGAAAAAAGATATTTAGGTGGAGATATTAAAATCGCTCACCCTGTATATCATTGCATTTGAAAAGATATCATTCTACACTTTCAATGAATTTTTTCATTAGAAATCGCTTGTTTTTCATTTGAACCGCCAACGTTTAAAGTATCTACAAATCGCGTTGATATTTTCTTTTTATTTGAATTATATTAATTTATATTAATAAGAATATGTACATGTATGTGTGCGCATTTTTTTATTGTTCATCTAGCATAATATGGAGGTAAACAGCGTAGCGATTAAAACACGCGCGCGCTGTAGTAAAACTTTCACACCTGTAAAGTTGTACTCTTTTTAATTTTTATACTTTAATTCTCGCAAATTAAGTTGGTACAGGATGTGATAATTTATTCGAAAAAAAGATTAGTCTTATTTTGGGCTATTTACAAGAAGAATCAGCTATAAGATTTTCAATATAAATAAAATATTCCCGCTCTCTGTTATCATGTCGTATCCTTCATCCTATTATGCGATTAACGATGAAATCGCACATGCACACTCACACTTTTAATTACAATAGTTAATCCCTTAAAAAAATATATTTTAATCCTTAATCAGCACAATAGGATCTTAAGCGAGTAATTCTAGAAGCGACTTATATCTAGTTACAACAGCAGCGATAAATTACAGATATATTAGATATGCCATTATCGAAAATGTGTGCTTTATTAGTTAAGCTGATTATTAGCTAATTTCTTGTTTCAAGATTCCTCATTCACTTTATCTCTCTATCTCTTTCCTAATAATTAAAACTACATAATTACATACAAATACATTTTTCAATATGTTGGATTTCTCATATTCCTCATATCGGTATCATAAAAAAATTTAATCTATGTATACACTACTGTTTATAATTATTCTAACAACAAATATTTTACTCCAATTTAAAAGATATCCTATATTATTATTTATTTATTCATAAGTAACATTTTATTAGAATATTTAACGCAGTTGTCATAGTTTATTAATTGTTAAAAATACATAAACATGTATGCTAAATTTAAATTATTGAACATTTCTCAAACTATTCTCAATTTTCCTTAAGTCAGTGTATTATATTATTATTTATTAAAATCTATATTTTTTATAAATAAAAAGAAAGATTGACAGATTTGATTAATAGATAGGTAGGTAGGTAGGTAGGTAGGTAGGTAGGTAGGTAGGTAGGTAGGTAGGTAGGTAGGTAGGTAGGTAGGTAGGTAGATAGATAGATAGATAGATAGATAGATAGATAGATAGATGGATGGATGGATGGATGGATAGATAGATAGATAGATAGATAGATAGATAGATAGATAGATAGATAGATAGATAGATAGATAGATAGAGAGAGAGAGAGAGAGAGAGAGAGAGAGAGAGAGAGAGAGAGAGAGAGAGAGAGAGAGAGAGAGAGAGAGAGAGAGAGAGAGAGAGAGAGAAATAGAGAAAGAAAGGATATATATGGAAGAAATTACAAAAGACATGGAATAAAATATTAGCAAAAACAATGATGATCAGTCAATAAATGCAAACAATTCGTAAAGCAGTGATCAAAGCAAAGAGTACACATATTGCTGAATATTATTTAAATAAGAATTAATAAATAATTTTTTAATCAAATATAGTTTAGTCTATAAACTTTATCATGTAAAATAGTTTTTATTAATATTTCATCGATATAAATGTTACTTTTCCCGGCTGTAATAACCTGCTATTTTTTTAAGTCATTCGAATAATTATGAACGGTAATGTACGTAAGATATATGTATATCAATAATTAAGATTGTATATTCACTTTCTAGTCATTTCAAGTATTATGAGATTAATAAGAGTATGAGATTAAAACAAGTACAATACATTTTAAATAATGAAAACATATTTTATTCTCCATTAGTCACGTTCTCTTATGCAAAACGTGAATTTGATGAATCTGGCAGAAACCCAGTGCATGAAATTCAAGGATTAATACCCTCGCTATATCAGATGCATGACTTCACCATACTGATTAAGGATTAATAATGGTTCGGGTTAATGATGTTTCCGTTCTTGTTGCTGATTATAGCGGAACGTGTAATACGATATGTAAACCGAAATTGTGTGAAATTACGGATCATACATAGAACATAGATCGCGCGCGCGTGTATATGTGTTTGTCATTCTATCAAGAGTTTTTAAAGCTAAAACCTCTAAAGTTAGGTTCGATAAAATCACAGGTTTAGAATTTATAACGTGTCACAAATTGACAGACTTGAACTCTATATTTTCATTGTGTCCGCGAAGTAATTATACTGAATAATACTCTCTTTTCTCACCTTCAATTGTAAACGTGATTGTGGACGGCAAGGATCCTTCTTTTTTTCCTGGCCCATCGAATACGGAGAGATATTTACATGCAAATATACATCGAGTTGGTGAATTGCGAATGTAATTACGCGTACTTGCCGTCCACATCGTCAGTCGAGGAAAGAAGGAGCATCGTTGTCGCGTAGATGATCGTAATGATCATCGTTGATCAAGCTCCGTTAGGTTTGATAAGGTCCTTAGGCATTTAGGTGCGTCGATGATGGAGGGTGCACATGTATGTACGAAAATCCGCAGATCCGAGAGACGGGATGACTGCTTGACGCGTGACTTTATTAGGAAAATAGCTTCGTAAATCTGTTAAAAATAACATTTATTCTTCCGCGAGGAACTAGGGGTAATTCTCGATCGGTCGCGAGAGATCGTTTCTCTATTGCCTATTATTCTATTATAAAATATTAACGTTTCCAACATTTTTACATTTCTGATTTGAGGATAACTATATCATTAGAAGAATAATTTACATGATACTATTTGTTTGATAACAACGATCTTTGTGCCTACGATAACCGAACATCCTTTATTATTATTCACACTCACGAGGTCTTCAATTAAGGGATTAGATAGCTGGGATTTACATCCAGGTAAATACTCAAAGCTTCTCGCTCTCATTCGCACCCTCGATCGATCGAGCGCACGATTGCGCGATACATCATTGATTAAAATTTCAAAATCAATACGATCAGAATTCTAATTTACGTACAAATATGAAATATATGTATATATATATATATATATATATATATATATATATATATATATATATATGTGTGTATGTATGTATGTATGTATATATGCACACACACACACGTGCGTGCGTGTGTGTGTGTGTGTGTGCGTGTGCGTGTGCGTGTGCGTGTGCGTGTGCGTGTGCGTGTGCGTGTGCGTGTGCGTGTGCGTGTGCGTGTGCGTGTGCGTGTACGTGTGCGTGTGCGTGTGCGTGTGTGTAGTATATTATATTATATATATAATATATATGCATAAATATATTATATATATATATATATATATATATAGTATATACATATATACGTATATACATATAGAGGATACAGTAACAATAGACGGATACATACTTTTCTTTTGCAAAATTGCTTAATTCGGGTTTCTCTAAGAACTGCTCTTTCTGTAAGAGAATATGGACTTTTCGTTATGTATTTGGTCTCTTTATTTAAAGCTATAATTATCAATATTTGGAGGTAATTGAATCTTTCAGTTTCTTTGCATGCGCGCGAATATACATATATGTATGCATACGTGTACACGAAGCCCACGCTTTGATCCATTTTCTTGTAATCAGCTTGTTGTTTATATGACGATATATTATCAGAGCGCTTACTACAGAGCGCTGAATGTCTCAAATAATAATTCATATTTTGTTGTATAAAAGAAATTTGAAAAGAATTGTGTAAAGAAATTTTTTAGAAATTTGACATGCATAACGTCAGATTTTATAATTCATATTTAATAAATTTTCATCGCGTTTCATTTCAAACAAAGTTTATTTGAACGACTAAAGAAGATTGTGATTAATAAACTCTCGATTTTATTCGGCTTTGCATTATTTTATTAGATATTGTCACATTTGGCCAACATAAATTTTCTCAAAATTACTTTGAAATATTTCAAAACATGATTTCAAAATACACGGTGTCCGAAAAATCGCCTACTCCACTTTGGGAGGTGATTCGGGACCCAAAAACAAGCAAAAAAGTTTATACAAACATAGGTCCGGAAATGAGCCGTTTCCGAGTTATAGCCACTTTTATGTTCAAAAATCGTAATTTAGAATCCGCTTGGCATCCCTCTTTCTTAATTATTTCTTAAATTAAAAATTTTTATTTTTTTATTTTTATTTGTTATTTTTATTTAATTTTTAATTTTCAATTTTTATTTTTTAATTTAAAAAAAATTTTTTTAATTATAATTTTTTTAGTTTTTTTCAATTTTTTAATATTTGTTAATACGATTAAAAATAACAAATAATAAAAATAACAAATAAAAATAAAAAAATAAAAATTTTTAATTTAAGAAATAATTAAGAAAGAGGGATGCCAAGCGGATTCTAAATTACGATTTTTGAACATAAAAGTGGCTATAACTCGGAAACGGCTCATTTCCGAACCTATGTTTGTATGAACTTTTTTGCTTGTTTTTGGGTCCCGAATCACCTCCCAAAGTGGAGTAGGCGATTTTTCGGACACCCTGTATAATACACAAATAATTAATTTTGTTGTTTCTTCAATATTTTAGATTTCTGTTTACTGCCCAAAACTGCGAGTTATTATTTCCATAATATGATTTTACAAAATGCTGCAAACATTATTACCTTTATAAATATTCAGAGTTTGGTAAAGTTTATTTTTAGATAATTTCTAATTGGTTCGTCTGTCGTCAGAATGATTACTCTTTCAAAAGACACAATTCTACATAATCCTACAAAACCTTACGATCTTCTTAATCATAGTTATGGTGTCATCACAAAAAATTTTGTGTATCCAGTGTAATTTGGAATTTTATATGGCTTTATACTTTATTGTAAACATATAAATATAAAAATTAATATTTCTTAGTTAAAAGTAAATATTATGAGTTTTAACAATAAAAGATTGTTTCATAATTAAAGAAAGAGAAGTAAAAAAATGTTAATTAAACCAAATAAGAGATATAATTAGATTTCAGCATGGACTTCTTCGTTAGATATCTTAAAAATAATTCTCTGGTGAAATTGAAATCATTGCATCGTCATCCCTTCGTCGATTAGCGTATAATGGGCCAAGTATTTGTACATATACATGTAATTACGTATACGTATATGTACACATATATTATATATATATTTGAATATATAAGTCTTGGGTCGTCAGCTGGCTGGTTCCAAGTCTCCATACGATTATTTGACACCCTCTATGCATTGCCTTCTCGACACAAAATTTCAACCGAGAGATTACGCTATGTGAATATAGACATTAGTCATTCTCCAGCTAGTAAGCTGACGTTATTTTTTTTACGTCAAAATTAACGAGAAATAATGTTAGCTTGCTATCTAGGTCAGTCTAGATAATTCTTGCGGTAATTCATATTTTTGTAATATAGCGCAAGAAAATTATCGTCATTTTTTTATTCTCAACAGAATTTTCTTATTTTTTAAAAATTTGAGATTTTTTGCTAACAAAAAATCCGTTACTCTAATCCTCCGAGCTAAACAGATGCAAATTTTCTCATTCGTACACGAGCGATATGAAATTAATCTTTCGATACGTACTGTCCTGTGTTCAGGTTGCTTCAAAGTTGTAATTTGGAATGACATTTAAATTACAGGCCCTATACGTCATCCGATGTGCGAGCAAGATTGAACCGAAGATAAAAATGAACACTCCTGACCTGAAGTTACACGTGTTGTATAGGAGATTTTAAATTCTGAAATGTATTAGACGGCAAGGATAAAAAGCGTCGTTCACGAGTGTGTTTAATTGTCATGTGTTTTATAATTATTATTTTATTGGTCGTGGATATTTACATGAGTTATATGAGAGAGAAAGGAACGTACGAACTGCGTTTGGTCGCAGTGGCGGTACAACTCGTGGCTGATGGATGGGCGAGATAACGAGGATGCGCGACAGTCGCGACAATCGCGGGAAAGTTAAGATTTTTTTATTGATTTTTCTCACGCAGTTATCATAATGTATATGTAAATACGCTCGTCACTTATTCGTCCTACATCATTGTAACCCGGTTAATACGTGCGACATACATTCGCGCGAAATTCCTGAAAAGAGCAACCTGGTATTATCGATTCGGAGCATGCTGCAGTTACTTTGGAGATTTATAGTAATAGAGATTACTAAGATATAATATCTGATATTTAATATCAGGTGTAGTAAAAGTTTACTTTAATATTCAATATGGCGAAATTGAAAGTGGAAAAGTGGAATTCGGAATGATTCGTTATATTATTTCGATGTATTCTTTTTGCACAACTTCCGTGCTATAATTTGAGGAATAAATAAATAAATAATCGGACCAACGCTAAGCATTTATGAAAAGGTCATATGATAAAGCAGTGACAAATATTTAATAAAGCCAGATTCCGTATCGATGTTTACAGCATTTAAAATCGCACGAAAGTTATCCGCAATAAAAGTATTAAACAAAATATTATCGTTTTATCGAAAAGCTATTACCAAGGCCCGTATTCATAGTCAGTTCTTATTTTAAGACCGTCTTAAGTAACATCTTAAGATGCTAATACGGCTCTGTGATTGGTTTAGAACCATATAAGACTTTACTTAAGATGATCTTAAATATAAGAACTGACTATGAATACGGGCCTTAGATTTCAAATTTTCTTTTATTCACGCTTTATGGATTCCATGTTAAAACCATCAGAAATAAATTTTGGTGTTAGTACAGGATATTTGCAACTTAATTTCATTAAAGCTTACATTAATATTTGTATTGTTTTAGATACTTGTACTTTATTAAATTACAGATAAAAATTCTGATTTAATATTAATAATGTGGATGAATGAGATAATTATGTAAGATGTGTATGTGTGAAGGACTAATTACATATTACGTCATACATCTTACTACTATTATTAAATTCGTTTGACTTTGTCACTTAAAGTCGAAAGGAAAATTTAATCGTGATGTTGATATGTTCTAGTCAATTATTAGGTAAAGGACTGACAAATAGGTTTCGTGATATACGTATAATGCAATTGTATTTCATAAAAATCGTTGTTTACGAGCAAAAGTAGATGCGTATGATCTGTTTCGATTGGTCCCCGAATTTCACAATTTGTAAGTTACTCGCGTGATGATACCACTTTAAAGCATTGAAAAAGTAGAAACCGCATTTTTGATTTAACGATTTGAATAAGATATGTACAAGTCTGACAAGTCTTTACTCGCTATCTTCATTTACTTTGTAATTACAAATAATGCTATGATGTCTAACAAGCTTTCTTCGCAAAATTAAAAGACTAATTGTAGCAAATAAAAAATGTCATATTAAAATGCTACTGCAATATTACAATCTCTTCTTTTAAAAGAATAAAATATCAGGCGCTTAGCAATATTTTAACTCTCGATGTCCAACTTTTTGAGATAATATCAGAATTATTGTTAAATCAATTTTAGCATTTCTATATTTGATTTAAATCTATTAGATAATAAAACGAATCTCACAAGTTTATATATCTATATATATATATATGTGTGTGTGTGTGTGTGTGTGTGTGTGTGTGTGTGCGTGTGCGTGTGCGTGTGCTTGTGCGTGTGCGTGTGCGTGTGCGTGTGCGTGTGCGTGTGCGTGTGCGTGTGCGTGTGCGTGTGCGTGTGCGTGTGCGTGTGCGTGTGCGTGTGTGTGTGTGTATTAGCTGCATTCAAATTAGCCATCAATGATATCGATAAGCTGAAGTATTTGATTTATAATCACGATTTTTTAATTGTCGTCCCTTCTTCCTACGGCAATTGGTCCAGAGATGTGAAATTGAGAAAGATCGATAGCGACATCGAGGCATGTGCTTCACGTAGCAGCGAATTACGATAATGGAAAGAAGCCTACGGCTCTGTTCTCTAAAATTGACCCGAGAAGATCATGTATCGCAGAATGCTCCGGATAATCCGATGACGCGAAGATCAGTCGCACGCATTATTACACAATCTATATTGTTCTCACATTACGATGGATCCTGGTAGGCGATAAACCGTGAGAAGAAAAAGTCTTCTTCTCGGATATTCTCTCCTTTCGGGGAGATGAAACCTCGCAACTCACCCGCGATTAAATCCCTCGTCGCGCTTTTGCGCGTGCCGCTTAAATGAAGGAATTTCGTAGTCGTGTAGATACTTGGAAGTAGCGATTTCTTCCAAATCCTCGCTTAATTCGTAAATGTATTGTATATAATCAGTATATAGCCGACTTAATTACACGTGGAGATGGATTAGCATATCTTCTTAGCGTAAAGTGTGTGAGATTGTTAAACTCTCTACTACTAACATCGCTATATTTCTCTCTTTGTCTCCCATCACGTGTCACAGACATTCATACACGTATAATAATAAGCTTCATGCGACATACGACAAGTTTGGTCTAAAGGAGTCGACGATCGATAGAGAATAGTGCTGTTACCAAGTTCCCTACGAGTATCCGTAAAAATTGAACTAACAGTTCTCGTTCGACTCGCGAAGGATCAGAATATAATTCGAGCTTTCAGGCATCTGTGCATCGAGAACTTTCGCACGCGCAAGTCTTAAATCGTCGTTTGGAAGAGACATGTAGATACTGAGAAAATAAGTCGATTTTATGAGCGATAAGCGCCTGGCATGTACGAAGCAGGATAGTTCGAATCAGCCGCACACTTTTTCTCAACGGCCGAGGGAGCTTGCGCGGCTGGTCCAAGGCATTCCGTACGTTCATCGTTCGATGACATGGTATTGCAAGTGGTCGGGGCGTATAATTTCGAGTACACGCGACTGCACGTTTATCTTTACCACTAACTGTAAGAAGATAAATCAAGCGAGTGTGTACTCTCTCTTCGAGAGAATTCGTCCTATAAGATTACCTGCTCCCAGGACTCCGTGTAAACGGGAGAAGGCGCGAACCGCTTTAACCACTTGGATAAACATTTCCGAGGCATCTAGCTTATCCACGAACTAAAAATGTGCGTGTATCACATACGGGCGTGTTTCAACCCATATAAGCTTCGATAACGCGAAAATGCTTAATATTTAGGAGCAAAAAAATTTTACTTCTCATCCGGGTTTCCAACAATATTCAAAATTTGTTAGCAAAATCGTACGTATGTAATTAACGTTGGAGTAAGTCCCTTGGAATCGTCAAATATACAGAAACATATACGACTTTGTCAACTGCGTTTCGAATATACCTACGGATCTGCGTTCGTCGATTAAACGCCAAGTGGTTAAAAACAATGTCCAGACATATTATGTGGTCCCTTTGTGAATAAAAAAAATTAAAAATATGGAGATATGTATGTTCGAGGGATATAATACTAAAGATTTTAGTCATTACTAAAATTGTAGCATTCTACAATGTCACAATTCCGTTAATCGTAGATTTCTCCCTGTGATAAAAGGTAATATCTTTTTATGTATAATTTAATATCCAGTATTTGGATGATAATATATGAAAATAGCTCGCGATATTCTACTTTATCTTTATTATTTTGAATTTGCTTCCTCGTAAAACGTCTGATCGTATTTACTAACTAAATCGCGACATTTATAGCTAGTTTTATGATTTTTATTTCTGATATCGTATTGATACATTGTATTGATATTTTATGTAATTGCGTAAGATGAGATATTTAATGGCATGATTTTACAGATTCCGGAAAGAAATCTAATCCAAATTTATACCAATAATGCTGAAAATTAACACGTAAAGCGATACGTACTTGACAGCGTCTGTTTTTTTATCCGTATCTGGACGTGGCTTCAACGCTAAATCAAAATTTCTCTACAAATTCATTTCATTTCAAATTGTATTATGAGATTGGAAAAACTTGGATTTTGATGTATTCTACTTCAATAAATGATAAAGGGAAAAAGTGCCATATTCTATACCGCTATTACGCGTGAGAAAATCGTGAGGGCGAAAGGGAAGGAAACATACGTATTATTATTATTCGCATTTATTGATGCGTCGTCGAGAATGTAATTGATCGGATCTACACGCAAGGCGAATTAAAAATGGCATTCATTTATTAATTCTTTAACGCGCCGCGCCCACCGCAAGATATTTTCCATCGTAAGTAAAGATGTGCAATGAATTTGATTTTACATACAATAATTCTTGAGAATTCACAGTGTGACAACTCCGATCGAATTCTTCCTGTCGCGAATCAACATCGATCTGCGATATCGAGAGATAACGAAATTATTCACCGGGCCACGTACATACATCTTACAAGTAATACGATACAAAGAGTGGTCAAATTTAAGCCGGGCTTTACTTCTTTCTCGGAACGTTATAAAAAGATAGAGATTTAATGCACGCACATGTATATATATATATGCTATATATGTATATGATTGTTTTCTACATGTATGTAACATCTGATTGATTTTTTTGGGGAACATCTAAGGTACTAAAAAATATATATTGACAAGCAGAGTCACGTTAAGTTGAGAGGTAATCAGTATTTAGAGCTTGTATCGTTTCCCAACGTGCTGAGAAATAAGCCAAGTCCGGATCAAACGCGAGTTCGGTTACTCCTCGTAGCCGCGCGGTTCCTATAATACAAATAGCAAATATATTCATGACCTCTGAATTCTTCTAAGATAAGTACGCGAGTGAGAGTACGCGCTTACAATTGAACAGGGATATAGAGCGCATCGAGCGCGATCGAGAAACCCGTGCTCTCCCGCCTCATTCCGGCCCGACTTATTCGGGTCGATCGCAATCTCTTGGCAAGTCGCGACGCGCGGTAGAACCGCACTGTTGGCCCCGGAGTCGACACGGCGGGCACGCTCGACAATAGAAGAGCAAAGTGTCCGCGGCCCAACTCAAAAGGGAGTCCCCCGCGGGACGAAGACTAAGGGCGAGACCGTGCCGCGTGGAATCGAAGCATCAACTCCGATCGGGCGGATTACACGAGGAGCTCCTTGAGGAAGTCCTCGGCAAGCAAGTCCTACAAGTAGTCGTCGACACGCTCGCTCTCGTCCGGAGGACTCGGCTCACTCACGCTGAGGATCGGCAGGCCGAAGTGCTGGACCTCGATGCTCGACTCCGTCGTCGCCCGCCTCGCGTATTCGCAGCTTTTCGTGTGTCGCTCGACGTCCGTGCGTCGGTGATGGTGATGGTGCCGTGGCGGACGAGTGTCGGATTCGTACGATCGCCGATAACACCTGCAGGATTTTCGGAATCAATCGACATGGAATTAGGATTTAATTTTGGTTTACAGATATCGCTTTCTTTTCATTTTCGCCGCCTCTCTCTTATTGTTAATCCTCTAATTTCAGTGGGTCAGGATGGCATAATAATACCAAGCTAGGTGTCCATCGTGTCTTTGTAGTTTTTAAAAAATGAGCTGTGAAAGGACCTTTAGAGACATTTGATTTATTGCATTGATATTGTATATGTGCACACCTTGGTATTGTTGAGCTTCCACAAGACTCAACTCACGACCATGTCGTTATTTTTTCCTTTTTTAATAAACTGGGATATATTGGGACAAGACGATTATCTGCAACGATGTTGTACATACAACCGATAGGTTCAGAAAGAACTTTGAAAATACCGAGCGTTTAGACTGGATATTCAAGAGACAATGCATTTTATAAACGCGTCACGAATACTCGTCAATTATCATAAGATTATTCTACAATCCAAAACCTTCTTTATCGAGAATCTTTATCGAGAGAGAACGAGCTAGCGCCCCAAAGTTCAACCGCTACCGAAGTTCAAAGGCTCCCCTCCTGCCTTTAAAGTTGGCTAAAACTATACATGTAACTATACACTTCTTACCGCTCGTCCATGGAAGCAGGCTGTCGCACGGGGCATCTGACGTATTCGTGGCTCCCGCCGGTGCGCCATCCCCCAAAACGTCTGGTGACTAACGATGAAGATGCCACCGGGGAGTCCCTGAAACACGAGCGCAGTCGTTCTTAATGATACCTAGGATTTCGATATTCGCGCATTCAGTGCGAAATAGTATTTACACGTTGCGTGCGATATTTACACTTGCGTATCGAAACTTGTCGAACGGTTCGATATGTAATTTCGCAAATATGTACATAGACTACTGCTACAAGAGCAAATTAATGTCAAAGTTGGTCGACAAATGAGAGCGATAAATGTAACTCATTCGCTCTCTCACGTCTCGTGCGCTCAAACGGAATCTACAAGAAAACCTTCAATTCCCAACACTGAATTTTCACAATCTCGTGTGTCAATCAAGAAGAAATTGATTGACAATGCAGTCATTTACTAATTATCACAAATAAATATTTATTATCATTTATATATTTTCGATTTAATAGATTAAGAAGAAAAATTGATAATGCTACCAGTTACTAATTATAAAAAAAAATTTCATTATTTATATATTAGCGGTTCAATAGATTAAAGAGAAATTGATAAGGTAATCAACTACTGCTAGTTATCAAAAGTAAAAAATTTAGTATTAAACTTTATATATTATTATATATCGGTGGTGCGATAGTTTCTTATCAATCCTAATCTATAAGTGAAATATCTATATGTGCGTTAAACATTACGCATCATCTTACTGCAATCATCATCGGTTAAACTAACAATATGAAGCGAATGGTTAATATCAAAGAACGTTCAAAGTATATTCTGTCCTTCTAATTATAGCTCTGCGTAAGCTATGTGAATATAAAGAAATCTCAAGAGTCGTAGATGCTTTTTGCTCACGACCGATCGAGATGCCGCGTCGATTACGCCGCGTGAATTTCCCCGGGCAACATTCTCGCTCGTAATGGTCGGCGGACGATAGTAATCGCGAGATAGAGTTTTGAATGTCAAGGGAGATAAAGCCGACAAGAAAAACGACGCGCGCGCGCGGCTTGCGTAACTACGGACAAAATCAAGCTAGGGGCTAGGAAGTTTGCGTACATGTCGCATGCACGCGCCGCGCTTTCATAATTCATAGCTCTATATAGTGGCTGCGTATAGCGACACGTGTGCATGTAACGTTGACATTATGGAAATGATGCGATGCCTAGAAAGGAAAGCGGGACGCTCGCCACGCGGAGCCGTATCTAAACGGCGTGCGTGTGCGCGATTGTAGAATTTAAACGACCTAAATATATATACCCCGAGAATATAGTCCCGCCGCATGCGAGATTGCCGCTAAATCACACGAACCCGCGTACCAAGAAAAGACATTTTAACTCGGTGCAACATGTTGCCGAAAGGAAACGAAAAGTTGTCACGAGAGCGATATCGCGGCAGTTATACCGCGGCGAATTGTACCACGTGCCTGAGATATATGTATACGAAATCGAGCCTCGATATTTTGATAAGAAATGAAAAGTATATTTTCGAGATAATTACTGTTCAAAAATTTGGGAGCAGTGCACAAGCGAATTTCGACGAAACAAAGAACTTTTGAGAAATGTGATTAGAAAAAGAAATGTTTTCCACAAAGTGACGAAATATACAATAAACTTTTAGACAGTTTCTTTGAATATATTAACAAAGAACATTTTGTTTAACTAAAGGGTATGACTGCTCCCAAATTTTTGAACGAAAGTATGCGTATGTCTATAATATATTACATTGATTTTATGTTTCTAAAATGTATTCCTTCCAACCGGAAAGGAAATAAGAAAGAGATATTATATTTTTCTATCAATTCTCTAATGATAATATAAATTAAACTAATTTTTGTTGAAATTAGGTATTATTAGATTTATATTTCTTTGTGAAAAATTTCGTTGCGCTTTATTAAAGCTTTATCAAAGCGACTATGAATTTAATAAATCAATAAAATAATATAATAAGTAGCGTGAAATATGTGCAAAAACATGAAATGCGTAAAAAACAATTTCCAGCACGAAGAGATTTATGATCACGAAAAGCTATTCGATCGCGACATGGCGATTCATTTGACTATTGCTTCCCTTATAATCATGTCAACTAAATCGAGATGATTATATTGGCGAGTCATTATGATGCAGAAAATAAAACGTGCAGAAAATGATTATAAGTAATGAAATTTATTAATAGGTTTTATACCTAACATACACAGATAGCAAGTGATATCGTATTCTGAAATTCTGATCGATTTATGACGGAACGAGCAAGACGCTGATATAACGAAACAAATATTACAGTAATTCTTGCGCCATAAGTCTCGCCGTAACTATATTAGCTTTCGCTATTGTCTAATGCAACTTTTAGGTCACATATCGATTTTATTATTGTTTCATTTCATTGTTATGTTCCTCTTCGTGCCATTATAACTTTGTAGATACAGTTACAAAACAAAACCCAATTAATGTTTTGTGACTTCAGGGAAGTTTGAATTTATTAGCAATTTTATGTGTGTATGTGTGTGTGTGTGTGTATCTTGTATACTTCTTATATCTCGATGTTTTTTCGAACATTTACCTAATAGAACAAATAACAAATAAATGCATAGTAAAAAATCGAGGAATAGAACCATCAATTTCACTTTTTGGCAATTACATTTGTTGAATATTAAATCTTTAGATTAGTAAAATTGGGTTAAACTAACAATCAATATTACATTAAAAAATATTCATTTTTTTATCCAAATTTTACGCTGTGCTTATTATTCCATATAGGGTGTAATAGTCAATTATGAATATTTTTGGAAAGCTTTTGGGTAGAATTTAATGATATTTCATAAGAAATGATTATAGCGCCATGTCACTGCAGAACATTACAATCAGCTTATTAAATTGGAAGGTCGTTCCATTCAAACTCAGGATTTCGATAAAGAGCAGATGAGTAACAGCCCTTTAAAAACTTGTTCAAAAATATTGGAATAAGCGAGGAAAAGATTCCAAAAAATTGTTTGAGTGGACGAAACTTTGAAATAAGAAATTTTCAATATATAGTGCAAAATTCGTCAATCTTAAATTTCTGAGTTTAATAATAAATAATAAGGAATAATAAAGAAAGAAAAACAATCAGGAATAATAAAGAAAGAAAAACAATCTTCTAATTAAGAACGTGTGAAATTTTTCGTCAAAAAAGAAATTGAATATTGATACAAAACGATATGATAAATTATCATAACTCTTGACTCGCTTGTCGGAAAAATATGTTTAATCCCATTGCTACAGTTATAATCCATATCATATTATATTGGTGCTTTAGTTCATACTCCGATACTTTTTATAAAGAGTTTTACTTCCTATAAAGAGTTTATGCTTTTAATAAAATGTAAATTAATTAATTAATTAAATTTTTCACAATTTAATTTAACGGCCATTTGTAACGGCCATCACAATCAACATTGAAATAAAAATGCATAATCCTATTTACCTATATTTATCGAGAAATTCCAACGTTAAATTGAAAATGATGTAAGTATATTTGAAAAATTTATTGAATCTTCTATTACCAAAAAGGGTATAACAATAAAGTTAGATCGGAATAGTATTTTAATTTAAAAATGGCTTTCACACATGTGGTCTTGTATATTTTTATCAACATATTAAAATTATTTCAGATTAAAGCATTGAAAGACATAATTTTCAGTAATTTCTTATTATCATCTCTATTGGCATAATAAATGTTGTTAAAAATCGATATTAATCTCAGAAATATATTTTAAAAAAGACACACACACACTCTCTCTCTCTCTCTCTCTCCCCTCCTTCCCTCCTCTCTGTTTCTTTTATCATTTTCAAAATAAGCATTTTATATGAAGAAAGCAAGTACGTAGTTCATGTAATTCTTTGATTACTAATCTTTTTTACAAGGAGCTTTTCTTAAATATGTTTTGATAATTAGATATAAAAGAGTTTTGAAAGATCAGATATATTAAGAAACATGATGTGACAATTAGAAGAAACGAAAAAAATTGCTTATTCGATGATAATTTCATCCTATTCTCAGAAAACGTTCATTGTCTTTCTTGACGGTTAAAAGATTAAACATCTCACTTATGTCGGACACTTTTTCTCGAGACCAAGACGAAGATCATCGACGATATTCTCGTCAATGCTAATTGCTTGATGGTAGCGATGTGAGAAATACAACGCTGCGAGAAGCGAAAAGATCGAACGACTGCAAACAGGAAGGGTCGAAAGTAGCAGAGTCATTTACATGCGAGGCGCGGGTCAAGTGGGCATCGCCTACTGAAATTGTGATCGATAGCCGGCCGGCCGACCGCGCGGGGGCTTGCATCGCGGATCGAAGTCCGTCGCTTTCCCGCGAACAATGTATCGCGTTTAAATTCCCCGGACTATCATTATCGCTCGCTCGAGGGCGAGAGCGCACCTGGCACGAGCTACGGCCAGGTCGATGCGTTTACCCCATGTGTAAGTCGCACCACCCGGCGATCTGCATTTCTAACAACTATATAGATCAAGTCGCTTCGAGTGACATCGGCTGCATGCGAAACCGTCCATAGGACAAATTAAAGCGGAGATGTTGGTATCAATGGTTGGTATCAGCTTCTTCAGCTACCCGAATACGGAGAACGACGCCAAACATTTCCAATTACGCCATTAAATATTACACGGTCAAATTTAAACCAATTCCGTGAGTTAAGTAAAGATAAATAATATTCCGTTATTTTTTAACTACCATATGTATCAAAATTATTACTTTAAAACAAAATGTCTAGCTAATATATTATGTATCATTTAATTACATTGTTTTAGTTAACAACAAATTAACGACAAATTCAGTAAGAGCAGTAGCCACTTCAGGAATAATTAAAAATTGAATATACTCCAATTGTCTCATTTTGAATACATTACGAATTTAATAGTAAATTGAATTTTAGTGCTTTTAATGTGTAACATCTATTCACACAGATCTAAATATTGCGAAAAGTAGATTTTACGCTCTCGCAAAGCAAAAGAAAAAATGGCGTTGTAGAATTTTTCCTAACAATATATAGAATTTCCTACATTATATTAGATGCTTGAAAAAGTTCGTCGGATTGCAAATAAGTGGAAGTTACTGTGAGTTGACTGTTTTGTTTTTTTACGGAGCTTTATAAATTTAAGAAGGTAGGTACTTACTCACGACCTTAAAGTTTATCTACAACATCTCAACGTAACCTCATTTTTATTATATAGATATTTGATGGAAGCAGGAAGGAGTAATGTATTACGAGCTTTTACCACTGGGTCGCAAACCAGTTACGGTCAACAGCTACAGTCAACAAGTCAAGCTGAGGCAATTATACGGTGCATTGATAGAGAAGCGGACACAAATAGCTACAAATAGCTACAAATCGACGTAAAGTTATCCCGCTCTACGATAATGCCAGACATGTTGCTGCTGCGATTAAAAAAACATTGACTGCGTTCAGCAGAGAAAACTGCTCAGTGAGCGCTCAATGATTCTTTAATACGTTGGCTACATTTAACTGACGCAATTATTGTAAATCAGTTTGACTTTCTGCTAAATGATATTTGGCTGCATTTAGCAAAATGTAAATATTCTAAAATGATTTACGATTTCCTATTTCCTTTTCATTAATATTCTAAAATGATTTACGATTTCCTATTTCCTTTTCAATTTACAACATATTTATTCAGCGGTCGCCATGTTTTATAGCAAACTGAAAGTACGCTACATTGAAGCACAACGTATGTCCAACTCGACCACTGCCAATGGTTCTTACACTTAGATCCAGCAAGGAACTAAAAGTAAAAACCAATCATATTAAAGAATCACTAAACGTTGCTCTTATTAAGCTGCGTTTTCTACTGAACCCAGCCAATGACTGTGTTCAGCAGAAAGAGCTACTTTGCAACTGTAAAAAAATTTGATTGGCTATCAGCCAAGATTAACAGCATAAGCCAATCAGATTTACGATTTTTACAACAGTTGTAAAACTGCTTTTTTTACTAAATACATCATCATTATTAGGGATCTTGTATGATAGTTGCAAGTTGCTAGTTGCGATTTACGACAACCAATGAGCGAAAAATTTCATGTATAGAACTTGGCACTCATTAGCTATCGCAAAACGCAATTGGTAACTTGCAACTCTTGTAGAAAGCTCCTTAAAGTTTAGGGCCATAGTACATAAGCCTAGTTTACACCATTAAATTAGTTGGTACGCGTATCAAGTTGGTACGGGCTAAACATTTAATAAGTCCTTGTTTACACGGATTAATTTCAAAACAGATTTGGTTAGGTTTTTAGTTGCTTTGTTGTTTTGACCTTACTTCTAATCTAATAGCAGCAGTATACTCACGTAGCGATTTATACTCGTGCACTCTGGTATGAATCAAAACGAATCAAACGTTTGTAGCGTGCCAGAATCTTTTGATGCGGATACCAACTTGATTTGATACTCGTGATTCAGGTGTACCAGACCAGAGCGCACTAAAATAATCCATAAGCGTCTATACCGTGCGCACAAAACGATTCAGTACAGATATAGTACTTAGATATGCGTATCAAGTGCTCGGTGTAAACTAGGCTATAGACGTAAGGAAAGCGACTAATCATACTTGAGAACGTAAGCATTTTGAAATCATTTTGTAATCATTTTGAAACTTAAGCAACGTTGAAAATTCCGGATAATATTCTTACGTCTTGCCGAAGCCCTTAGAGTGGGTAATTCTCCGGCACCAGACATTCAAGGCCCATCTGATTTTCATTTATTCAGATCAATGCAACACGGCTTGTCCGATACACAATTTGCTAGTGTCGAAAATGAGTCGATAATTTCAATGCCTTATGTATTGTTTTTTAGAAATGAGATCAGACAATTACAAGAGAGGTGGCAGAAGGTTGTGGAAAGTGATATTAAAATGTATATGTATAGTTGTTTTGTTAATTAAATAAATATATTTAAAAATCTGACGAACTTTTGCAAGCACTAATAATAGTTCCGCATATTTTACTACGACGTAATTATAAAATAAAATAAAATTTCGTTATCTCATAACTCTACATTGTAACGTATTGTGAGTATACTTAAAAAATTAACATAACCGATATACGTATTTTAGACTTTGACTTGTCGCCTCTCGTTTTTTATTAAATATACCTACTCTTCTTTGAGAATATTCCTTTCTTATGTATCTGACTCTCCCTCAAGTACTTTACATACGAGTAATTTTAAACACATGTTTAATAACAATTTATATCACTGATAATATCGAATTTTTCGAATATTATATTGTAACTTGGAATTTATGCATTTACCAATACAGATTATTAACACCGATAATTTTTCGTTGTCAGATCGGTTAATTACAAAAATTCCGTATCTCACGTGGAACGCGAACAACGGAAAAGTTCTCGTATTTGACCTGAAATTATATTTGCACACGAATACCAATACTTAATTTGATTTATATGTCGATGAACGCATGCGTTAAATTGTATTAACGTTGAACGAACGCGAGTTATATTCTCTGGTGGTGAATGATAGTGTTTAATGAAATTGCCAATATCATCAGCGTGAATATCGCAGAGATATGCGGAAAAGTAACTGCGTAATTCAAAATCGCAATAATTGTTGCAGGAACATGTGTAAAACAGATAATTAATATAAAAGGCAATTGCAGCGCCAAACGTGCAGCCAAACGTAAAACATTATGAAATTGACAAATTTGTATGCATCGAATATATCTATTCAGTTGCGAAGACTTTCACGGGGTGTCTCGCACAGTTTGCAATCTTAATTTTAATGACAGATCCCTTCGAAGCCGATTTTCCCTTCTGTCACTGAAATTGAGACTCGCCCAATATTCATAAAATTTCCATTTCATGATCCCGGACTCGTCAAGGACTTTGCCGAGAGCTGTGAAAACAGAGAAGGTCTAACGCGCGAGTTTGCAACCGGAATAAAAATCATTGTTATTCAGCGTTTACTTGAACAATATTTTCCAACGAAATTGCCGCAAAATTTACGATTACATTTTCGCTTACGCGAGCGCGAACGAATACCTACGAAAATATTGTACTACGGAACGAGCATGTTCTTTTAGTGCAACAATTGAAATGCATTACACGCACGTGAACGTATGTACATACATACATGTTGAAAACTACTTGTACATGCACCCTATGATGAAGGAGCATCATTTCGGTGATCTTTATTGCATTATACAAGTGCTCGTAAAATCATTTTAGAGATTTACAAGCAAAAACGCTTACAATGAGGTACAATGCATCACAAAAGTACGAGAATAGTGTCAGGGGGATGGAACACCATTCATCTAAAATTATGATGCAACTAGAACGATTTGCTTTCTACGAGCGGTATAAATTTATTCCTTAATTGAATTAGGACGCAAATCTTTAGGAACATTTGTCGTCCTTCTATTATCTCATCCGTGTAATCGTAATAGATATTTTCGAAAGATACCACATAATAGAATATTATTGGCGAAACAGCATAAAGAAGGTTGCTCATCCAAGTCGTTGATTTATGAGAGTATCGTCTCCACGCTGCAAATGGCAAATGCAAACTTCTTAGAAAGTCTACCTCGCTTGGCGCTCACAAGATAAGACATTTTTAATTACATTCAAGTAACTGCATATAATGTGCAGTTACGGTTAAAGTCTATGTATAATTCCAGGGGTGCAATTAATTCAGGCTATTTTAAATGCACGGAAATTGCATTTCTATTATAAGGTAAAATATTATGTTTCTAATATTCCTCTAATCGTAATTGCTATGAGCGCCTCAAATCTCTTCTGAAATTAGCAGAAATCGAATAATATTGGCTGCATTCAGCAGAAAAAGCAGCTTAATAAGAGCAACGCTTAGTGATTCTTTAATATGATTGCTTCTTACTTCCTTGCTGAATCTAAATATAAGAATAATTGGCAGTGGTCGAGGACGTTTGGACGTACGTGCTTTAATGCAGCGTACTTTCAGTTTGGTTGTAAAACATGGCGACCGCTGAGTAAACAATGAAATGTAAATCAATGAAAAGGAAATAGAAAATCGTAAATCATTTTAGAACATCTACATTTTGTTAAATCCAGCCAAATGTCATTTAGCAGAAAATCAAATTTACAATAATTGCGTGGTATAAAGTTAAACGCAGCCAATGTATTATAGAATCATTGAGTGCTCACTGAGCGGTTTTCTCTGTTGAACGCAGCCATTGAATAGCTGGAATAGCTGATAAACGTAATACATTGAAATGTAAAAAAATTATTTTAGTTGTCTCTCTAACAGTCCACGTTATGGGATAGACTGATGAATATTTTGTGCACGACGCCGATGAGACGCGCGCTTTTAGTGTCGCTAAAATGTCAGATCGAAGGATGAGCGAGAACTGAAAATCGGTGCATGCAACGGTTCTTTAAATTTAATCCACCTTGAGGAAGGTTGCTGATGACCGGGATCCAACAGCGACGTTTCCGTATGGTCCTTTGTTGCGCTCTCGACACTACTCTGCCTCCTCGAATCCTGGTCCTCGGATTTGTCATCCTGAATTGGCTTCAGAAAGAATTCCCGATCGCCCTCGGTGCTCTCGTCCTTGGAGCTCCTTCGCGGATCGTGCTGGCGACTTGATGAGGCGAGAGGTAAGTTATCTGCACTGCGAACCTTACGGCACAATTTGGACGTGGACCCGTGGCGTCGCAGAAATTCCTGAAATCACAAAGCGTCGGATGTGCTCAGAGCAAACCGCGTTTAGGTCGATGTTTCTAACGGTTTCTCTTCTTTTTTTCTTTTTTTTTTTTCAGTAAAATAATAAAATTTCTCATCGATACTTTTTCACATTGTGCGCCATTTAGTGTAATACATTACAAGTGTAATGTGACAGAACAAAAGATAAGTGATAAGAGTAAGTAGAACGCAGGAGAAGAGTATAACGTTTTTTTCCTTTGAACGAAATATGTTTATCACGATGTTGTAAAATGTGTGCTGTGCTCGTCCTCCTTCGTGCACGAACTTCGATCTTCGAATCGAAATACAGATTAAAAACCTCGAGTGGCGAGCGCGGTATTCGTTCCGGTGTGTACTTTTTGCGGAATGATCGATTTTATGTCAACAACGCAGCTAAGCGAATCCGGGCTGATCACCGGTGGAACTCTGTTTGTGAGCGTCCCGAATCGCAGGAATAATATCATGTAGCGATACACACACACACGCACACACGCACACACGCGCACACACACACACACACACGCGCGCGCACACACACACACACACACACACACACACACACACACGATGCGGGAGGCACCGCGGTATTAATTTATACATTTGTCTTGTGAATTTGTAATTTGTCAGAAATTGGGAACGATTGATTATCCAGATAATTTAATCTGTCAATTCCACATGCCGTTGCAAAGAATACGCTGAATGTAGCAAATCGCGTGTGCAATATCGACCTTGAGAAACACCAAGCAGAATCTTGTATTATTAACGGTAGTACTGTGCCAGTACACATTGTGCCAATTGCGAGCCAATTGTCGTTAGTAGTATTGTGCCGATCGCGGGGCAGTGTAATATAATGTAATGTGAATATTACATATACACATACACACGCGCACTATACATGTATGTATATATATATGTAAAATATACAAAGTGTGTACGACAAACAGTAGACATCGAGTGCCGACTTGGAATGAGAGAAACGCGATTTGAAAATGTAATACACACATCGTTTATGCGACGAAAATGAATTTGTCCATTTCCTTACAAGTAATCCACGAACATATCGATCATCTGGTGCACTACACTTCGCCACAGACTACCTTGAACTTTGACGTTTGAGGTATCTCTTTCGCACGAACTCTTTCGTGTTCATTATTTATTGAAATAACTGTCGCACTGAGGGATATGGTTATTCCCTTCGACTTGGTTGCGTTACGTTAACAATATATGCCGAAACGCGCGATCTGAAACTATAACAATCGTGTAATAATCGTGCAAAATGAGAGAGAGTGGGAGCGACAGGATTGTTCGCCGACGCGCGGAGCAAAAGTTTCAATTTTTCGAGGGCGATTTCGCGATTAATGGTCTAGCATTGCGATAATAATAATAATGATAATAAATTATTGAGTAATCGAACAAATTTTGTCCTGCAAGAGAGAACGCAGAAAGAACTGGGATTAACGAATTCTTACTTTTAAATCCTTTGTCTTATCGCATTTAATGATTACTTTTCTTTCGTGTAATTGGAATAGATTCGTGGACGAAACGCTTGCAACGCAGACGCTATCTACCTCGCAAGCTGGTATAACGTGATCTTCAATTTTCACAAGGACAACAGACACGTTGCTCGATGATTCTACACCTAATGATGTTATTTATATTCAACGTTAGCACACACGATAAAAGAGAGAGCGAGAAGCTTAACCAGCCCATCAATTATCTCATAATCCTTAAAAATTCGCGCTTTTCTCGCTATTGAAATTAAATTGTATTGATAAATATCTGATTGGGAAATAAATTTTAGAAAACTATATCTGTTATTACTGTATACTTTGTTTGGAACATTTTATTGTTAGTAAAGGTCTCGAATACATGTGCATCGTGTTAAGATACGAAGAAACAGCTTGAGTTTCAGGATACGCATAGGTATGTATATTACATCCAAATGTTGAAAATTGGTATAGTTATCAGTCATCAATCTCGCACGAGTACGAATCAAGGCGTAGATTCGAGGAGAGCTACAAAGACTCGTTGCAAAGACTCGTATCGCTATCCATGGAACTCGTCAGCTGATTCCGCTGATTCCGCTGATTTCCAATTTCAATCCTCTCGATTAATGCTATAATTATAATCGGAAACTGGCATGGTTACGCGACGAGCTTCGCGTCCGCTCCAGGGAAGGTCGCGGCGAAATCGCGCAGGCAGATCGATCGGCGGGTTCGAGGACGTGGCTGTCCACCTCACGTAATCCATCGATCTCTCTACGTGGATTTTTCCCTGCACGATTACTTACCTGCGATAGGAAGCCCGCCACGTCGATGGCACTGTTGACGCGCGGCCTCGAGGTTCTCGGCCAGCCTAAAGCTCCGCCGCTGTCTAGGGAGTCCACGTGATGGCTCGACCAGTGCAGATGCTGGAAATTTCAGTCGTTTCTGATCACCTTATCGGCGACGAGAGAGGGGGGAGGGGAAAGCGCGATCGACGGCGGTGATAATTGCAGTCGAGCGCGGCCTCTCGAGAAGCGTGACGTTTCAATGCACGTGGGATCTACGTGATAAGAAAAGTTGAGAGGCCGACGGGGGCGAGCGAATGAGGGTGCCGTGTCGTGAACAAAATTGCAGAGACGAGAGTGAATTACAGGATGCGCCGGAGGTCCCGCGATTCCTCTTACTCCTAATCTCGTACTCTCGCTGAGCTCGCTGAATTGCTTAGAGCTTATAGTTTAGATAGTTTAGAGGAATGATTAGTTTTTGCAATAATTTCTTCATCTTAACTAAGATATCTCTGAATGAGATATCAAATTCCTTTAATCTGCTTCAAAAGAGAAGGCGCGTTAGATTGATTTTCGCTTAAAGCAAAATTATGGTTTCATATTCAATAAAATTAAAACAATTTTAATCTAAAGTTTGACTTTTTAAAATATTAAACTCCAAGAGAAATGTATTGATATCGAGAAAAAAGAACATTGAGCTAAAAGTTGCTCGTTTTCAAACTTCTTGTGATGAGTTTCAACGTAAAGTTCGCTACGTCAAATTCTAATATTAATTTCTAATATTAGAACTCTTTCGTGAAGTAAACCGTAGGAGTTTTAAGCGCGTTAAAGGAAGCGCGGTACTTCTGGGGCAACCAGCACAACGTGATGATGATTACAACATGAAAATGTCACGCTTTTTTATCTCAGGGAAGAGAAACGTGGTTCACCGCGATGTAATGACAGAACACGCTTCCTCGTGATGTAGCACCTTCATCCCACTGCCCCTTTCTTATTTACGTTCTACGTCTCTCGAACAACTGGGACAAGAGTATATATCTCTAGATTCTGCAATCTACGTTTCTACGCGTACATCATCACTATATCGATCTCATTCGGGAGGGAAGAATTTAAACGCAATTCGGGATAGGTGCTAACGCATTAACGACCCTTCTCGGATTCTCATTAGCAAATCTGGGCATCGTATCTCACATCGCAGTCATATCGTTTCCAGACACGGGGGTTGATGTTCGGGTTACGATGGAAATACTTACACGTCAAAGTTCATCGCATATTCGGAAACACTAATCAAATTCGAAGGCGATTCGAGAATCGGTTCGGACGAAATGGTGATTTCCATAAAATCGATAATGGAAATGTGAATCTCATCTTGTGTGGATACGCGCGTATATTTTTCATGTAAAACGAAGTAGAATAATCAAAACAAAGATTTCGGATAAATGGCCACGACACCGACGGTTCCACGATTTCCATCAAAATGCGACTGAAAATTATCAAAAGAGTTCAGCAGTTACTGCAAATGATTAAAAAAATGATTGATATTAATCGGCGTATCCGCGAGTCTGTACCATCTATCCAATTTCTCGTAAAGTCTTTCTCGATTTAAAGCGATCCATGAAAAGTATCTGAATAAACTGAATAATATAAATTTTATGCAAATATCATATTAATTCAAATTAATGTCTTTCCCAATTAAAAATAAAATAAAATGTTGATTTTAAAAAATGTGAACTTTAAAAGGGATGAAAAAAAATTCCATGACTCCTGTCCTTTTCTCACAGACCGTGCCAATTACATTAGCAAAATACCGGTTATTTTCACATTCCTCATTCCTCTGTCAAAAAAAATTTTACAAGCACACGCTTTCGTCCGTATTTTCGCATCGCCAGTTTGACAGCGTAGATCGCGCTGTCGTATCGCGGAAGCAGCAAAAAGTTTCTTTGTGCGAAAGAAACGCTCGGCAGCCAGTGTTTCTCTTCAACGTACATCATTCGTTCTCTCACTAACGCGAATATTTTTCTGCGCGATACGACGCGCCTCTCCGGCTCTACTTGAAAGCATTTCGGGTAGACTAAGTGTCTACGTGATTCGGTAATCGTGATGAAAACCATTGATATATGCAACTGTGCGAAGCATCGTCTTAATGCTGTACGGTGATTATTTCTTTTAACCCGCCATTAGTGCAATGCGAGGAGGTGCAACCTTCAAAGCTGATTCAATAGTCCTCTGTGATATAAACTGACCCTTGTTCAAGTTTCAATGGGAGTGCCACATCGATCTCTGTCTTGGATATAAGCGTAAAACATGACAAAACGGTGAAGAAACAATTCATTTCATACTCGTGACAAGATAACAAGTGAACACAGTGTATAACGGTAATACAAATAGCACGAAATAATATTGTTGAAGCTCGGGGACGAAAGACGACGGTTGAGCAAAGTGACGTAAAATAGCAGTGCCCTACCTCGTTGCACCAATAGCAGTGACTTTTCACGCGTAATCGTTAATACACGACTCAAGCGACTGGTATTAGAAACTCCTGTGCATAAAAGTCTTCGGTATTGTGCTTGAAGAGTGCCATATATATTTAAAGAGGTAATTGAGACGGGACGGAGTTTTTAAGCGGCTCGAAGCGATTGAAAGGCGGTGATTTGCTTTCAGACCAAGCTGCTGGAGGTGTCGTTGAACGAAAATGAAATTTATTGGGAATAAATCGATGGGACGGAGATCCAGAACAAGATAAGTGTCCTTCATCGCGATGAATAAAATCCCTCTTTTTCTGAGGATTCTTTTCTAATTTCCAACGCTTCGAATGTTACAGCGACCGTTAATTTTTACACACGCGATAATCCAGTATATTATCGTCGTCTTTACGTCTTACGTCTTTAAATCATAAGAAAATGATTGCACTTACATGCATTTATAAACGAGACGATCTAAGGTACTAAACTTTTTAAAGTTGCGCTTTCCTGAATTATTTTCAGATTGTTGTGAAATCGAGAGATTCCCGCATTTTAGAATAATTTAACAATAAGTGGAAATGGAGTATTAACTAGCAACTACTGTAAATGACATCTGCTCCGCTGCAAATATTTCATAAAGCGTTCAGGAAGGTTAGGTTCTCTTCTCTTAGATAACTTTTTCATTACATTTATAATTTACTGTTACTTTATTTAGCATGAGAAAAAATTAGTAAAATAATTTATAAATTAACTCGTTGACGAAATTAGTTAAAACGAGTGAAATAAAAGATCTTGATTATTCCTGCAAGTATGATTGACAATTGTTATATATGTTAACCATATTTAATTTTAAGCAGTCGAGAGTTAAACTTTCTTTCATGCTTATTATAAAAAGTGCACGAGATATTCAGGTAATAATCGTGTATCTGTGATCTTGAGAATTAAGCTCGTTGGGATTAAACTGCCTTTAATATGCCTTAGGAAATATTCATCGATAACGCGATGGAGCGTATTTCACGGCTGCTCGAGCCCTGCTTACTTTCTGCCTCTCATCGATCTCACGAATCTGTGTGAATTGCACGGAGATTGACGCGCGAAATAGAATGCATTAAAAATTAAAAGAGCTGGAAGCATCGAGTCAATGGAACATGAATCTAAATCCATGGTCGCGTCAGCGCGCGGAAAAAAGTTTTTATTTTAATGCCAGAATATATATGATCGCAAAAATTTTCCACCTTGCGCCGCCGTTCTATGTATATTAACTCAGGAAATAAACGCGGATCGTTTTTTTTTTATGACACAAATGGTCGTGGAACATTTTACAGGCCGTTTGAATTATTAGTCTTGCGCACAAAATAAGCGACGGGTTGTTTTGTTCGTTATTATCGCCGCGAACAGAAAACAAATTTTTCAATTAGAGAAATTCTCAATTAGAGACTCAAAATTGCTTAATTACATTTTTACGGTTTTATACGGTTTAAATTAGAACGAGATAGCATTTCTTCATTTGTGGAGTTATGATGTAAATTACACTTTGCATTATTATTTCCGTTTACATTACATTAAACAAAACGATTTACTCTAGTATCTTAAATTGAATTTCTTTAATTATCTAACTTTGAAAAATACATAACGAAAAAATATGCACTTTAATTAAACTTTAAGCACTTTGAACAAGATAATAGAATAAAATAAATGTTTTAATAAACAAACATCTGTAAAAGAGTACCGGATGCAATAACAAAAATTATGTATAGCTCACAGAATTACACTGATCTCTCAAGAGAATAAAAACAGCATTAAAATCTCTCTCTGTTTCATCATACCTCTTCTCATTGCTGCGTGATTCCACGTTGCATTACGACTTGAAAGCTTTCATTTACCTCTACATATTCCGAGGTACGATATTATAGATACACTACGTACGATACTAGTCGTCATATATGCTTTAACATTAATTAAATGTATTCTGCCGAAGTATCTTCAATATCGTGTCTAAATAATAGACGCGTCATAATTATTCATACAATAGCGAAGATATGGATAAAGCCAAACATTAATTGACAGCCAGCATTTGATATACGTCATTCAGGTTTAAAGTTAATAGGAATTTCAGCACGTGAAAGATTAATCTCGAAGCTTTAAGCATTTCCCGTTTCAAATAAACATCTGAAACGCAACAGGCGGTCAACGCAAACCAACACGCTAATTGTAGCGCTCGCTTCTCTAATAAGTAGTCGAGTCCGCATCGGTGATTGTTCCGCTCGAAACCGCGACACCGGAAATACATGGCTTGCGTATGTAATGCTTGACATAATTTTGCTAATGGAAACATATCCCATCCATTCCGTTGTTACCATGCACGGTATCAAAATACCTTTCAAAAGTATTTCAAAACCGGCGATATGACGTGTCAATCAAGATGCATTAGCGATTCGATATTCTAGCATTTTTCTCGATAATCAATCATAATACACGTTAATAATTGATGCATGATTATGAAAAATTTATTATTGAATATTGAAAGTATTTATGACGCTTGGTGTACATAAAACTGAAAGCAGAAAATGGAACGTTGAAAAAAACATTTGTAAGAAAAGAATCCACATTTTCACATTTTCATTTCACCCACAAACGGAATACAGTGCCGTTTTTATTTATCAACGGTGTTGGTCAGCAAGTTTATTTGGCACTGCTTGTGCTTGTGTCAGCACGGTAGTCAGCACGGGTTTTTTTTACGGTAGTTAGATAAAAAATAAACTGTTCAATTTCAAATTTCAACCTTCCAATTTTTGTAAAATGTAGGTTTCTCTCCGTACAATTATGCGGGCTTTATTCGCCCGTTCACTTTCCGTGACTCTACTCTTCGCACCATTCGCGAGATAATAAATCGTCCAACGCGAAAAGGAGATCCACGTACGAAAGAATTGGACCATTCCAGGAAGCTCCTCTCGTCGGTTACGGATTCACACGCGAAATAGGTCACGCGAAAAATCGATTGAGAGAGTTCCGGTAACATTTATTCAATCAATCGGACGGAGTTTATCTTATGCAATTTAATTAGCTTGCGACAACGAGGAGGGTGGTGATTCAATCGAATTTACTGCGTCCCTATATCCTCCAGGAGTCTCGATCCTGTCTCCGACAGGACTCTGTGATTCCGGGCAGATTCGGGTCAGCGTGCTATTAGTCTCCGAGGTCTCGGCTGACTTTGAGACAGGATAAATTTAGCGACAGCAAGACTACATCCGCAAACTGCAAACTCGCAAATCCGCGATGGGCTTGTGTACAAATTGTGCGCGAGTGTTTATCTTGCAAACGTGTAGGTAAACTTTCCGCGTGTACGAATTGACCTGCCGACGCGAACGGCACACAGGACGTCCTCCATTTTCTTTTAGCTACAGAGAATAAGTTCAGAGAGGATCTTGTTATTATAAGTATAAATATACAATACATTCGTATCGACTGTAAAGTCATAGAAGAGATTCATTAAGACGATTCAATTAATTAGGTCGATAACTAAATACTCTTAAGACACACACAAATGAATATTGCTAGTCAGACAAATTAAGATTCACTAAGACGACTCGATTAATTTGCAATCGAATATTGAATACTGTCGAAGCAAATAAATATTGCTATATTAATAGAATCATTTTTTCCATTTATCTCTCATAAGTGTTAAATTTAAATTTTTTAAATATTTTATTATATCTCTTCTATATTAATAAATGCTAATATCAATATTATTTTTTTTTATTTTATCTCTTGTTTTCTCATTTAACATTGTTCAGGCTCTTGTACCAAAGGGATTTTTTATCCCGTCTATATATAAATAAATAAAATAAATAAATAAATTATGTAATCCAAACTGTATATGCGGAAGATATTCTGTGTATGTATATGTATACAAGAATAATACAAGAGTAATATACAAACATGTAACAGACGTTCGACCGAATCTATCGATTTACTTTCAAATCAATAACTATAATCTTTTCTTTTTATTTTATAAAAAAGCTGCCCGAACAAGACTTGCCAACTCTGAAACAAATCTCTCTCTCTTTCTTTTTCCTCTCTTTATGCATTTTCATAAGATGTACATGCGCTTCAAAGCGGTCACACAAAGCGCATTCTCATTATAGTGACGAGTCAAAGTCAACAGCAGCTTTCTGAGTTACATGAGTTGAC
The DNA here is from genome assembly GCA_928718305.1 of Tetramorium bicarinatum. Lineage (NCBI taxonomy): Eukaryota > Metazoa > Arthropoda > Insecta > Hymenoptera > Formicidae > Tetramorium > Tetramorium bicarinatum. Next base: position 12,399,186 of record OV788328.1, read on the forward strand.
CGGAACCCGATCCCTCACGTCAGTCAAAGCTTTCTATCCCGGAAGAAATGGAGCTCATTTGCAGTTGACAAAGTGTATCAAAGTGGACATCGGTTTTAAGCGGGATTCATTAAAACTCAGAGCTGCGAAATAGAAAGTTGTGCTTCTCTCATAGCTTTTTTTCGCAAAAGTAACATCTTTTTTTTTCTGGTATGGCTGTATTTATGCATTTCTAGTCATAATGCGAACAGCATAAATAAAATTGTAAAAAGATTATTTCCCGTAGCGATATCTTATTAACATTTATACAAGTTACGTTTCAATTAAATTTCTAGAAAAAGTTTTAATCAAAAACGCGACTTTTCAACTAATGAGTTTCATTGGAACATCGAAGCGATCGAAATAAATAATTTATAGTATTAATTTCATAAGAACGTGCTACACATTTAGATGCGGCATTTTCTTTAGAAATAAGAGTTTATATTTTTCTAAAAAACATAAGACTGATCGTACAATTCAAACGCACTTTTTTTTCTCAAGAAACTTACTCAAGTTTCCACGTCCTGTATCTTATCAGCGATAATCGATAAAATACTCACGCGAAATAAGTTGGCAAGCCTCGACTCATCGATAAAAAATACGCCTTCGTCTCATGAGACGTTTCTCAGCCTTTTTCTTGTCATTGATTGCGAAAGCGGAAATGGAAGAAGCGTGTATATACAGTAATGAGATTACTTAGTAAACTAATTTCTATCACGCAATACACACACACACACACACACACACACACACACAAGAGATACTATTTCTGTGAAATTTATTTTCACTTGACTTGATATCATAAACTCGTACAAAAATGACAAAATAAAAAATGGAAACGTTCACACACATTCGCTTATCAATATGTTATGATGTAAAAACAGAATTTAATTTTTTTAGAAATCTAAAACGACAATAAAAATACAAAATGAAATATTTCGATAATAATAATTACGTGATTGCAAAATGAATTTGACGATGTTAAACGCACCATTTTCTATACGCGTAAATTGTTCATGACTAAACTCATTGCGGAAACTTTTTCTCAAAAATAGATGAAAATATGTTGTCTTAATAGTTAATAATAACGCAATTTTACAATATAATAAAGATTCAATAGAGACGAAAAAATAATTATGCGACCTAAAAGGTGACTGAATACGTCAAGGAAACCTACATATAAAATAATCGCAGGAAAACGATATATGTTGTGTATATTGTAAAAATACAATCATGTATTATGTAAAAAAATTACAACTTAAAAAACTTGGATTATTGCAAAAATTTTCGACGTATCAAATCACACATAATTGATACGTTATTATATGTATGTATATACATACATATATGTATACGTATACATACACAATATATCTATAACAAAAAAATTTACTATTTTATAATTAACAAATTCGCTTCAAAGACTTTTATATAATTTTCACGTAAAATCACCTCGTAACAAATTCGTAAGTAAAAAAAAAATTATTGTTTACGTAACTATATTATAATTCATTAAGATACTATAGATTGTCTTATATGTCTAGACTTATACATTGTTCTTCTCTCTTCTCGAAATTCAATTTCTTTTACGTTTTCTATAGTTTAGCGATGGAATTAAAATAAAAATTTATTTTCTTGAGAAAAAAGATAAAATTAAGCTAAATCTCCTATTCACTATTTTAACTTAATTACAATTACATGTACTCTAAGACAAGTCTGATGAATTCCTAAGATAGACGAAGAATCGTTAATGACTAAACGGGCCTTCAGTTTTCCGTCCGATGCCGAAACAAAAATGATAAAGTACGAGTGGAGGTTCAAAAGTGACACAAGAAGATATACAGACAGAGAGACGGGATATCACACAGACACAAAAAAAAAATAGATATATATATATATATATGTGTGTGAGGGTGAAAGAGAGACAGTAGTAAAAAGATAGGCTGAGAGCCTCGGTACAGCCGAGGTTTCTCTCCAGCACGTATAGATAGGGCCACAAGAAGATAAAATTGAGATTTTTAAGACATGTACCGATGGTCACGCGATGTCCGCCCTGTGGAGTAGAGCGAATTGGCAGCCGCAGTCCCGGGGCTCTCGGGCTCTTCTGGGGTACTGAAAGCACTGCTCCAGGACGCAGCAGCCCCCGCCCCCGCACTGCATCACCATATCCGACAATGTGGTCATTACCTTTTGTCGTTTTCGTTCGTCGGTTTCGTTTCGTGCGTATCGCATTATTCAATTTTTTTTTTTATTGTCGTTTGTCGGTTTTTCGGATTTTTTTTTTTTATTCGTTCGTGGCCGTAAGATCCGCCAAATGTGTGACGCGTGAAGGGGTGGTCGGGGGGGAGGGCATACACACACGTAGCGCAGAACAGTGTAGGAGAGTACCGGTAATCGTACGTTGCGCCAGTCGATATTCGCGAATTTTCGTGCAGTCAATCCGAAGAAACGACGTGAAGACAGAAGAGAGGAACAGAAGAGATATCAACAGAATTAAAAAATTGCGTTAATTGAGATTATCAATTATTAGTCTTACTGACTACAGCTATGTAATATATGCGACTAACATGGGCTACTCGAGGTGTAGGCATCTACGCTAAAGAGATATACTAAAAAGCTTCATTATTCCGCTCCATTTTTCGCTACTGGATTCTCTAATGCTACGTTTTTCAACTAGCTTGACTTTAACTACCAATGTAATGAGGAAAAAGATTTATCGATCGTCAATTCAGTTACTATGCGTCTCTTTCTCAACTTATTGCACAATACATAAAAAATGAAATATGAAAGTTACTAAGAAGTTGATGCTCCACATTTTTTTCTCAGCTAATAATAAAAAGATAGAAACGTGAAATTTTACATACTACAAATTTGAAGTTTTCAGCATTTTATACGTTATATACGTAGACGTGCACAGCATTTCGACAGATAGCACAGCGACAGTAAAATGGTGTCTGTTTACGACTCATGTTACAAACAACGAGCTGAAATTGAATTCCGGGTTGTGGAGAAGGAAACTGTGATGAACATTCGTTTCACAAAACGTTTGTGTGTTGCGTATGGAAATTGTGAAGTCGATTGTTGGGCTCAGTTAAAGCTTAAAAAAGCAGAAAGTAGGAACTGCATGAGCGGCAGCGTACTTAAATTTTCTAAGCCTAGCGACCAACGGTGCTCCCGTCAACTGCACAACTTTTTCACACACAGCACACAAACGTTTGTGAATGTTCACCATAGTTTTCTTCTCCGCAACCAAGAATAGAATTAGCTATTGTTTGTAACGCGAGTCGTAAACAGACACCAGCTTTTTAAGTTCACTATAGCTGTGCTATCTGTCAAAGTGTTGTACGTACAATTCCGTGCAGTACAAAATGCGGGAAACTTCAAATTTATAGCATGTAAAATTTCATTTTTCCTTCTTTATTATTAGCCGAGCAAAAAATGTGGGGCATTACTTTTTTGAGCAACTGTCGTAATCGCGTTCGTTCAATAATTTGATACAGTTAAAGATGCAAAGCAAATCGCTGTCCTAGAAGAATTTTATTAATAACTCTGCCCTAAATAATTACAATTACTTTAAATGATTGCAAATGCAGATAATTACAAGTAAATGCAAATGTATTTTATAAAGTAATCCACATGAATCGTTCAAGGATTTAAAGCAACTAAATTGACTATAAATCTTCCTCTATTGATTTTCACATACACGGCAGCATATCTTAATATCAGGCTAATTATAATTATTCTTGAAGCATTTTCAAAACTACCTCGCTCTTGAATGAATTCCAATAAATTCATTACGATCGAATAAATATAATCAATCAACCGATAGAATTTACCGATTAAATTTACATCAACTGCGACGACTTAATTAATTATTAATACTAAAATAGAATTTGCGAAGAATATTTAACAATATTTTCACACGAAACAGATAAGCGTTCTTCATTCCGTTCATAATTCTCAACGAGATATGGCCTACATAGCCTAATATAATGTACAATGTTACCGCGTAAGTGTGTATAAGATGGTTGTTACTAGGTCATAAGTGATTTCTTGCGGAAATCACGTCGGCAAAATTTTCTTCAAGATGAGAAGCGAAAACCGATAGATGGTTTTCACAAAAATACTGCATGCGAAATGTAATATTAAAGATAATTAGATATATCCGCTCATTTTTACAAAAGCCACTTTCTTGAACGCAAGCCAATTTTTACAACGATAACGTTCACGATTACATCATTATGTTACTAAACTTATCACAAAATCCCCTTTATAATATCCGCATCACGACCGGAGAAACGAGATAGTATTTAAGTATTATTAGACACGAATCTCGCGCGAGCATCGAGTCTCATTTAGCGTCTCATTTATCGAGAAGCGCGTCTCGCTGATGTTTCGAATTAACCAAAATGCTGTCAAATTAAGTATTTATGCAGTTGTCTTTTTAGCGCAATTGAAGATTACGACAGTTATGGAATTAATTCACAGTGGTTAGATCGCGTCTATCGTATCCAATATTGACATTTGATTCGCATAATATATGCGGGATATATTGCGTTATTATCTTGATACTATACATGTATATTATAGCAACATTGTTCGCTTATTAACGGGCAATTATGCTGCATTAACCGCGATATATTGCAGCTACCAAATGAAATCTAAGCGCGTAATGGCAATAGCGTTCAAGTACTCGATAATATTAATAATATTAATTGCATCGAAGCTGACAGGTGCTCTAAAAGCCAATGTTACCAAACTTTCGATCATAGTACGGCGACAACTTAATGTCAAACTCAACGAAAGCTATGTATACTTGATTTGCCACTTTATGTATTTGCCACATATCTGTACAAGTGACTCGTAATCCTTAATTGATACATGAGTTCTCGGTATGGACATGCGCGTTCTACGAAAGCAAAGTAGGGGAAAGTGGACATGAAAGAACTAGGTCTTGAAAAGCCATTTCAATCTTTCCTTACAATCTTTGACACGATATAACAATACGACATATTTATAGCCAACTGCCAAATGTTTGTGGATGACGGCTATCTATTACTGCTATACATACAGTAAAATATTCACAAGATCTATTCGTAAACTTAAGAAAAAAAATTCAAATGGCTCTTTCATGCCCACTTTCCCTTACACCGACGCGGCAAACTTTTATCGCGTTTCTATTTACCGAACCTATTAATAAATTCTGCAGCTTTAAAATTGCGGTAAATGAGAAAGTTACCGGAGAGAGACGACCGCAAGAGCGATGTCAACAAGCCGAATTTGTACAGACTGCGTTTAGCGGTAATAAATTTAGAATTTGTAAAATGCTTTCGCGAGCGAGAGACCGCGAGTGAAAATCTGAAATAACAGAATTCATCGGTACGCATGTTTTGAGTGCGCAACAACAACAATAAAAAAAAACTGAATCTCCAAAACGCTTCAATGCATTAAAACCACGTTATCGAAAATTGCTGTTGCTCAACAATAAAAGCAATACAATACAAAATATGTGTTCGGTATGCCGAACTTGTTGAAAGGATTGCGTTTGATTTTAAACAACGTACCAAAAAAGAATCTGGCATCGTTATGAAGCACAAAATGTTTCGGTCCCGTTTCTTTACAACGATTATTCACCGCTAGAAATTAGATCGCGTCGTTCCGCGGGGAGGTCAAATTGATGCACCTGCAATTTTTCCAGCTTCTCTTTTTGCGCGCGCGACTAAAATAGAAATTATTATAGATTCTCGTTTTTCACTCGTTTTTCACTCGTGCAGACACGCGGATTATGCAGGTGGATTAATGACTGGCAGTATTGAACGCTGGCGTGGGGTTTCGACTAATTACCCTGTCTTGACCCTTCGCGTTCGTAATTCTATCGTGACGTCAAGCCCAACCCGAGCAAACCCTTTTGTTGCGCGTAACAAACCGTTTGCCGCGCGAATCGTGTAATCCTGGCAAACCGAGCAAAACCGAGCCCCACGTCAAGCCAGTTCAAGCGGGCATCAAGTGGTTAGTTTAATAGTCGATAAACTTTACCCGTTAACGATTTGCTGTTCATTTATTATGCCAAGCTACGCTGACGAAACACAGCTTGCATCCCCATCAAATGCAAACACCTACATCAGTATATAAACTGATTTGCCACTTTATGTATTTGATGACAGAATTCGCATTTTGGTAAATGTGTTTCTTGGGTTATTTAGAATCGCGATCTCGAACGGTTAATGATAATCTTCAAAGAATTTTTATTAATTAACTCATCCAAAAAGAATAACATTTATTTATTTAATCCAAACTATTGGCGTAACTATGCTGTAAACGTAAAAAAAAAAAGATTTATAACGAAAGCAATTTTCTGCGCAAAAAGCTTGTAATTAAATTCATTTAATTAACGTATCAGCTATCGGAGCGTTTCAGAGAAATTCGATTTTTTTTTTATTGTATTGTGTAATGTACAGAATGTGCGCCGCAATGTAATTGCTTACATTATCTTTTAACGTTTATAAAATATATTTTACGTGATAAATAACTAATAAAATAAAATGAAGAATAATATAGAAAAATTAACGATACAAAAATAGCCAATTGATGCGTATCATACTTTCATTAGATTATTTATCATTAATGCTTTGATAATTACTTCATTTTTATACATGTCAGTTAATATCAATAATTTCGATAATCATAATTGAAGATAAAAGGATTAATATTGATGAAATTGCAGAAAACTCATTTAAGTGAGAAACAAAGTAGTCTATTCACATTATTAAAGATTAATTTGCTAATTTTTATTTTATAGCTATTTTCTGCTAAAAAAATGATTAATAGCTAAATATTGAAATAATTGTCATTTCCATTAGTCTGTAACATTAATGTCTATAACAATAATAAAATATAAATAGTTGTCTTAAACAGACTATAATTCATATAAAATATTTTATATCAAATGATATACATATTTAGAAAATACTAAATTATTAAGATTTAGTTAAAATTATATCTTCAATAAAAATTCAAATTTTTAATTCATAAAAAATATATTTGTTTATTTATATTTTATAGGAGTTATCATACATATTTATTTCAATTTTGCGATTTAGCATTTTTCAATTTCATCTGTTTAATTTTACTCAGTTTTTATCCTTACTCTCATAAATTCTATTTTATCTTACGATAGCTATTTTTTCACAAAATAATTTCAATTATAAAGCAGAAATGATATGAAAAAATTTACCATTAAATCAATCTCTTTTGTACAATAAATTTACACGTGGCTTGCAAAACGCAATTATTGGCATAACTTTGCCTTCACATTCTAGCGTAAATTAATATTCTGCGGTCTTTTCTATTTATTAATGAAGCTTCAACCTAATGGTCCTTAGACAACTATTCATCTAAGATTATGCGTCAAAATTCGGGGCGGGAATGGCATTTACGAATGGAGTTTAAAAGACATACTTCCCGGTCATTCGAGCTGCAAGGCGCACAGTTAAATGCACGTTACACGAACGTATTCTCGCGAGTGAACCAGAATTCGAGGTATGCTAATAACCCATGGAAACGCCATTACGTTTGCGCCTTTACGTCCGCGTTCATGTATCGGCATTATTCGAATTTCGCGTTGCCGATGAACTCATACGCGCAATACCCCTATCGCACATATGTACATACAACGTGTATAATGGCGATTGCATCGCGCCCATCCCATGTGTATAATGGAGTGCCAATATTATGTGGAGTACGGAATTTCGCGGGAACGAAAATATCAGGCATGCCGGCTCGATCCGATCTCGTTGTTGCAAAACATTAGACGTTTGTATCGCGTTTCTCGCCATATTCCCGTTTCGTGCAAATTGATCCAGGTCGATTTTCGATCAGGCATTCTTCGGGAGATTCGTATTTAAGGGGATGCTGGACTGACGCTCGAACTTAATCGAGGTCGATAATGTAGGTGGAATTCTAAGATATAATATTATAAATTATCAAATTAGCTTTACAGAATACAAAATCCTTTTGCAAGATTGAAGTACACGCAAAAATGAACCATGCGAGTATCGACTTCACATCAAAAACAAAGAAAAATTTAAAATATTGGCTCTTCTTTACCTTAAATTTAACCTACAATGAATAAAATGAGTTGGTTGAAAAATCTCTCTTATTAGAGATTTGTTCGTACTTTTATTGCTACCATACTGTTTATTATTCCTCTCCGAGTCCTGCTGTGCTCTCGATTTATGTGCTTAATCTCATATAACTTTTATATGAGTGAATGTTTCTATGAGTTGACAGCTAATTAATAATTTTATGCTTTTTTCGGTCTTTAATTGAGCAGAGCAGGATTAGTTTTCGTACGTACTTTACACCTGTAAAAGGATTTTTTAATCTGTAAAGCCAATTCGGTGACTTCTTGTTAATGCGAAATTAATTGTTTCGTCGGTATCCAGCATCCCCTTAAATCGGAAGACCGATTCATTTATAAAGAAAATCTTCCCCGCCGTCCTCCCCGATATATTTTAAAGTTATTAAAATTATACATTTTAAAAAGCAATAAAACGCGTTCAAGAACCTGTCTTAGATTAGAAAAGAACATTAATATCAATTTTTCTTAGCTGGCAGTATTGGAAAATTCAGAATATACATATAACTAATCTTGAGTAGTTATATTGGATCTCCTTAGAACAATCCAGTATTTTAAGATCTAAAAATAAGATCTACGAAAGAAAATCATGTAATTATTGTAGTCTACAATCAAGTGCGAATTTTTTCCAGAGAAATTCTGATGTTAATCTTAACATAAGAAACGTTCAGATAAATTCAAAATAGTGTTTAGAAATTTTCAGCCATGCTTAAAAAAAACCGATTATACAACGCTTAATTCTCAATTGCGTCTCCAAGTATTTACGCAAGATGGTCGAAAAATATCTCGCTTAAAAGGATCTTAAAATAATCTTTTCCTCTTCTTTTTAGTAGCAGGAGAAAATTTCTAAATTCTATTCGCCCTGCGGACGTTATATTAAAAATAGATAAGTCGTGGGGGTTTCTCCGGCCTCCGCGGTTTAAGTCGCGCGCGGAGCCGACGTGGTCGCGGGCGCGGGTCGCCCGTTGAGTCGACCGAGTGCGGTATACCTATGCGTTACCTGAGAGCACGCGTGCTGCGTCGGATGTTGCGTGTACGCGGCGTTCGCGGCCGCACACGCGCCGGTGCCGGGGACCTTGAGCTGCTCCTTGTAGTCGGGCTGATACGGCAGCAGCATGCGTATCTTCCCCCAGCGATTGAAGAACAAGGCTATCGCACCCGCCCAGACTATCAGCACTAACACTACTATGCCCACCTCGACGCCGCGGATCTGCGAATCAAGCAGGCGCGTCCTCTCGATTATCAGCTCGCAGATCAGTATGTAAAAACTAGCGGTGAGATTAAGTATCTTATAACAAATAGATTCAAGTCTGCTGGTAGTTAATTTCGAACTCTCCATATATTATTTTCAAATTGGATCAAAACCTGGATCAAATACGTGCAAATGTTTCATGAACACTCACAAATGTCTATATTGTACTAAATTGCTAACAAGAGCTTCGAACTTGCGTCGTATGAGATTTCCGGTTGTATGAGAGAAAATGGCGGTGGTTCTGTATGTGTAAAGTATGTAATTTGTGTGTGAGTCTTACTCACAGCTCGATGTGTGTCGGTGCGTAACCATAAAATTGCTGTCATAAAAACAAATAAATTTTTGTCAAAACAAAAATCCCGGCATCTTGTATCAAAAAATATCGCAACAAAAAAAAGCATGGTACTATTAGTATATTTAGACAATTTTCATATTTGTCATATATATTTCACAAAAAATAAATAATTTAATGGAATTTTTAAAGATTGTGGTAAAAATAAAATGTTTAATTTTTCAGATTTCTACTTAAAAGAGATCATTTAAAGAAATAACTTAAAAATACTGGAAACTAAATTTTGAAACCTTGAAAATTTGACTGCCTATTTTCAGCAAAAGAATTGTGGTATGTGGCAACAGCGGCCATTTTCTTTCATACATCGGAAACTCTAATGGACGCAAGTTATGCCCTTCCAAACTTTCAACTTAGCGATCTAGTAAAGACATCTGTGTAAACATTTTACTAAAAACTTTACATTTTCCTTTGACTCAATATCCAAATAGTTGTATAAAACAAATTTATTTATTAAATATATTATTTGTTACTAATTATAAATATTAAATTATCAAGCGTTAAAATCAAACATATGTTGTATTAAACATATAGGTATATCAAAAGTATAATAGAATATTATAAATGTAGACTAAAAATTACCTAAAAAAGTTACTTAAAATCTTTACGTTACATTTTTCAAACTAACTAACAACTTTATTCTTAGAATGCAAATACTATTTGTGTAAAAGATTCTGTTCTTTACGATTTGAAATTATTTATAAGTAGATTTCAATTTCTGCAAATACTCAATCTAAAATTCGAAACTAATTAGCCAGAATCGATTAAAAAATTTAACGCAAAAATATTAAATTTATAGATATTATTCGGAACCTAGAAAATGTATTGAATTTAATTTGGATTTTTAAGTATGTATCGAACTTGATCTCATCCCTAGTATAGGTCATCACGATCATCATGATGACGATATTTTTATCGAGAGACTTCATTAAAAACAAAAGTAGGAGTTACTTACATTTATTTATTGGTTCCGTTGCATGTTTATAATGGATGTATTTTATATAACAAAAAATTTAACATTTACCGACAGGATGCGTAAAATACGCTGATTATTATTATTCACATACATTTGTTAATATATCCCTTTTATGATGAATTCCCTTTCTTCAAAAGTTTAAAATACATTTAAAAATTTAAATATTATAATGGTTTTTTAGAAGAAATTTTATACGCTGAATTTGATCATTGCAGGCGAATTTTATATTCAGAAAACCTGGTGAAGTATTAAGAAAGTATTTTTTGTGTAGAAGGGTCGCAGCCTCTTTCAGTTTCGATTAAATTTCAACAAAGTTTCACGACCCTGTTACAATCCTCTCGATTCCTGCTCTGCCTTTATTCTTTTCGCGACATCTTATATCCCATCGAACGATAAATTTTCTACTTTTCCCGCCATTTACAAGAGACACTTCGGACCCGTTGATTTTATAAAAAAACACGCTTCTAACAAAGATAACAAGTGAATACGCAAAAGTCTAATTTACGCGCATCGAAATGGCAGAGTGCACGTACACGTAAAACTGAAAATTTCTCTGAACTGCTGAGAATTTATACGAGAGAGTTTATGATATCGATAACGATATCTTACAAAAAATAACAGATAACACGTTCTTCTAGCCAATATCTTCCAGCCAATATCATTATAATATACAAGTAGAAACATCCGCGATGCGAATTTCCGGACTTTCTTTCCCGAAAGTTTTGTCACAAGGATATACTTTTCCAAGAGATATTTGCATTCGTTATAAGCATACAGCGGATCCGTGACATGAGGATCCGTGGAGATCACAAAGAAAAAGATTGCGAACGTCAATAAAAAGGAATTTTTCAATCTTCGCGATACTTTGGAAGAGAAATTTATTAGGATATATTTTGAATCGATACTGAAACCTTTCACGTTTAGCAAGAAAATGTCCCGACATATCTTTTCAGAATAGGAAACATATTATATTGAATACCCTTTTTGCATATTATACTAATAAATATGTATATTTATATGTATATACATGCGTCTTGGATTTTTTTATAAAATTAAAATTACCTTTGCTTTTAATGATTAATCCAATTTTTTTTAATTTAAAAACAATTAATGTCTCCAAATATTTATCGACAAAAAATTTTAGAAATTTTAGAAAATTTCAAATTTCAAGAAAATCTATTAATAAAATTCAATATTTAACAGAGGTGCGTTTCGTATTGAATCTACATATTACGTGTAATTTTGTTTGTTTTCTTATTAATTATTGGAAAAAATAAATCTGGAATCAGCGGAATGCGCGGTAGAGAAATCGTCAGAATAAAATTCTCTCATTGCGAGAATTTTAAAATGACACAGAAATGTCGATGTTGAATGTACTTCGGAAGAGCACAGTAAAATATATCGAAAGAGAAGCTAACTGTGCATTGTCTTTTATTCGGTCACATTTTTCTTCCGTCTCTCCATTTCTACGTTTCTCAGTACACGCGGATATTCCATCCGTGGTATGATAAATTGATTTCTCTTTCATCGGAACAAGCATTTTATCCTATTCGCTTTAGCGTGATATTGAAGGACAATTTCTTTCTCGCTTGACGAGACATTACGTTTCCGCGTAAACTCAGGTCAAGCCCGAAGTTCTTCTAACTTCGCCGTTACAAACGAAATAAGGAGATTACGTACGTTTTATCCAAGATAGGAACAAACATCGCGAAAGCGATTTCCAACGCGGAATAACGAACCCCGAACGCGAAATTGTGCAGTCGTTTCGGAGAAAAGTAACTCACTTGTATATACGGTTGAGGTTGCTGCGAGGATGGTGGAGGTGGAGGAAGAGGACCACCGGTTACCGCTGCATCTTGTTGCGGAGACGTACGTGGTGGCTCTGAAAGCAACACGATCTTGTTTACACGATACGCTAAATCGGGTCGCATAGACCATTGCTGAGATTTAACTTGGTACTTTGGTGCGCGTTTATATATGCTGATAAGCTTTAATTTGCTAGTTCATTTCTGTGCGCTACGTATGATTAAAAAGATGGTATTACAGGGATTTAAGCAAGCGAAAAAAATAGAGATTAATTTAAAATTTTCGAAAATTTCTCACATAGTTGGAATTTATTTTTTATGATTTTTGACGTTCCAAAGAATAAAGCTCGGATGAATTAACCGAAATCCATTGTTATATATTTTCATTCTGTATGTATATAATAATAAAAAATGTGCGTAAAAAGTATGCATTGTATTTGTTATATTATATTTTGTAGAACTGCAAGTCACACCAAACTAAAATAAAATTCTTCAATTTTATGAGGTAATTTAATAAATTAAAATTAAATATTTTCAATATATTAAATTATCGAGAAATGAGAAGATAATTTTAGTAAATTGTAGTTCGATTGGTAACCTAAAGGCCGACGCACACAATGAAAAATATAAGGAACAAAGAACAAATATTACCCGAGAAAAAATGGATGTAATATGATCAGATGTAAATATATATAATTAGATATCAAAAGATCTCATAAAATATATAATTTTATGTGATTATATATAATAATATCTAAAACTTGGCGCGATATGATTTTATCTTGATATTATTACATTTGAGCAGATCTTTTCCATATATAATCAGATCTAGCTGAATTATAATTATATTCGGCTAGATCTGAGTATATATGGAAACAGCTCAATCTGCTCAAATATAATAATATAAATATAAAATCATATCGCGCCAAATTTCAGATATTATTATTATATAATCAAATAAAATTACATGTGTCATCAGATCTTTTTGGATTTAATTATATATGATCTTATAATTGGATTTAATTATATATGATCTTATATAATTATATAAGTTTATTTTTCTCGGGTAGAGATAAGAAATAATGAATAAGAAACAATTCAAAGCACAATAAAAATATATAATCGATAAGTTTTTGGAAACTGTATTCGGATGTGCATTATCCTTGTTTAATTTTCAGTAACAAAGATAGAATGACGTTAGTGTAAAGTTTCCGAACGCAACCTCGTATAGCGTACATATCACATAATCTAGAAAAAATTGAAAAGAAAATATCAACTAAAATTTCAAAGTGAGAACTAACAAAGAACATGTCACAACTGTCCGAAACCGATTTGATTCTCCTGGAAATATATTGTTAAACACAAAAATTTAAGATTTTTTTTTTATGTGTGCTATCTCATGTTTAAGAGGAAAACACCCTTTTGAAGAAAATGGTCTTTCTCTTTCGAGGCGAATATCGTCGGACGTATAAAAGATAGAAAAAAAATTCTTTAATAAAAATTATATGATTTGAAAAGTACTTTATAGTTATAAAGAAAAAAAGAGTTTTTTCAAATACTCCCACCATTCAATATTTTTTTCGAAATTTCGAAATTTTTTTATCACCAAAGTATAGTACTCTTGAAGCCGTTTAACTTTTATTTAAAAATTTGTTTTCCATCTTTTATACTTCCGACGATATTCGTCCCAAAAGAGAAAAAACCGGTTTTTTTTCAAAAGGGTGTTCACCCCTTAAACATGAGATTGCGCACATATAAAAAAATATGGGTCTCTTAAATTTTTGTGTTTAAAAATATATTTCAAGGAGAATCGAATCGGTTTCGGACAGTTGTGACATGTCCCTTGTAAGTTTCTACAACTTTGCTCAATTCCAATTAAAAACAGATATGTTCTTGAAAGAATAATTATTCTATCTGCGATTTTTTTATCCCATATATGTATATGGATACGATCTAATAAGATCAAATAATTTGTCACCTTCTTTAACATTTTCGTCTAAATTTTCACTGTTTTTCGTATTGTTGTCATCTTCATCACAAATTGTGCCGAAATTAATCGAGTATTTATGATTGAATTCCATGAATGATCGAAACGCTGCTCGTATAGTGGCTCAACTGCGACTGCCTATATTTTATTACTTATATTCCAACACTTGTTCCTTATCTTTTCATTGTGCGTTAAACCATCTATTTTCGAAGGTCGAAACGCAATTGTTCCTAAATCCTTTTTCTGGCGTCTAAGAATAGGCCTCGTGTCCTCTAAAGGTTAATATAGATATTCGAAACTTCTTTAAATATTTAACTCACTAAGATATATTTTATTTAATTGAAGATATGCTTTAATATATATCTTCACGAGCTTTTTTAAAAAATGCGTGTTCATTTATGAGTAAAGTAAAAAAAAGATACAGTGCAGATATTCCCACTGGAAAATCTACTGCAAAAATGTATGCGAATGGAAATACCAGAAATTGCGGTATGGCTTGCGGCTTTGTGCGAAGATTAACAAGTAAAAAGAATGAGAAGATAATTATTCAGCAAATGTCACAATGGATGCTAATGATAACTACACAAAATATAAAAAAACTATTTTCCTTTGTCAAAACGCACCTGTCACATGTGACCGTGATGCCGGAGACAGGTAAAGCTTAGGAAGGCAAAGCTTACCGAGTGTACGGAAGACGATCGGTCGGCTTCGAAACTTCTTTCCAGCCCTCACGGCAGTTACGACCAGCTGATATTGCGTGTCAGCCCGCAGGCCGCTCAAGGTGACCGCTTCGCTATTTCCTGCGACCACCGCCACCACCCTGTAACTAACCACCTTGCCGTTATGATTCTGTGCTTTACGCTTGCAATCATTTTCACGCCTTTTTTTTCATGGAAAATGGTTCTCACAGAAATATGTAAACCGTCAGAAAAGATCTCTCTAATTCAGTATTATTATAATTATGATAAAACAATCATTTCCATAGTAATAAAATAGATACATTGTATATAATAAATCAAATTACGAATTACGCACAAAGTTATTATAGGTTTTCTGTGAAACATACATTTTTTTTTATCAAATCAAATTAGTTTTAAAAAATAGATAAATCATTAATTAAAGAATTGACAAATATTATCTCTATGGAAATTGGATATAATACGATGAAATTACACTTCGTTCCAATGGCAGCTATTTCTTACTAGTAGTACTCAATTTTATATGGTGTAATCTAAGTGGTTTATACCTCCGTTAATGTTGTTACGATTAACACATTTTTATAAGCATGAATACACATTAAACATATCAATCATAAATAATTGTCAATATCAGTGATACATTAATCGATTTTCACAATCTGAGCGATACATTTAACAATTATCGATAGCTACAGTATTAATCTCCTGTCAGCGGTCATCTAACATGCCATCAATCATCACACATATACACATTTAATAATTTTTGTCTTGTTCCTATCTTATTTAAAAGAAGTAGCATATAACATTTGGACATTTATGCTTCTCAAACAGGATATTTTTATCATATCATAGATAAAATTTATGGATAATGGTTTTACTATCTAATTGATAGTTAGATGTATGAAAATCGATTAGCTTTGATGTAATTTACGGTCCTCTATGTACGGTATCACAATGCGTCATTATAATGCAGGACTACGGCGATAATAAAAGAACTCACGTCGCGTTAATAAAACGGATTATGCCCAAATGAAAAGAGAAAGAGCGGACAATAGAGGTAAGGAATTAAACGGAATTTGTTCCATTCATTTCACATTTATAACAACGCCAGCAAATAAAACACAAAGATAAAGATATTCTTTATTTAAAAAGCATTTCTCAAGTAAATTATGTATCATATACATTAATTTTTACTTGTCGATTTATAGTGGCAAAGAAAATATAAACTTCTCTTTTAATGAATTACTTCTCGGAATATGTTAAATATGTATGTACAAGTAGAAAGAATTATTTTATGCAACGTATAAAAAATTAGTTTTTTAATTCATTCTATTATTGATCGTTTAAATTAGTTAGTAATATCGATTAATTAATTATTTATTTATTTATTAGTAATATCTCATCAACACTTTTTCTCTCAGCTTCAAATTTTCAGCCGTGAATCTTTCTAAATTATTTCATTTTTCAAATAAGTGAATAAAATAAAATAACCTGCTACAATATGTGTATGTACTAATATATGTATTAGTTGCTGATAATTCATTTATGAATTGCATAAATTCAATATATGTATTCCAATTAATAATAAATGAAAACCAAGATAAGCGAAAATATCGAACGTTTGATACTGAATAACGTGGATCGTTATTCAGTAGAGTGATTATCGTAAATCGACATAAAATGGACATTCAACTCGTTGCTATCATCGTGTAAGTCAATCGATGATTTAGTTTTGAGAACCCTAATGGCAAAGCACAATGGAATCGACGCAATTAATATAATGCTTTAATATAATATCAACAATATAATTAATATAATAGCGCTTCATTTTACAATGTAGATACAAAATGTATTATGTTAAATAGAAACAATTATTCTAGTATCATCGATCCTTTAAAACTGTAAATCATTAGAAAGCCACATCGACTTTAACAAATGAAACGCACCTAAAAAAAATTTTTGATATACGTGGAATCCTTTAAATCTTAAAGAATTTTACCCTTATTTTGACCTCAAGAGGATTCCTCTAACATCAAGAGAAAAATACTAAGAGTATTTAAAATAGAAAAAAGTATTTTTCACTTTATTGAAAGAGGAATATGTTTGCTGTAAAACAGTGAGCTTAGAATATGAGATTATAGGAAAAATCACTTTGAATGTAAAATACTTTTTTTCGGGTGGCGTGATAAATCTAAGTAGGTAATAGAATCTATCAGATTATTAAAAAACGATCGTCATTTAATAAAATTTCAATGTGTTATCTATTTATTAAGATATAATGGTGTATATTTAAAAATTGTGAAAAAATTGTGAAAAACGATGTTTATTTAATCTTTTCTTAATTTTAAGAATCGAATTTTGTTTGCAGGAAACGCGCGTGTTATATGCGATTTTTATACAGTATATTAACTTCTAACGAAGACTTAAGCTGGATTATTTTGTGGAGCTCGATCTCGAACGTTATGAATTTTGCTTTCGTAGCTTATCTCTTCGTGATTTTCGATGCTACCCCAAGAATTCAGAATGCAATCTGTGTCCTTGTGAAAACGGAGGCGCTCCTCTTTCAGCAAGGTCATTTTCTCATAGATTGTATCGAGGGTTATCAAAGTGCAACTTCAATTTATCGTTGGTACGGTTCGACAGATTCTACTCACACCCAGAAGGCTCGGGTCACATTGCAAGCGACGTCACGACAAGAATAATTGAATTGGCGATATTAAATGTACCATTAACAATCATGATATATTATTATTATTAAAATTGCTCGCGTAATTATTATAACATATTTTTCTATATTTTTTTTTTAGATGAAGATAAAATAATTCGCCAAGTGCAATTCGTATAGAAATAATTATAGAAATAAAAATAAAAATTAAATAGAAATAATCTGTACATAAAACTTTTCTACATAAAACGAACAAAAAATACCTAGAATAGAAATAGTCTGATTGGACAAGTTGGACCGCAAATTAGTTACACAGTGCGCGTTTTCTGGCAAGCAAAATTTTTCAATTAACTTATTTAATATATCCCTTCTCGTGCGTTCTTACGTGCTTTGTTATGTAAAGCCATAATCTTCGGCGTAAGTGCACGTTGGACTTTACATAACAAGACCTCGTAGCACTGGACTGTCTTATCATAGCATAGATCGATACTTATGTATTTATGCAAAGGACAAAAGCACTTCTGTCGTTTGAGTACATTTAGGTAAACGAACGCTGCAATAGGCCATCTGACCTTCTCATGTTCACGTATCAATAAATCAGAACGCGAAGCGTATGTCATCAAATATATCTCTATCCTATTATTTAGAGAGCGAGAGAGAGAGAGAGAGAGAGAGAGAGAGAGAGAGATGGAGAATCAATTTTTTTTAAATAAAAGAGAATTACCCAAAATTACTTCTGGCTTATGACCGACAAAAAGACTAGAAATACTTGTAAATTAAGTTTTAGGAGAACAAATATGTAATTATAAATCTGTTTTATAAGAGCGATTCAGAATAACAACTTGTCCTTCATAGACATATTCGTAATCATATTCTGAGACAATTTTTCCTGCAAAAATTTATCCTTAGTTTTCAAGTTACCAGAAGAAGTAGTGTATTAGGAATTGGATACAGAAGGTAAGCTGTGACGGCGCAATTCATTGTTACACGCTGATATATTCGTGAAGCGCTTGCTGCGCTCAGCCGACACATCCATACATCCATACATACATACATTCAAACTCTTTCTCTCTTATTCTCACTTTAATTATGCTAGCTACTTTAATTTGAAAATGCTATCTGATTATCTGTCATTTTATCATATAACAATGAATTGCGTCTCCCCTGTTTACCTCCTGTACTTGAACGCGTGCGCGCTATTACTTCTTATAACTTAAAAACTAGGCTTCAGATAAATTTTTACCACAGGAGAAATCGTCACAGAATACGATTACAAATATATCTATTGAAGGACAAGTGATTATTCTGAATCACCCTGTATATACCTAATGTTATAATCTTCAATCATGTTGAAAAACTGCAAAAGATAAAAAAATTTTCTAGCTAAATATCAAATAAGTTTTAATTTTATAAAAATATTATTTTTTATTCAACTCTAATGTTGAATATTAAAAAATTGTAATAAACAACATATTTTGTTTCATGGAAAAATATGCCTTTCCTGTTTACAAAAAAGACTTTAAAATAATTTCCGGCAAATGAAAATTGGCGCAATTAATGAATCATATTCCAATAACAAAAAATAATAATGGCTTGTCGCGAATTTGATGTTTTCTCTTTTTCAATTTCAACAAGTTCAATTTTACATACATATATGTCTTTCCATATTATTATTTTGATACTTGTCCATAAATTTTGCGAATTCGATCACTGCTTTCACATATTTGCATGAAACATTTATAATAATAATATATTAATTTCGAGTTCGTTAGCGCAGTAATATTAATGTACTGTAATACGCTGATAATAAATTTGAGCAAAGATTAACGTAAATGTTTTTGTAAATTCAATAGATAATATTGAGATATATTGAAGAAGAATGAAAAATTAACTTACTGTTAATATAAATACGATACATATATATAATATTATCGGCAGCATTACCATTACCTGATGCGCGCAACAAAAGGCTGCTGGTCGGATTTGGCTCGTCGTGTGCGAGGAAACCTTTACATTTAAAAATGCGTATTTCTGATTCGTCTTCGAATGATCGCGTATGACAAAGTGTGTCCTACAAAGTTTTGTAGCCCTTTTGTAATTTTTAACATGTGATTGATGTGATTGTGATTGAACATGTGTGGGACAAAATAAATAAGAGATTACAAAATTTAGAGAGACTGTCAACTAATTTTCAACAATTAGAGGCAGCGCTGTAACAAATATAGTATGAAATTCCTCAAGACATTATTAGAGCCTGCATTAATATGCGTGATCATCTACAAGAGATCATTCAAAAACGAGACGGGAATACGCATTTTCAAATGCAAAGGTTTTTACACACACGATGCGCCAAATCCGACCAATCTCCTCGTCGTGCCCACCGGATAATGATCATGCTGACGGTAATTGCACAAAAATGTATGAGTAACTTCAAAACGACATAACTCCGTGAAAAAAAATCGTACGACATTCAATTTTTTTTTAATTTACGCGGAAAAGTCCAAATTTTTCGATAGTTGTAATAACATTTGCGAAAAAAATTTATTCGAGCACGTGGAGTGCGTCAAACTATGCAAATTTTTGAAAATAAAACACGTCCTTACTTATGAAGAGATGCCTCGAAGGGAGAAAGATAAAGTCAAAAGATCTTAACTGCTTTTTAAAGTAGAGACTTTAAGCTTCAAAACAAAAAAAAAATTTTTAGGATACGACCATTTTTGACGGAGTTACGTTTATTTGAAATCATGCAAAATTTTGGCATGGAATTACCTATGCGTTAATTTTGATCGCCAGTGTATATATATATATATATATATATATATATATATATAATAAAATAATATATATATAATATATATAATAAAATAAAAAATATACATACATATATATATATATATATATATATATATATATATATATATATATATATATAGGTATGTATATTTTATATATACAGGGTATCCCACAATAAATGGCCAACCCGTCGATGGTACATAGTTTGCATTATACTGAATAGAAAAGTCTTATACCATTTTACGAATGGCGTAATATTAATCGAGTTATTAATTGTTAAAGTCGTACGGAGAAAAGCGCTCAAGTCGCTTGAGCTACGCATGGCCCAGCGGAACAACTATAGGCTGACAGGTTCAGATTCAGGTAAATTTTTTGGTTCCCAACTCCTGAGGAATTCGGAGCTGATACGATCATAAACAAAGATTAGTTGAAAAATCAAACTTGATTCAGCTATCGCGTTCGTATTTTCATTATTTCATTTGGAGTCTACAACCTGGTCACTTATTCGCCAATGGCTGACATCTGACTCGATTATCGGCACACGGCTGTTTCGCGTATGTCGTATTACGTGGAGGGGGCTCGAGACGCTTCCCCTCCTGATGGATATCGAGTTCGCGGCGTTCACTTTCGTGCTGCAGCATGACATTTGCGCTATTAGAAATATAGGCTGGCGGTGCGTGTCTAAGGAGAAGGAGACCGCGCCGTTGCTCGTAGTTACCATAAACATAGCATACTAAACTATGCGTTTTGTACACGAATGTACCCAAATTAGAAAGAGACGACATGTTTTGTGTCCTAAACCTCTCTTTATCTCTCAATACTTATTCCACCAATCAACAACCACTTGCTTTTCCCCCACATTTTTAGAGAAAAATGGAATGAGGCTTCAAAAGCACCTATTTCTTTCTATTTTGGGTACATGCTCTAACAATGCGAAAGATAAGGAACGCGCAATCTAGTATACTAGTAGACTGCGCGTATATATGTATGGTAGTTACATCGTCGCTCCTTCTCCTTGGCCATGCATCGCCAGCCAATACTTGTTCCGCTGGGCCGTGCGTAATTCGAATGGCTTGAGTGGCGTTTCTCTCCGTGCGTTCTTATTCGTACGACTTTAACAATTAATAACTCGTTAATATTACGTTATTTATAATGGTATGAGACTTTTCTATTCAGTATAAAATATTCATAATGCAAACTAATATTCATGATGCAAAGGAGTTTATCCTTCTCCTTCTACTGCCTTCCACATTAAAAATAAAAAGATAAACTCTGAACACAGCTAACTTCAGAGGTGTAGGCATTTATGACGCCGTGTGTACCATCGACGGGTTGGTCATTCATTGTGGAACACCCTGTATATATACATATACATATATATATGTGTGTGTGTGTGTGTGTGTTTTTTACACACAGCTGTATATACATATACATATATATGTATATGTATATGTATATACAGCTGTGTGTAAAAGTCTTAGGCACATCCATTGTTTTACGCTATCTCTGAAACAAGTTCTCAAAATTCGTTCTAATGTTTTCATTTCGATCAATTGTATGCTTACTCGAAAACATAGATAAGAATTTTAAGAAGTCCCAGAATTGGCTACTTACATTAACGCGTTTTTTTGCATTTTTTGTATTTAAACTTCAGTCTATCGGTAGAGCTCGTAGTGAGAATAAATTTATCTGCGTTTATTCCTACTACGGTATTTTTAAAGACTAACATATTCTTTGCCAGTTATGCGTAAGAAAAATGAATTTAGCGCAGAACAGCGCTTCCAAATTAAGTTTCAATATGAACAAGACATGTTTCAGGTAAAAATAACCCGAGTAGTCAATTGTTCACAGTGAGTAGTATAGTGGCAGCTATAGAGTATCAAAACAAATCCTTACTCATCGCATCCTGGCGCCCCCACTGCAGTTCCTATAGGCAGTGGAGATGGGCCAGACGATCGGGCCCGGAAAATAGAAAGCTCTGATTGGCTGACGCGTGGGAGGAGGGAAAAAAAATGTCGCATTTTGATTGGATACAACGTAGCTGCCACGCGTTTTGATTGAATACCCCGTAGCTGCCACGCATTCTGATTGGATACCCCCATAACAGACAAGTGAAGAGGCAGGGGGTAAGAAATTGTGGGATGCGCGTGGAAAGAGTCAACAAAATGGCGACCACAGAGATTTGTACCACGTGCGATTTATTTCGTCGGTAAGAGAGGAGAGAACAAAAAAACGGTCTCGAAGTGCTGTGACACATTTTTCAAAAGTTCATTATTTTACATAATTTATTTTCTCGATAGGAAATGGAGGAGGAAAACAGGAATGTTCACCTTCGAGGGAGTCATGGAGCTGATCAATTATTTTCTTTGAGGTTTCTTTTTAGGACTGTGTGGAATAAAAAATTTATAAAAAAGAAACAAAATTCTGAAAATTTGGAGAAAAAGGATTTTTATTATAATTAGGGTGGACAAAAGAAATACTCATGGATTGGAAATATGAAGAAAATTTATTATTACAACATTCTTTATAGAAAAAATACAATTCTGTTATTTATAAAGTAGAAAGTTGTTCGGAAATTGTACAAACAATAGTTTATGATCCACGATTCGCCAAAATTGTACAAAGAATTTCTTTAAAGTGCAGTTAAGTAATTTCCAAAAATATTACATTGAAAAACAAGTCGAGAAAAGTTAATTTGAGTATGTACATTACGCTCAATATCGTCGTAATTTCTTCTAAACGTTTCATAATATCGCGATCAATGTAACTTTTTGGAAGATTTAACTCAATTTCCTTTGTTAAATACTGCACGCATTTATTGACGTTATTCTCCAAGGTTTGCAAAAGTGATAAATGCGCGTTGACATATTCGGTTACATTTTTAAATCCGAGAAAAGTAGATCTCTGCATTACTATTGCTACGTTTCTTCGCAGATGGAAAATCCGTCATCCTTCCGCCTGTAGATATCGTAGAAGCATTTTCTTCTTTGTCGCCACTAATATGGGTCTCGCTCCGTTGGATGAGGTAAAATTAATATGGATTAATATTGTTAATGGTGAGGGAGTCCAGTTTCAATTTGTTGTCCTCAGAAAAATATTCCTCCACGGGTCCCATATTCTCTTGAAATTTTTGCCATGAATTCACGTCAAAACGCCGCGTATCGCCGTAGAGTTAGCTGGCTCCAACGACGAAGCGGATTCACGATCGCTATATTCCTTTCTACTACGAAATAGATATTATAATTAAATAATAAATCACAAATCCTATGCTTTACTTTTAATATTTATTAATTGTTAACTTACTCTTCACTCTTCTCTATTGTCATTACGATGTATGAAGTCATGTATATAACCTCCCGCATCGTCCTCAAAATAAGTGATATTTTCGCGACGCGTTTCGACAAGACGTGATATTATACTTTCTAATCTCACATCATCGCCACAGTGTCCTACTTTGTACATAATACACAGCAGTGTGCTGGAACACTCACGCACAAATTCCTCGAATAGTTTGTAATTTTTTTCGCTATTATTGCTTAATTTCTTAAAATATCGCCCTTTCACAATTTTCTTATTCAAGTTACACGCTATGATGAAGAATTTGGTAATAATCTCGTGCGATTCCATCTTCTTTTGTACACTGACACTGTCACACGTACACTGCTACTTATTTTCACGTATTATTTGATCACGTTATTACCGAAAAATATTGTAAGTTCAGCGAAAGAGTCGAATATGATGGGAGTACGTTCTGAAGTAGGACTAACGCTTAGCTGTAGCATTTCCTGATTTTATACCCCGGAATATTTTCCGAAAAAATCGGAAAATTTTCTTGTCTCGATTTTGTTTGATAGAATAAAAAGAGACGATAGTGTCTCTAGCCAAGTATGTTTCACGAGACTTAAATTCTTTTGTGCTGTTTTATGTTTATTATTATTTCGACACAGACTGAAAATGTCTTATGCTATAACTAGTCGTATCTTTTGTTATAAAAACGAGAAAGAAAAGTTAAGTGAGGCTCTTCTACCTTTTCTAGATATTTATCTCTACATATTTCTTTTCGAATAGCCATAAATTTCAAAAATATTCTCAAAAATATCTTAATCTCGTCACGATAATCCTTAATTTTTTTTACCTGAAACGCCGATTTATTCAAAAGAAAAAGTTTTATTTTTTGCCTAGCTAATCTTATCTTTTACTGACACGAATTCTTCTATTAACTACGGATTAACTTAAATTTCAAAACGACACGTAATGTCATAAAAAATATCTTCCGTCACATAAATCTTTATTTTAATAAATTCTCCGAGACGAAATTTATTCAAAAGGAAATGTTTTTCTACTTCCACTTTTTCTATTTTTCCGATATTTTTTCTTTTAAGTAACAGATGGTCATAAATTTTAAAATGCTGCAAAATGTTATCTAATAAAAATATTTTGTATTATTTAAAATTGTCCAGACAATAATTCGAATTTTTTCTATTCTTTTTTATGAATATTTAATCCCAAAATAAAATACCTATGCCCATAAATTTCAAAACCCTGATAATGTTAACAATGTAATGTTAACAAAATATCTTCCAACACATAAACCTTTTTAAAATTAGTTTAAACTTTATCTTCTAACATATTATAAGTTCTTTTCATGCGAGATCTTTTCTAAATAGATCTTTATTTTTTCAATTTCCATGCGAGCGCTGCTTAATCTTTTTATCAAAAACTCCACCATCAGCCTAAACAAAGCTAAAGAGCTAGCTAAGTTTACAAAATTGAAATCGTTCGAACCTCGTTGTCGTTCGAAGCAACAAGCTCATAAAAAGTGTACTTTTCAGACTTTTCGAGTGTTACCGTTAGTTCTATAGAAAAATAAGAACAATGTCTAGTTATAAAGATGGTAATAATTTCGAGAAACGAAAGTATCCCGGGGATATTCTTAAAGAATATAAGAAGAGCGACACCGAGGGAGGAAACAGACGCTTTCATCTGCTGCTATCAACGACATATGGATTCAACAACTTACATACGAAAAGGCTACATGTGGGTTTGCAAGCAACAAACGAGGGGATCTTCGCACCAGTAATCAAATTAACCGGTAACTGTGCGGAGGGGTAACTGCTTCGACGCGAATTTATGGCAGAAATTTCAAGAGAATATGAGACACGTGGAGGAATATTTCTCTGAGGACAATAACAAATTGAAGCCCTTCACCATTAACAATATCTGCATTAATTTTATCTCAGCCTACGGAACGAGATCCATATTAGTGGCGTACAAAGAAGAAAATGCTTCTACGATACCTACAGGCGGAGAGTTTTTTCACCTGCGACGGATTTTCCACCTGCGAAGAACACGCCATAGCAATAGTAATGCAGAAGACTACTTTTCTCGGATTTAAAAATGTAACCGAGTGTGTCAACGCGCATTTATCAGTTTTGCAAACCTCGAAAATAATGTCAATAAATGCGTGCAGTATTTAATAAAGGAAATTGAGTTAAATCTTCCAAAAAGTTACATTGATCGCGATATTGTGAAAAAACATTTAGAAAAAATTACGGCGATATTGAGCGTAATGTACGTACTCAAATTAACGACTTAATTTTCCTCGACTTGTTTTTCAATGTAACATTTTTGGAAATTAGTTAACTGCACTTTAACGAAATTCTTCGTACAACTTTGGCAAATCGTGGATCATAAACTATTGTTTGTACAATTTCCGAACAACTTTCTACTTTATAAATGACAGAATTGTATTTTTCCTATAAAAAATGTTGTAATAATAAATTTTCTTTATATTTCCATGAGTATTTCTTTTGTTCACCCCAATTATAATAAAAATCCTTTTTCTCCAAATTTTCAGAATTTTGTTTCTTTTCTGTAAATTTTTTATTCCACACAGTCCTCCTAAAAAAAAGAAAAAGAAGAAAGTAATTAATCAGCTCCATGACTCGCTCGAAGTTGAACATTTCTGTTTTCCCCTTCCATTTTCTATCGAGATAAGTCGCCGAGACCGAAATTCGTAATTCCCGTAATAGACTCCTTTCATTCGTTTTCATAGGATTAGATTTCCATAATCCTTCTCATGCGATTTTAAAATTATAATTTTCTATCATAAAATTATGTAAAATAATAAACTTTTGAAAAACACAAACGTGTCACAGTACTGCGAGACCGTTTTTTTGTTCTCTCCTCTCTTACCAACGAAATAAATCGCACGTGGTACAAATCTCTATGGTCGCCATTTTGTTGACTCTTCCCACGCGCATCCCACAATTTCTTATCCTCTGCCTCTTCACCTGTCTGTTATGGGGATATCCAATCAAAATGCGTGGCAGCTATGGGGTATCCAATCAAAACGCGATACCAATAGACTGAAGTTTAAAAACGAAAAATGCAAAAAAAATGCGCTAACGTAAGTAGCCAACTCTGTGACTTCTTAGAATTCTTATCTATGTTTTCATTTTCGAGTAAGCACAATTGATCGAAACGAAAACATTAGAACGAATTTTGAGAACTTGTTTCGAATATAGCGTAAAAAAGTAGGGATGCGTAAGACTTTTGCACACGGCTGTACATATATTTCATTTATTAGATACTAATTAAATTTTGTATATGTATATATTCTCTTTTTAAAATTCGTTTCTATCGTAAGCTGTATACATTTATCATTTTTCATTCATTTCAATAAAAAAAAGAAAGCAAAATAATCACGATAAAGTGTAGAAACTATTAACATATATGACACTAAAGTGAATAGTACAGGAAATGATAACTTGTTAATATTGTCGCTATTGTTCACAGTAACTTGTACAAAAGTTTATTCTAAACAGATATGGAATTAACTCTTTGGCGTATGCATGTCACAATAAACTCGATTACTCTGCTGTACCCATATGTACACAATAACTTGTTCTAGTGGATCTAGTTATGAAATTAGTTACAAACCACTGTTGAATAAAGTTCCATTTACATTAAAATCCAATGAATAAACTTGTTAATAAAATTCTTCTAAAAAATTACTTTTTAAATGTCAAATAATTATTTGGAAGAATATACACCAAAAAATTTAAAGTTTCTTAACATCAAAGAAAATAGCTTATAATGTTTTAAGTAACTCATACTTTGGGTAAAAATAAGGGAAACGAATAGTTGACTATAGGGATAGGTAGACCAATTGAATATAAGTTTGTACCAGCCTACCGGAGACAGGTTTGTACGCGCAGCAAACACTACTACTTACTCATTAACTGTACTCATTAACTACTTTGGTGCAAGTATATATTATTTAAAAGTTATATAGGTATATTTAAAAAATCATAAACATTTTTATTCTTCAATTTTGTGTTCTAAAACCATAATTATCCAACGTATTTGATTTATATATATATGATAAGAGTATAATTCTTTCTCGAATGAAATCTAATTTTCTTTTTTGTTTATGTCTCTTTTTATTTATACGTATATTGCGAATATTTTTCAAAAATGGACGAGCGAGGCAAATAGACCTATCTCGCCCGGGGTTCTATGACACATGCATCAACTATTTAGAGGTAAATACAAACATAGGAGAGACCGGGGCTAGTTATTACATAGGATACGTTGTTACACATGACACTGTTACAAAATGACAAAAAAATCTGTAAAAAATATAATATTTCCGCAAGAAAACTGCAATAATGTTTCAATTAGTTATTTCAAGCTGAATAGCATATTATCGTAAATAAAAAAGACTTTTAGTTTTATATAATCAAAAGTAAAATAAATAATTTATTAAGTGTTAGATCTAGAATCTGGTTATTATATCGTAATTTAAATTATTTCTTTAAAATATTTGATTTAAAAGTAATAACTTTTAAATCTTAACTATCAGTTATTACTGATGTCTTGAAACATGTTTTTGTTTAAGCAATAATTAAAATATCTGAATATGGCAGACCGGGGCTGGTTGTGACAGGGTAGGTAATTACAGTTTGCTTGCCGTTTGCTTGTCCCAAATGATGTTATGTTACGTTTTTTTCTTAATGCAATATAATACTTTTATTTCTGTATTACTATAACTTCCGAAAAAAAAATAAATCAAAGAAATATGTAATTTTAGTTTATGTTTATTTTGGTAACGTATATTGTTTTAATGTACATTTAACAAACTTTATTTATTATTAATAAAAATTGTGTGTTGTACATTTTCCTTCATTTTTTATTAAAAAAATGTGTTATATTATGAAAACTTGATCTGTAACAACTTATAGTTTCAGTTGTAAAAATATAAGATGGCTACATTTGTAACAACTTACCTCACATATGTTGTTACAAATGTAGTTATCTTATATTTTTTATGAATGCAACAAAGTTAATAATACTATTTAGTTAAAAAAATTATTTTTGTTTAGTATAAGCATATAGCTATTAAAAAATATTCTTGCGGTTTCTATTCCAGTTATGTGTAAAAAATGTTAGAAAAAGAGTGTAACAACTAGCCCCGATCTCCCCTACTATATTACATAACAATTCGGATGTAATTCGGATATAACTCGAATTACAATAATTAGATAAGTCTGAGTATTGTCATCATGACAGGCAGCAAGATGCAATTTATAATTTTATTTTAAATCATTTACTGAGACTGATGAAAATTATACTTGTCTAATAACTATAATCATATCATTATCAATAATTCCAATAATAGCTAAAGTCGAATTCAGCTTTAACTTAAATAAAAAAGTTGTAATTAATTTTTATTTGATTAGACATGCCATGTTTTGTTATGTTTTTTATTATAAATAATTAGTCATTTTAGTAAAAAAAGAATTTAATTTAGTTGCAATTAAGTCAAAAAAGTTTATAAATGGTAATTTTTATTTAATTGAAAGTTTAAAGCTTGTTGTCGAAATAATAATTATGCAATTCATTATTGTAAAGTGATATCAAAAACTTTATATTATCTGTTGATTATATCAACAGATATTTAAACATAAATAAATTTTATATATATTTATTTATCTCTTTTCTTGTAATTAATTTCTTGTAAAATATATTGGTCTTAAATTCTCTCTCTCTCTCTCTCTCTCTCTCTCTCTCTCTCTCTCTCTCTGTTTTAACTTTAAAAATAAAAATAAAAAATTGAAAAGTTGACCTACTATCCTCGGTCTCTCCTAATTCTAAAAGATTTTAATTGAAAAATGCAAAGGCAGGATTTTTTAAACATTTTGCATTATTTAGTTTGTTCACTAACAATGCTTGTATTTTTGTGATATTCTTATTATTGCGTTAGTACTTCTAATATTTTTCTTTTACGTAAGTCTTAAAAGTTACATTTTTGCTGGAATTTAAATTAAAATTCTGCAAATCTTTGTAACATTAGTTAGTTTTTATATTATTTCATTATAAAATTATATACCTTTAGTTTGATAAAAATTAAAACTTTTTACAAAAATATTAGGAGATACTTTGTATTGTTCTTTTTTTTTTACTTAGCTTTGCCACTATGGGATAGATTAAACACAAGAATTTAGACATTGATAGCACGAGTGAAACTATTAACCCTCCAGTGGGCGCGTCAAAAATTTAAAACGTAAGAAGGCACGTGGGCTGTAAATTACACTCCACATTATTTATACTATAAATAATAAATTAATTATTATTTTTTATTTTTTGTTTAATATTATTTATTATTGGATATATCTTAAAATATATTATATAAACAAATCGGACCTTTAGTTTTAACGTTTTCTTGTTAACAATTGATTCTGTATTAAAATGCGTCTAGAATGCTTAAGTGAAATGTAGGAAAAAAAAAAGTCTGGGGTGTAAAATGCACCACACGCACCTACTGAAGGGTTAATACGTATCATGGAAAATGATACATCTACGCATAAAATGGAGTTATCTTTGCATCGGTGATAAACAAAACATATGATCTTTAATTATTAACTCGTGAATATTCGTGCTCTATGCTGCATTGCCTAATTTAGAAATGAATATACAATTATACAAGATAACGTCTTTTAAATAATATTACTGACTATTATTTTCAATCTTCATTTTAATTAAGAAAATTTAGCATTTAAAGGAGAATAAAATATATCGCATCTTTAGATTTTTATAAATGTAAAATTTATTGTAGAAAAATTTTTCTATCACATAATCTATATTATAATCTTTTCCATCTTTTTAAACTCTTTAATATAATATACTACTTTACAGAATCCAAAGAACTAAATTTACAATTGCAGCTATCACTAACGAATGAAATTGATAAATTAGGGACTTTCTGATCGATAAACATAAGAAATTAAATAGGCGTAAAAATAAAATATTTTTTAGATTATTCCAAAAAAGACCATATTCATCTTAAAAATTGAAAATTAATAAGTAAAATATGATAACAGATTTATTCTGTTAATTTAATTAAAATGCCATACAAAAGGCCATATTTCAAAATGTGAGTGTTTGTAATATTTGTTATATGTATATCACTTGTTTAAAAAGCGACGTACTTGGCGAGCACTCATGGATTAAGCAAAAGAACTTTGTTTGAAAAAAAAAGCGGGAATACCTGTCATCATCATAATTCCTGTGCCGCAAAAAGAGGTAAAAATCTCAATTAATATTGAGCCCTCTTTCAATTGCCGTGAATATCGATTTAGCATCAATTGACAAATTCTCTCATTTGATTTACTATTTGTATAAATCTATCTCTAAACCTCCTACCGTACCGTGATTCATTCTGCCCGTTTCGATGCACCGATAAAAGCGAACACATGCGAACCACAAATGTATTTCTAGAATGCAATTCTAATTGTTTTCTTAGGCATGTTTTACTCAAACATCCTGCGTGTGACGTGTGCACGGATATTTAAATTAAATGCTCTGGAAATTTATTTCCAGTGTGGTAAGAATAAAATCGGTGCAGCCAACCTTATATGTTTCGGTCTATTTTCATAATTATGTTAATTAATCGCTTTTTTCAGTCTACATTTTATCCACTTACAAACAGATCCTATTCTAACTATTGAGACTGGTGGGAATTAAAAAAATATTATTTAGAAAAAAATTCTCTTATAAAGCTAATATATGTATCTCCTTATTTACTCTGCAATATATTTCTCCAATATTAAACTTTAACACTGAAGCTCTCATATCTTTATCTGTTTACATCAATTTAATATTGGATTATAAATTGTTAGGTTTATTTAATCTAGCTAGATTTAAGTCGTGCGATAAATAATATTACAAATTAATCTTCAGATTAAGAAAAAAAAAATTTGAAATGCAGATAAAGATAAATCCAAGTATGAATAACGACGAAGGAAGAACTGAAATGAGCAAATGTCTTGCTCACTAATATATTTACAAACCGATGTACACATATACATATCTAATTTTTCATCAATACTTCTCACATGTCTATCTATAAAGCTAAACTCGGCGAATTAATCAGAGTGTGCTATTATAGTTTAATAATTTCGCTTATGAACGATAATAGAATATACGCGGTTATATTCGGAGACCATTTAGATGGTCTCGGCGATTAAAGGAAATTATATCGACGGCGTATAATATGCGTGCTATTGTGTTAAACGCGACATGCATGAGATCAAACACGCGTGTCACGCACAACGCGACCTGCTTACTATCTTCTCGACCATGTCCCAACGAGCGCCTGTGTGTCTGACACAGACTGTAACATTAAGTATGTTGTCGTTGTTAAACTTTTTATACATATACATTTATCCCAGATTCGATAAGCCTAAATGTCTGCAATGCGGCATTTTGTCGCAATTGCCGCGAACATGTAAGTGTGTCACGTTTTAATTGTGTCAGTATAGGGAGGAAAGATTCAAATAAAAAAAGGGAAATGTAGATTTTTCGAGCGAACGAAAGTGATGCGCGCATTACTCTTCAAATCTTCATTTGTGTAAAACAGGGCAAATATATGATAATTTATTTTCATGAATTATCAATCTCTTTTTCTTTTTTTGAATAAACAAAATTTTTCTTGCACAACTCGCGCGCGCGTTGTTGAACGCCACACGGGAGAAATTGTGTACAAGACGCGAGACGCTAACAATAAGAAATGTGCGATAAAGTTTGCAAAAGACTAGAGTGACTTTGAAGTCACTTTGAAAGAGATTCGCAGCGATATTACTTGATAACTCACAATTTCTATGAATAATTTTCACGTTTGTTTTACGAAGAACAACGGTTAATAAGACTCTAGGCATTATGACGGATGCAATCACAGCGGATGGAATCCTTTATTGAGAAATTTCCATTTCTCTCGCAAGGACCCGAGAGAATACGCGGGCATGGTGGTGTTTTTATTCGAATGCTGTTTGCGAGATAAAAATCTGAATCCTCCCGCACGCGCGACTCGCAATATCGGAATCGCTGGAACGCACCTGGCGTCGGTTGGCTTGTACGTGACGTCGTATTTCTCGACCTGCTCGACCTGGCTGGTGCTCCAAGACACGCGCACAGATGTCGGGTTCAGGAACATCACCGTTATGTTTTCCGGGACGCCGGGAATGCCTGTCACCGAGCCTGCGAACAATCAATATAGAGTACTTGTCGTTATACGGTAATATCCGCTTGTCGAGACAGGAGCTGTGCTAAAAGTATCGCCATTTCTTTGCCACGGGTCCCTCGACCGATCAAGGGGAGTAAAAGTTTTGTCGTGAGGAAAATTTAATTCGAGCTTTCTTAGTGCGCTTTTAACACTCGATTGTAAATATATATTTTTGTAACCACCAACATTACAATTTTTTTTAACATTTTTGAAATTAGAATTTCTAAACATTATCTATTTTTATAGATTTTGTGCCATTAAGGGGATGCTGCGTAGCCGTCCAATACTGAATTTTTGTAAAAGGATTACTTTCATACATTTGGAAATCCTTTTACAAAATAAAAGTGTAGACATTAATATGTGTCTGTTGGTTAGTATTTACATATGCTAAAAACAACAAATTTTTTTAATTAAAAATTTTTTTTTTGTTTTCAACATAAATACTACCCAGCACACACATATTAATATCTATACTTTCATTTTGTAAAAAGATTTCCATATCTATAGAAGTAATACGAAGAAATCCTTTTACAAAAATTCAGTACCGCGGACGGTTACTGAAGTTTCATCACCTTAAACCGAATCTTTCTTTTTATTTATTTCCTCAAAGATATTTTAAATGTTTTAAATGTTTGTTACACTTCTTCTTACCTACAAATCCAGCTCCTTGGAGGATTAGTATTGTGGCCCAAAGGACCATGCCGCCAGGATGGCGGGCCGGATATGGACCGCGTATCCTTCCGCACACGTGTCCGTCTCCACTTCTGCTTCTTATTGTAACCGCGCGTCTTTACGGTAGAAAAACAAGACGCCAGTCTGCGCATACAATTAATTTAAATTTAATTCAGGCTTTACAAAAAATTCGTTTTCTCTTCAGAATTTATTGCAAAATATCGTCTAAATATCAGCACAAAATTAAATGAAAATCTCCGTTGAAATTACAAGCGAAAGTTAAAAAAGCTTCAATTTTCAATATTCCATAATTATATCACAATTTATATCTCTACGATAGGATGTCAATGCAAGATTTTACAAATATTAAAAGAGTCGTGAAGAATTTCTCAAACGCACGATGTAAAATTTATTACCTGTACATGCACCTTTTCGAACGTTCCGTATCTTCTATCCTTTGCCGTGCTGCATCCTTCTCCTCGAGCTACGTCATAACAATGATGGCGCGAGATTATCGCTTCGCAATGCATTATTCAGCCGTGCGTTCCATTTGCCGATGGTAGTCCCGCTGATCCATTCGTGAGCTCATCCTAGATTACAACTGCAATAATGGACAAACAGATGGTTAATTCGCGATTAAATTTACGTATCTCTTGAAAGTATTACGCTGCTAGACTAATGATCAACAAATACAATATATGTTTGAGCAAGATTTATTTCGGATATTTCAAAAATTCATTAGAAGGTAGAAAATAGCAATAACACTTCAATTTTATCTGTTAATATTATCCTGCGTTTATTAATATAATTTCGTGCAATACCTTTGTCTTGTTAAAATCATTCTAACACTGAAAAAAAATTCTGGTTGAAAACGGACAAATCAGAAAATCTTGTCGGCGTGATCAAATATTTTGGTTATTATAATAGAAATTCTGTTTATTATAATAGAACTCAGTACTTTATAACTTATAATAACCTATTATAATAACCTATTCCTATTATAATAACCAGAATATTTGATCACGCCTTCAAGATTTTCTGATTCGTCCGTTTTTAACCAGAATTTTTTTCAGTAAAGATATCATTTATTTTTAAAGGTCAACAATCAAATATCGCGACGCGCGATTCCGCAGAAAATAATATAAGCAATTATATCCCGGTTGCACCAAAGTGGAAAGATGCTCGCGTCGCGCACTCCCGAGAGCCGCACTCGCGACGTTCGAGCCGAATTGAGACACAATGGAGCACACATTCCGCAGAGGCTCGCGTGGCCGATAAGAATCGCGTAGGAGTTCTGATAAAGGGACCAGACGCGGATCAGGTGTCCCCGACAATTTGTGCGGCTATCTCGTATGTACGAGTAGTCCAGCACGATGCGACTTTACGGCTGACGCCGGCTGACCTTTCCTCCGGATTGCGTGGCCGCGGTATACCGCGGCTGCGGTGCCGGGTGCCGTGCCAACGAAAATACAACAGACAAAGCGGCCTCGGTGCCCAGCTCGGCGAGCCGCGGGCTTGCGAGCAACAAATGGAGCTTGCGGTTTACATTGGGCCGCCTTTATACTCCGTCGGCCGCCTACTATCGTATATTCCACAACGGTCTCTCGCGCGCTCGCAATGGCGTAAAACGCTGCGGGAGAAGAGCTTGTTTAAGTTAGACGCGACTCTCCGCCGTCCTCTTCGCCCCTGCTTCCTCCGACGAAAGACTCTCGTCGGAGGAAGCGAAAAGCGTTTTGAGATGCGCGATAAACGAATCTCTTGACTCAGGCTGAGATGCTCCCGAAGTAGCGGCAATAAAGTTGTGATTAACAACTGCGAAAACAATTGCGTTGTAATATTTAAAAATTTACAAGCAGAATTTACAATTTTTAATTTACAATTTACAGTTTACAAGCAAAAATTTGCAATTTACTGCAATGAGACTGCAGACAATTAACAATTTGATGTGATAATTTTATGATATCCTATATTTATTCTTGTAAATTATTCTTGTAAATCTCATAAAATGTTTAATGATTAATTCTTTTCTTTATGAGAAATGAAATGTTAAGAAGATGATG
Organism: Tetramorium bicarinatum; assembly: GCA_928718305.1. NCBI lineage: Eukaryota > Metazoa > Arthropoda > Insecta > Hymenoptera > Formicidae > Tetramorium > Tetramorium bicarinatum. Next base: position 12,435,163 of record OV788328.1, read on the forward strand.
TTATGTGGTGTGGGAGAAGGTCTGTTTAGTAGAATTGACGGTTTGCATGTCACAACCACTAAACTTACTTATCAAATGTTAATGATGTAACGGAGAATTCAGATAGTAACAATTCTATTTAATTAATACGCATCACGTACCACTGTCATTAAATATTTACCATTCCTGTAATCATGTTTCGATCATATTACGTTATAATACGTGTTTTATAATTATGTATTCATTATTTATACACCGTTCCACTTTATCACGCTTCAATTATTTATTCTGCGATTTTTAACTCTTCCGATATTGAGGTATCCACCTACGTGCGCGCCACTGAATGTAACGACTTACATGCCGTGAAAAATATTTTCATCGGACGGAGAATGGTCGAGTTTTCTCTTTCAAGTCTTTTACGAGCATCCGAGCATTTTGCCGTGCCTCATAGAACAAAGCTGCGCGATATAGAAAAGAAAATCGTTATTCTCCCATGGTCGTGCATTACCAGCTAAACAACAAAGACGTTCTAAATCCGTCGATTGAACGAAAATTAATATTTCCCTGACAAAAAATCTAATAGAATTTTAGAAGTTTAATCGAACGAGATTGCTAAATTTTCGGAAACTATAATTATCTTTAATGTTAGCTCCAACTGGCTCAGCTCAATATCCCTTCCGGGAGAATTATGCGGGTAATTGTCCCCCTGTGATTTACGTAAAATATGACGTCGGACTTTAAAGCGATAATATCTTTTTATGTGCGACTTGAATAATAATAGAAAAAACTAGAGCACCTGCAAATCTTTGTGATAATAAAGAGAAGAAAAAGTAAGCGTACATATAGGACAATGTAACAAAATGAAGCAAACATTTCGAAAAAACAACGGAAATGTTGTAAGCAAAATGTATTTAATATTTCCAATATAATAATTAATATTTCTGTCAATAAATATTTTAATAATAAACGCCTTATAAATATTTATCTTATTCACGTGTTAGGTTACGAAATAGAATTGAATAAACGTTGACATAATATCTGTGTGTGTGTGTGTGTGTGTGTGTGTGTGTGTGTGTGTGTGTGTATGGAGCTTTAATAATTTCAACAAACAAATAATTACATTTAAATGAAATGTATTTAGAGCAATGTGAAATTAAATATATATAAATTTTTAATTACATTTTGCAAAATTCAAACAAATTTGAGAGATCCCCATCGGACGATCTATAGATGCTGAAGGGTTGGGAACGACCCCGAAAAGTAGGATTATCCGTCAACCTAATGTCGCGACATTTGTTATTCATACCGAAAAGCTGCGTCTCACGGGAAATAATGGCCTACCCGAATGACATTTGATTTTTCTTATTATGTTTCATATGCTAATATACGTGAAACAAATTGCGTAAATTTCGCGCGACTGTAAATCTTGGGCTGCCGTGCACGGTAAAAGGCACTTAAAGTTATATTTATGTCGTACACGCGCGGGCATATGCACGTACGAAATTGCGCGACACGTGTACTCTGCATTGCGGTAAGAATATTTACGATCAAATCGCGATGACACGACGCGTCTAATTAAAAGGCTTCGCAAGTTTCTTTCTCGACGCGAAACAATCTTTTGGCATCACGAAAAACTGTGTTGACACATTTTCAAATGTCATTGTATATCTTGCTTTGCTTTAGTGAAGCTATCCGAGCGAAGGTCTCTGAATACTTCATTATTTATAATTTTAATAATTAGGCAAGTATCATTATCCTTTTTTTTTCATATTTACAAAAATTTTAAAAGTGATAAAGAATGTCAATCTTGGTTGATTAAAAATAAACAAGCGGGAAATATGCAAGAACTTTCTTTCGTGATACTGGAAATTTTCGTAGAAACTGGTTTTATCTTTTCTTTTCTCCGCGACTGTTCTATTAATATCGCGTAATTAGTTGAATTGATGGCATATGTATTCGAACACAAGACGTTTGTGCTACTAATGCGAATTGTGGATTCTACAATCTCTTAAAAGCAATCACTTTGCAGCCATTCATTTTGCAGCTGCTATTTCGAGAGAGCTTTCAAGACATCGACCACACGCGACAAGTTCGACGACTTTTCTCTCCCTTTCCCCTTACTCCTTCTCGTCCTCCTTCCGACTTAGCCGGATGACGAGCGCTTTGCGCGTTGCATAACATACTGCATAAATCTGCATTTGTAATTAGGTAGATTATGCATACGCTGACCCCGTAACAGTGGAGAAAAAAACCCCGTTTTAAATCTCTTTTTCCTCTCCTTCTCCCTCCCTCTCTGTCTATGCGGAACCCTCGGATTTATGCCAGTTTTGGAATACTTCGGGACAACACAGCCCCGAAGCCTCAATGTGTAATTGCGTGATGGTTAAATGTATACCGGGAAGTTTAAATAAGTCAAACGGGCACAGAGAAAAACGTACATTTAGTACACGTATTTGTTTAATTTATATTTGTTTCACTAAAAAAGACATTATTTTATACAAAACATTATTTCATTGAATAAAAACTTAATTGTTTCGTTGCATTAAATTACATTGCTTAACGGGAATATAATTATTATGTGAAATACAAATGCAATTTAAATAAAAGCATTGTTTATTTCAATTAACTTATTACTTGGAATAATCAGATTTATGACAATAAAGACTAACTTTACTTCTTTCGTAAATATTTTATTTTAAGTAAACATACGTTTTTTTTAAGTCAAACAATCATATTTGTTAGTGCAAACATTAATTTGCTTGGGGTATAACAATGATTAAATTTTTTCTGTTTCAACAATATTTATTAAAATAAAATTCAAAGAAATATTTTTCTCTGTATATGTTTACGATACATTCAATGAAAATCTAGCGCAAAATATAAAAAGTATCATAAATTTTTTTATATATTATGATTATTAAAGACGTATGTGTACATTAATATCACTAATTTAATTATTGCAACTTCCACGAATTACAGATTATACTTGCATGAGAAATAAAAAATGTTGTCTGAAGTTTGTGCAATTCATTACCATATACCAATATTTTTAACATGTTATTTATCTTACTGTATGATAATAACGAAATGAATTATATACATATACATATATGTAATATATATAATTTATTTCATTATTATCACATAATAAAATATTTTATAAAAATTCAGACTCGAAGAGATCTGTCAAATACATATATATTATATATTTTTTTTCGAATGTGAATTTTTATAAAATCAATATTATTTATACACATTGTGCAATAAAGAACTAAAATAAATATTTTCTTTGTCAAATCCAATAAAATCAATTAAAATTTAATAAAGAAAATTTGAAATAAATATGAAAGATATTTTATTATAAATTTAAATGAAATCCTCTTTTTAAGTAGCTGTCAAATTAATTGGCTGGATTTAAGGATTAAAGATATTAAAATTGTGAATAATGTAAAGCAGCGCAACGATTGCCTATATAACAGAGAATATTCTCTGTTAAATTTGAGCGACAGAAAAAGTTGAGAAGAAACAGAAAATAGTAGATTTTATGGCAGAGTAAATAAAATTATAGAGAGAACAGGAGGGAGGGGGAAAAAGAGAGAACATAATTGTATTAATAAAAAGAAAATTTTGTTGTCATATAAAAGATTACATAATTCCTGTTCGTGTGTGTTACACATACACCGATGAGACGAATCGATAATTGCCAGTCTTCTTTTTTCTTACAATCTTTTCAAGCGTTTCGTGCATCGCATCGACATTCTTTATATGCTCTATATTTATACGCGATAATAGACTCGACGGATGGTGGTTAGTGCAATGGTGTTATAAATAGATGAGTGACTGTTGCTTGCTCAGCGTGCTGAGAGAAAAATAAACGTCCGCGTTACCGAGTGATTTTCATGCCTTCGCTGTAAACGATGTAATGTTAAACGTGCATTGTAATGTCCGAAATAATACTCTTAATTTCGTGGAACTTTACGCGAAACGTATGGATGTTATCGCGATGGCAGTTCTCGTATTTTTTATTTAATTATTTCAATTAAATCTATACTATATATTGATACTGTATTATTTTGCCTTTGTAATTTCTCGCACACTAATTAAATAATTTCGAAATTGTAACGATAATAATAAACCACGATAATGTTATCGAAATTGCTCTGTCATTAAAGTTCTCAATTAATTCGAAATCAATTTATTAAAATATATACGCGAAAAAAATTATTACAATTTCGAGTTGTTAGACAAATAATGCTGTGTAACGCTTACATGTAGATTTATCGGTCTATATCAATGAAAATGTACGTTTTGCTTGGTTTACACTTCAAACTGCCATCCAATTATAGTTAGTATAGTCAAATGACTATCTATATATAATAGTCATCGATGTTTCTCTTTGGCGCTGTTTGATACTTGTTGAGATATAATACACGAATGACTAATGGAAAAAGAGCGTGATACAAACTGATTTGTAAAAATGTCAGCAAAAAATGATTATTTTATTATCTCTAAGCGTACTTCACACAATGTTTTATTCCTTTACGAACACAATTGTCAAATCTTAATATAAACTATTTTTTCAAGAATAAAATAGTTAATATTTAATACTTTTTGCATAATTATCTTCTTTAAAACTATTGCGTACAAGAATGAAAGAACTTTAATAATAGACTATTTAACAAAGTAATTTCAATTTTTTTAAATTAGCTATAAGAAGTTGAATTAACAGCTTTAGAATTACAAGCAATTAACACTAAAAACATTTCACGAGAATTGAGCTTTTCACTAATTATATACAAAATATCTTAAGTTAACAGTACTTTCTTCTGTTACTGCTTTAGGGTCGGTTTTTTCAACTTCTTAGTAAGCTAACTAATAGCTAACTAATAACTAACTAATAATAACTTAAATCATATGTCTGTCTTTGTCTTATCTTCAAATTAAACAAATTCAGACGTATGATTTAATTATTAGTTAGCTTATCAAGAAGTTGGAAAAACCGGCCCTTAATGTGAAAAAAAACTCTTGCTTACTATGTAGACTCTTTTAGGAGAACTCTTTTTAATTTGAAATAATACTAAGATACTATTACTATTAAGAAATTGCAACAAATGGTGGGCACATTTGTATAAATTTTTATATAAACTTGTATAAATTTTTTTTTAAGAAAATTTGACTTTAAACTCGTCAAGAGACCTATTATAAAATACTATCTTATGAATTATGAAATTTGTATTTTTGATATCATTTATATATAGTAATATGAATTATCGTTAATAAATGAGTTTTTATTAGACTTGCTTTTATTTATCTATCACAAGATATTACACTTTTATTTATTTGTTACACCTATATTATCATTAATGTAACTTGTGATTCTAATTATTCAATCATTATTTTATTAATATAGGTATGTTTAGTCGAGTTATATACTGTACCTACTGAGCAATAAATTTCGATATGTAGCAGCGGTAGTGTGGTAAACACGTTTCCATATCACAATCATAATTTACTGAATTTAGTGAAAATTCTGCCATACTATAAAGTTTCTCTACTACCATACTATAAAATTTCTCTGACGACAAAAATTCATTAAATATAGAAAAATTAATAATAAACTTAATAAACTTTTTATTTAATGTTTTAAATCGTTGTAAGATGTTTATGTAGAATATTATATTCTCAATTATTTTTACACGATAAGAAGAAAATTTCACATTTGAATGTAAAACAGAATTCATCCAATACTTCAAAGTGCTTCCAGTGCTTCTGAATTTGTTTTTTTCAATAGCACATTTTTAGTCGTCAAATGCGTCATGATTGCCAAAGATAAAGATAATGAGGGAATAACTTTTCTCATTCTTCATCAAGAAAGTCAAATTCATTAATCGGAATCCATCGTTTTGTAGAGCGTATTTATAGGCAAGCTGCCAAACAAATTTACGGCAAAATGTTGTTACAAGAATAGCGAGCGATAATTTCTACATCGATCGCGAAATATTGCGACGTAATATCCAGCGCGCTGTAATTTCGCGGCATTGCCACCGAACGAAGAATGTAATGGTACGACGTGTATTTTACGATTAATCCTAGTAATGACATAACTTTCCGTGGAACGGGGAGAGACCGTCGATGCTAATTGCGACAGCAAAACCTAATTTTCAGAAACTTCGGGCAACCACTAACGATGTTTCTGCATGCAAAGTCGTTAGTACGATTGCTTTATAAGTTTTCATAATGGTTATTTTTCATATGTTATGTATGTGCACACGTAAAAGCATTTGAAAGGCATTTATAGGTATTTGAAATTATCTGCATCGAAACATTTCATTCCTACAAACTTTTGTAATAATAAAATATATATAAATACTTTTTATAGAAAAGAGTAACATAGTATTTAATTTAATTACATTTGGTTTTACAAGAATATTTGACGCAATCTCTCTTACATACAATTACATAATGTAGTGTTAAATATATTACATAACATAGTTATTGTTCAAAAATAATAAATACGTATTTTTTCTTAAAAAAATATATTATTTAATTTAAATGTTTTTCTATGTACTCAAACTTTTATTTTAAATTGCTTAGGTTATAACGATTATTCGTTTCTATATGAATTCATCGATCGAATAAAATTTTTAAAAGTAATAAATCAGGAAATTCGATTTGAATTTTTGCTTTAACTTTTTGAACGCTCATTATTCCTATTGTGAAGAAAAACAACCAGCTTCCACATTCTGTCGAAAAATAATGGAACGTCTCATACCGATAATGAAAATTATTAATGACAAATAATTAATGCATATCTTTTATTCTCTGTTTTTCATAGATCCGGTAGACTGCTTTAATGGCGTTACGTGACATTCAAAGCTTGATAACACCAAACATATTCAAGCACCGCAAGATATTGAATTCCTCTTGAGTATTTAATACAAAGGGTATATTCGTAGAATTTGCTTATAGAATTCTATAGAAACATTAAGATGTTTCACGGTATTCTCAAAATTCTCAATGCCACGATGCACCTTTCATTATTGCGAGGATTTGCCACTTGTATACTACGCGGTAGGTTCCATAACATATTCAACGTCAGCGCGAAAACGCGATGTCGAATTGAATACTGCTCCGTAATTTACTCGAGACCAACTTTCTGCCTTACGTATGAAGCTCTAAATCCATCCTCTCAAAATTGCCTTTACCGCTGAAATCCTGGTCGCAATATTACCACGAACGATCGTGACACGGATTACAAATGGATCACGAATAATTAAAGCGATATATTCGTAGTTTCACTTTTATACGATTCTCGGGCGACAGAAGATCAGCATGCATCTCTTAAAAAATTTGAAAGTCCCGAAATTCGTTTTGTGTCTATACAAAAAGAGAGATGGCTGATAATTTTTAATTTTTGTCTCACTTCACATTTTTGACTATTTCATCTGTTTCACTGACTCGGCGGGCATATTTATTTGATTGTATTATTGAGAAATGCTTGGCTCTTTGTATATGCATTTAATTACTGCAAAATGTCAAACTTCATATATTACCGTTTCCATGTAGCTTTTTGATTTTTAAAATAGATCTTTATGGATCTTTCGAATCCTAAAAATGCCATACTAACATACGATTACTCCTAAAAAAAAACAATAAAAATCAAATATTTAAAATAAACTTTTCACTAATATCATTATTTGAGCATTTAATTAACACTTCAATAAACTTACGTGAATTTTTTTCAGAATTTTTTAAGCACATCAATCAACATTATCAATTTTATTTAATAAGGCGCTAGTACGAGAGATTTATAAATTCAGTTTATATTAACGGAAAACAACAGTCTGTTTAATAATAATTTTTTTAGTAATCTGTTAATATTATATGATGTAGAATTGCGTGCGTCTATTTAATTGTGGAGCAGAGTCATGGTGCAGAGTGCATCTGTTTTTCAGTATCGAAAATCCAAGTTTAAATTTGGCCAAAAAATAATGAATTATTTGATCATCCCCTCTCAGCAGGCAACGGCATACCATTGAGAGCATCTTTATTAAGAAAACCTCCTTTTCTTAATCGTTCGGAATCGATGTTAAACCGTAAATTCCATTTATCTGATCTACAAATATTTGTAGAAGAGATCTACGTTTTTTCGGAAGATACTGAACTAAAATGATACAATTAGATGATTGCGTTTTATACTTTATTATTAACATTAAAGAAGGCCTAATGATAATTTCAGCTGCTGAAATATTTGTTTATTTATTTTAAATACATGGTTTTATGCACGAACAACAGACTTTGGCTCTCTTGCTTCTTTGTGCTTCAACTTATAATTGAATCTTAAAAGAATATGGCTTGTATATTTTAAGAAAATATATCATGAATGTAACATCTTCCTGGAAATCTTCGATAACAAAATTTTATCTGGCTGACATTTTTTGCAATAAATTCTTTACAATGATCCAAATAGGATGCTTATTAGCATCAAAGAGTTAAATCGAGCATCGATTTAAGTATTTAAATTTACTGTTCCAATAAAAGAGCTGTATTTTAAGATAATCGACAAATAATCAACGCGCAATTTACTGACAATGAATTGGAAAAAGTATACAAAATTTAGACAGAAATATTATTAGGCCACCAAGATTGAACCCGAAATTCTTAAATCGAAAATGACATTTTCTGTATTGTGCGTGCGCGCAGGTATGTGATTGTAAAATTTTATCTATTTATATCATACATGTATCGAAAGCACAAAATATGTTATCAAAGTCTGTAACATTGCTCCACTTGCTGCTAAATTGATCCACATCATTGATAACTTGATATGTTTTACCCCGTCGACAGTATTTATTATAGTCACAGTCCACAATTGAAATGTTTCTAGGTGTACCTCTTTTATTTCAATCGGTGCTAAAAATAGTAGAAATTCTCGTGTAAACGAGATATCAGAACTCGGAATCCCAAGAATCGTGAAATGAAATACGTCGACGTACGATTCACTTTCAATGACACCCCACTCTCGCTGTGGACATGTCATACCTATGCACCCCCTTCGGATTCCATCGTTCATATGTGCCTCAAAGCAACTCCTCGTAAAGTCAATTGCGTTTATAAATACGATGTCCCGCTTCGTCGTTTGTGATAGTTACGATCGACGGTGATTATTCATTCGACGCGCGTGTGCGTGTGATAGTGTATTTGGGACAAGTATTTTTGACGCCGTAACAAAACCAACACGGATTTGATTGCAAATGAAGTCTTCAACAACAAGATTTAAAGCTTCCCTTGTCACGTAAAAAAAAATTTAAAAAAGAACGTATTAATTTGTAAAAAATGTTAAATAATATAAACATACATGATAACATAATTGATACTCATTACCTCAATAACGGAATGGGAAAGAATAGTTAAAAAGAGAAAGAGAAAAACTCACGTATGTATAGTACTTTTTATATATGAACTTCGAGGAAGCATTCCCATTTCAAAAAATACATTGTACGGTAACGCTATTATAAATTTTTCGAGACATTAACGTTCTTCTTCCGCGGAAGTAAGCGAGACGCATTAAACGCGAGCGTTAACTTGGAAAACGCGGGCGAAGAAAGATGGCGATTAAATGCCGAGGATGCAATTAATATTCATTTGCGCAACTTTTTTTTGCGCTCTCTTGTTTTTCAAACGATTTCACCTCATGTACTCGCCATTAGTAATTCGTTTCTTGGTAAGAGACGGTAAATCAACCAGCTAAAAGATAAATCCCGCGTTGGAAACAAATCACCCATTACGTGGCGCATTCAAACAAATCTACACAAATCTTGCGGGATTGAGCCTTAAAAGAAGGATGGACTCTAAAGCAGTTACCTCGTAAGTCGAATGCTAATGTCTTAACAAGAAAGCAAAAAGGAAGAGCGAAAGAAAGAGAGTACATCTTGTCTCTCGATTTAATTTATCAGTGACAGAGTTCTCGGCCCATCTGCTCCTTTTCTCTGATATTTTCGTACTATTTCGTTCAACGTTCGATTTCCCTGAATTACGTCACGGGATTGATTCCATCAATCACGATAAACAAATAGCTATTTCCTGACGAGCGTTATATATTGGATGTCAGAAACTGTCTGGAAAGTAATCACATTTACAGCATCAAAGCAGAATAAATATTTATATAAAAATATATCTGAATATAATTAATTGTCTAACCACAGCCAATAAAAATTGTATTAATTACTTAACAATTTTATTAATTTGCTCAATAATTATGTTGATTTTCACATATATTTCTCAATCGATTAACATGTTGCAGATGTTACACGCGTAATTGCAGAATTGATTATGAAAGAGTTAATCCCTTATAACAGACCCTTATACCTGACAGACAAAATTTCAAACAGAGAAAAATTGTATAATTTATTATCAATTTGATTAGTTATGATCCCATTGTATATACACAATATAAGAATTTACAAAATATGCATTTCGAAAGGGAGATTACCTCAATAGAGTGCATAAGAAGGTTTACTAAAGAGCTTTATTTAGAATCAAGTTTCCCCTTCTCAAACTCAAATCCAGTTAATGTTGGTGGCGACCGCGCGATTTAATGCAACATTAAGCCGACTTTTGATACGTCGTTTTTTATAACATCCAATACCAAATTGTGGGTTATTGGTGACATAATTGTCAATTGTATATTCCATACAGTTTTCGACCAAAGATTGATCGATCGAGCTTAGGTGCGTGACAGCGTCGTAATTGCATGTGTCAAACTTTGCGACGTATTCTATATCGGTTGTTTCTTTTTACGAGCGCTTGTTTGCGAGGAAAAAAAAGAATGGTAAGAGCAAACGAGAATTAATTTGAGAAGGGCGAGTTTTGCGACAGAGGATGAAAGTTGGATGGATTATCAGTTGGTGGATTAACCGAAAGAGCCAATACAATATAATCAAGTTGCAATAAAGACTTTTCTACGTGAAAATCGGTTAAAATTTGTTAACGTTCTAATAACAAAATTATCGTAATATTCTTCCCTTTTTAGAGAAAATATTTTTTACCGCGAAAATACCCTTAGCAAATATCATTAGGTTATCAATGGTAACTAACGACACTTAATGGTTTTCATTGAAACCGAATGGAAAAATAAATAGAAAAAAGTAAATGATAATTGCATAAATGGAATACAATGAGAAATTGAAAGAGAATTAATAAATGATAAAATTTTCCATTCGCTCTGTAGGACAAAATCAATGAATGTTAAAGGAGCCATTGTTGCCATTTTCATTACTGTCGAATACTTTGATCTGTATGTATGTACACATTTCAAATTAATTATTTCCTTAACAAGAGAAAATATCATAATATTAATAAATATTTCCATTATAAACAGCGGAAAAAGCCAAAAATTTTTCACTATTGTGGAATTATAAAAAAATTTTGAGATTCATAGAAAGAGAAATGCGAAAATTCTAAAGAACTTTGTATATCTTCTATCTTATTAAAAACGCAATGATTTATTTTCTTTTTACGTTAATTCAGGAAAAGTCAGATTAAAAGATAAATAAATGACCATGTATCTAACTAAGTCAGCGTGAAGCGCGGAAATAATTTACACGTTTAATTCATCTGCGGGAAAATTTGCGGTCGCAGCATTCCTCGATTTTACTCCTGCCATCGGCAATCACGACAGCAAAGGTTTGCGATGACGCAAACTGAATGCAGTGCTCGTCCACAGTGACCTCGCGATAGAGAATAAGGGCGCTGTTGACATCCCGCATTTCATGTAGATTAAAGGCATTGCATTCGCATACGTGACAATATCTCACTTCTCTTTAGAATCTATTATCATATTGTTGAGACGGGAAGAGAGAGAAAGAAAGAAAGAGAGAAACAATAGATTTCTTCGCATTACCAACGAATGAAAAGTTTAGCAGATCCTATTTCGCTTTAAAACATTGACCAATTCTTGCCAGGTCACGAAAGAGAAAGTTTAGAGAAACCTTAAGCATCTCGAACTCCAACGGAAAAACCACTCGAAGAGGTGCTTCCGCCGGTCGGATAACGATGCTCCGAGGAGAATCCTCGTAAAAACTTCTGAGAAGCAATTAGAAATTCTCAAGTTTCACGAAATCAAGAATAAGGTCGTCCTTTCCGTGCTTTGTTATATAATTATATAATCTTTCTCCAATTCCGTTCGTTTTGTTACTCAAATTCTTTTTATTGTAAACTAAAAGTTATGTATCTTCGCAAAATTCCACTTCATATTCGTTAAAGCCACGTAAAATACTTGTCAAAAAATTTATTAATAGATTACTATAATTTGTCATATAAATCGTATAATCGTAATAAATTTCGTATTTCACTTTTCCAATTTTATTCGGTCAGTCGATTAATGCGTTTACTAATAGTTATCAATTTTTGTAACTTCATGACTTACATAAAGTTATGTATAATGCTATCATTATGATATTTAATTTGCTGTCTTTTCTGCAGAAAAGATTGAAAATTAATGAGTTATAAAGAGCAGAGTTGGATTGTTCTTATGTCGGAATATCAATACTTTGTGAATAATAAATTATTGAAAATCAAATTCTAGAGATGCACAATTTTCATAGAAAATACAAAATTTCTAATCGGGTTGTTGTTTAAAAATTATTATTAAACATCATACCATCATTATTAAACAGTATCACATATAAACATAATCTTGAAAATTAAATTTTATATAATATTTTCTATAGTCTATAAATAATGTACATTTTATAGCCGAAATTTATAAAATATAAATTCCTTGAATGCAGCTAAATAAAAGCTTCATCCTTGAACATTTCAGAACTAGCCGAACTATGTAATACTGATAATTGGATAAATGAAATATAGAACAACACAAATTATTTCAACATGATGCAACGTAGATGCATGAAAAATGCATGCAGAGGTGACCCAATTTTTTTAACGCCTTCACGAACTTTTCCCGCGTCCTGAGAGGGTCTTAAATGACCGACTTTCGTTTTCCGTGGCACACCTAAGCGACGTGTAAGCGGGTCGCCGTTACGCAGGAGCACTGACGATGTATTCCACCAACTGGACGCAAATGTCGAGTACACCGACAGCTTTGCTATTCCGTCGCCTAGGCGATGACACGTCCCAGCTCTCAGGATGCGAACGAATTCCGACCAGCTTCTCTCGGCCGTTCCATGTTAACACATGGGTACCCAGAGGCGCTTTCCGCTCTTGAATTACGAGAAGTAGTGGCATTTGCTACTACGGTGTTGTTGCGTTGTTGTAATAACTATGAGAATCTTCCATCAAGAGACCTAGCGGCAAACGCGTGGGCTATTATGAAGAGAGATATCATATAACTGTGACCTCTTCTTTGCGTTTCCTTCTGAATATTTTAAAAAGACCGAAAAAATCAAGTTGAGAAAAATCTGCATATATTCACGCTATTCTGGTTTACAAAATATTTTATGCGTTTAAGGATCATTATCATATTGTACACAGTAAAAAATTTTGTGTTAATTTAACATAAAGTGTGTTAACATTTAACAAATTTAACAAAAATGTGTTAAAAAGTAATAAAAATAATATGTAAAAAATTAACACAAAAATTTAACATTTGGATGCTGTCAGAAATCAAAGTTTATGTTAAATTGACATATGTATAATGTTAAATGTAAAATAAAATGTTATTTCAACATTTGAGAAAAGTATCTATTTTTAGTTTTGATCTTTTTATAATGAATAACATCTTTTTATAAAGAATTATGTCAATTTAACACATAGTAACTGTTATAAGAAGGAAAGTAACACAATTCATCTGTTTATTTTAACATATAAAATATGTCATCACCAAGAATTCATGTTTATTTTAACATATAAAATATGTCATCACCAAGAATTCACACTTACATATAAATTGTGTTATTTTAACTCTTAAAAAATTGTTAATATTAATTTAACATGGAAAAGTTTAAGTAACACAACGATGATATGTTAAATTACCTCACGACTGTGTTAGAAATTTAACACAAAACTTTCTACACAGGAAAATTTTAACACAAATATAAAATATTTCTTTACTGTGTAATCATTATCTATATCATATTCTATATTTTTTCCTACTCATAGTAATTAACTTTGCACTTTCGCAAAAATTGGATGTAACTAAGCACGCTGCTATATTCGTATGTGATAAAATCTACTTGAAATAGCCTAAAATCGCACAAATAGTTAATCTCTCGGATGTAGGTATGTTTGAGTATCTACAATTAAGTGTTAACTGTAAGTCGTTTTGCAATTGTACAAGATGCTTAAGGGCTCAAGCTTGCTTTATAGTCTCGAAATAAGATTAAGCTTCCGCCGAGAATTGCGCAGCAGCCTGGAATTAATACTACGTGATTGTGTCCAAGGTTCAACGGTAATTACGACAGAATCAGTATGCACGCGTGTAGAGCACAATGGACGAATCGACGGGTCGCTATACACCCTCTGTGGAAATTGATTGACTAGCTGATTCAGCCTGCAGTCCTCGGTGTAGACGCACTGGCGTGGAATTGATTCGTAGAATTGGACGTCACGGAAAAGACTATTGGATTTTCTGCGATGGAAGCCGAGGTTTTTGCCGAATGTAATTATCAAAGGGCGTGCAGGCATAGCCCACGGAAAAAGGAAAGAAGGCTACTTGTATTTCCCCCGGGGTTAATAGAAGGGAGAAGGAGGAGAGGAAAGAGGTTCATTTAAAAAGCACTGTTCCGTTAATTAAAATTTCATTTAAATAATGCGCGATAAAAATGTTGCCTTATAACAGTCTCATGATTTAATAAGATATATTTCGTATCACGTTATTAATACACACGCACGCGCGCGAGCGATAAATGTAATTGGTTTTTTACTTTAATTACTTTACAACGTAATTTTATATTATCGCGGTTTGCACATTTTATATCATTGCGGCTTGCAACGAATAATCTATTGTATTATTTTATTGATTTTCCATTTTGTTTGAATAAAATTACTGCTTGAAACATTTTTATATATTTACCTTTTAGTTATGATTTATAGTTATGATGACGTCAACTTCGAACGTACAATATTTGTCTTGTGATATTATTTTAAACTCGCTCCTCTTTATATATTACATCGTATATTTGTGCAAAGGAGAGCATGTACAAAGTATTCTCTATTAATTTTCGGTTGAAAGCAATTCAAAGAAATATACGTACCCACGATTTAATGTAACCTCGCAAGCTTTGATTCAAAGAGAAACAGCTTTTACTACTTCCTTGGTAGTACTAAGTTGTAAGAGTTGTTGAATATTTTAAATGTAAGTAGCAAATTCTTGTTATAAACATCAAGCTTCTAAGCGGTTCGAAGCGGATTATCGGATTTTCCAGATAAGAATGTCCTTCTTACCTTCTCAATACGAACGTGGGTCTAATGTTAATTAATTTCCTCTCGCGGGAAAGTTTTTATAAAACTGTCAAGGATTGTTTACCACGTATACTTGTCAAGATTGTATCGGAACAACAGCTATTTATAACGGGCTTAACATCGTCGCGCTAATCCCAACAAGAAAGTGGATCGCTATCGCGCGATTTCCCCCCTGGCCTCATTAGCCTAATTATCAAATTCCGTATCAAAGATGTACTAGAAATAATTCCCGTTGCAATAGTTTTAACAAGCCAAAACACGGACCGTAAAGGATCATTCTTGTACGTTGCTTTTGACGAAGTTTGCCAGGCGAGACGAGAAGTATGCTGCTTGTGTTTTTGAGCGTGAAAACCATCTTCTCTTGTGATAGTAACAAGGCACTTTGCGTTTCGGTAAAACGACAAACCTCGAGAAGCAAGTCATCACCGTACTGTAAAAAGCTCGTGTGCACTCGCGTATAACGATGCGCAAATGAAGCTGTATAGGTAGATAGAACAGTCTTGTACAGTCCGCTACGTGCGCGAATAATTGACGCGGTGGACGCAAAAGGCCGAAAGCAAGTCTCATCTTTTCTCTCTCTCTCTCTCTCTCTCTCTCTCTCTCTCTCTCTCTCTCTCTCTCTCTCTCTCTCTCTCTCTCTCCTTCTCTGTCAATTAAAATAGCTAATTATAAGACGAATAAACTGTCCTTTGGCATATAAAATTTTCTCCAATGATTTTTGAACGTTAATTTTAAACACATACACGCTATTGATTGTAATCTTTGCGAAATTAACTTCCCGTTTCTAGAATTTCGATACAATTGATAAAAAAGATTTTGACTTGATTTTATCGCCTCGAGTGTTCGTTAGAACTTTGAAAAAGCTATCTGGAACTTCGAAGAAACTGTCTTGTTTCCGCGAAAAACTTTTACGCTCGCCGAAATTGGGAAAACTTTTTCACCCAAAAATAAAAAAATTGCCAGAATTTTGTTATTTTCACGATTATTGTTTCGAGAGTTTATTGTAAAAAAAAATTTTTTCTTTAGCATATTAGAATTTATAAAGATATGGAGAGTAAAATTCGATGCAAATGTGAACGTAAATATGAAAAATAAAACTTTTTCTCGAAAATCTGACATATTTGGGAAGCTTCGAATAGCTTACATTCTGAGGGAAAGATTATTCTAAGAGGGAGTAAACTATTCAAAACCGGGGGCGTTACTAGGTAGTATGCAATATATACTCTAGCGTAGGGCGCAAAATTTGAAGGGGCGCAAAATTTGGAAAGCATCCTTGCTCAGCTTGATGTCGCCCACTTGTAGAACTTCGTTTAACCTTGCGTAACAACGCATCCCAGATAGACCTTACATAGTTTTAGTATTATTACAATGTACTATCACAGCAGTCTATATAAAAAATAAGACTCATCGAAAAAGAAATGAAGACGATACCTATACCGATACCTAAGAAGAAACCATATCCATGTGGTTAATTTTGGTACTAAGCATATGCGTTCGTTGTAGTTCTAGGTAACGCTAAAAACAGGATTTTTTTTAGCTTTTTTTTTGTCCTTGCAGCTTCACACTGGGGCGCGCGCGCGAGCAATTGCCAGCATAGGGGCGTCTAATAAGGGAACTGTTGGAAATGTCCCTCACCGATTTCAATGAGCTTTGGATATGTTGTAGAGCATCAAAAAATATTAGACCTCTATTTTTTTTAGCGGCGTATCTCAACGTTTAGGAGTTGAAACAACCCCTCGAAAATAATGGCTTTTTTTGTTTTTTACGAATATCTTTGAAAATATGAAGTATATGAAAAAATGTTTTATATAAAAGTTTTACGATATTTTATACTCTTTACAACTGTATATTCATATTTTTCAAAAATGTCATTTTTTTAATTTACCCCCTTATTTTCGAGGGATTGTTTCAACCCCTAAACGTTGAGATACGCCGCTAAAAAAAATAAGGATCTAATATTTTTTGCTACTCTACAACATATCCAAAGCTCATTGAAATTGGTGAGGGACACTTCCGACGGTTCCGTTAAAAGTCGATCTTGTAATGTCTCCGTTCAAAGCTTACCAAAAATGTCAGATTTTCGAGAAGTCTCCTATTAATTAAAACATAAGAATTAATGAAATTGAAAATTGAAGAGTTCTGGTATGTCGTTTTTTAAATAGAATTTTTCTAGATGTTAATAAATATTCTCTTTTTAAATTCTGGTATCTTGTTGAGATCTCTGAATATCATCTCAAGAATTCTATTGAAAACTGTTATAAGTTATATCAAATATATAAAAACTGTTATATATCAAATCAATTCGAATTAAAATAAAAAAGTTTAAACAAATTTTTGTACAATAAAAATGCAAAGTTTGCACCTTATATTTTTAAATTCTTAATTTTTATATTTAAACCTTTAAACTTTTGAAATGATCAAAAACTTTTTGGAAATAAAAGTAGAATCTCTATCAATTACATTGAAATTCTCAGAATGAGATGTTAACTTTACAAAATCTATATAGAAGAATTTTCCTGGAAAAGTAAAAATTCCAAGTTTGACGAAGAATCTGATATTAGAATAATAGATCGATTCGGGGAGATATATTTTGTATGTCGATGTATCACCATCATCATGAGTCCACGGCATTATTCATTACCCATTACATATGAATTATCCGCAATGGGATTATTAATTGTTGATTTGACAGGGAAAATGGAGCTTATTACTACGTAATGTTTCTGAACTGTACCGATGTTAAACCTATTTCTGTCACTGACATTTGCATGTATGCAATGATCGATTGACAATGGTTCGGTGTCTAGGATATTAGATGTCACCCATTGCTGTGCCAGAACATTGTCGAGATCGAATTAATCCGCTATAAGTAGGAGGTAATAGATAATATGTTCGTTGCACAATTGATAAGCCGATTATTTACGTAAAAAAATCGATTGAGAAATCGATATATCGATATATAAAATCGTATTAACAGAAGCATGGAATACGTAAATTTATTTAATTAAAAAGTATTTACATATTTTCCGAGAATTGTGATAAAATTGAAATGAAATCTTTGATAAGTGCAATTAAATAAATTGCTTATATTTTTTACTCCAAGGAGAATTAAAATTAAATGATAATTCAATAGTTTCATTCTAATTATCGATTTAATGATAAATTTTTTAATAAATCCACATCTGATTGATCTCCAATGAGAACCTCAAAAATTGTTTTGTAAATCTTAATTAACTGTTTTCCTAACAATTTATAATAAATAGAAATAATTTCAGTAATAAATAGCAAAATATTTTCGCAATAAAAACCATGATATTGTGTGCGCAAAATTATAACAAACTGTGATGATGACGCCAATCAACAATTTGCATTGAGCATAATATGTATCAGTGATTTGCATATGAACATAACACATTGTCATATGCATAGCTATTCGTCAACTTTATAGTTGAAAGAGTATGCATATTAAAATGTACATTTATCGCATATGCATGGACAAGATCCAATAATAGATTTAATATTCATGACATTTGTAATCCAATACAAGATAGACATTGTCTTTGTATTCACAATAATGTCGCTAATAACAATAACGTTTTCCAAATTTTGTAAACCTTATCAAGTTTATAATTGTATACATAATTAATTTATATACTAGTTGCATTGATATATAACAATAACAATATTTCAATAGAAATAACAAATATAATGTTTTATAAACAATTATATAATATGTTTATATAATTATCAATGCAACTAGTATATGTATAAATTAATTATGTATACAATTATAAACTTGATAAGATTTACAAATATGTTTCTATAATGTTTTATAATGTTTATATAATGTTTATATAATGTTTTATTATGTTTATATAATGTTTATATAATGTTTTAAAAACAAACTCTTCTTTTATAAGATGTTTCAGGAAAAATAATCAGTATTCTAAAACATGATTAATTTAAAAAAGTTTATATAAACCTAGGTCTTCAATGTGTCAGCGTATTCAATTTTAAGAATAAAAAATATTTATTTCTTAGTAGAACCAATTTTTATCAATTCTATGTTTAAAACAATTATATTAAATTTTAAGCTTATAATAAATTTTTAAATATCTCACCACCAATCTCAATGCATTTTGTATCCATTACGAAAGTGGCGTACTGTTTTTTTTTACAGTCTAGTTCTTATTTTTTATACATTTATTAGCTATCAAAATACGTTCATTCAATATGTTCAATCAATTCATCTGTGTTTATTTTTCTCTCATAAACTGAGTTTCGTCCAAATTTATTGAAAGCTATAATTTATTGTGCAAATTTATTGCTTAAAATTTAATTAATTGTTTCTTAAACTTTAATTCTATTAAGACAATAAATATTTTTTGTTCTTAATATTGTGAACGCTTTATTTTTATAATTATTCAGAATAGAACACATATTTATAGAAACTTTTTTATTTAAAGTAATGTGTACAATCATCCTAAAATATTGATCATTCTTCCTAAAACTTTCTGTATTTGTAAACAATTTAAGATTAATTTATGACTGTATTTTTATTGTTAATAAAATCTAATAAAAATTAGAAATTTATTTTATTCTACTCACATACCATTTTTGAAAAAATTAGAAATAAAGTTAAAATGCATTTATAATAATAGATTGTCAGTTTCAAACAAATCCCATTTATTGAAAATTTTTCAAAAAGTATTTTGTCAATTTTAATTAAATTTTAACACGGAGGAATGTATATCCTGCCCCCCCTCTGGCATCAATGCACTGGCAATGTTTTCATTGCTTTACAACGGCAGCTCTTTAACGGCCTGAAATTTGCTTCAAGCCAAATCTTTAACAAAAGTCTGTTCGATGGTATCGATGACTTTCGATCAGGTCTCCTCTTTCGCTCGTCTTTGACCTTCTCTTTCAGACCGTCAAAAAAGCCATAGTTATTGTTGAAGATCTGAATGTGCTGTCTGAGTTCAGGTCTCGATTTTCTTGTCGACAAAAAACTGGGTCACAAGGTGAGTAACATAGGGACAGGCATTGTCATCGACGATAGTCTTAGTGTTATCTGTTTGAGCCATCCAATCTTCGATATGTTCCTCGAGGAAGGATTTTTGGATTTCGACAAGCACAATCTATCTTTCCTCGAGAAGCTTCCAGAAGGCAATGCGATTAAACTCCATGATCATCATCGACATCCGCTTGAGCTCTGCTACTTTATAACCACAATCCTCAACGCCTGCTTACTGGCTTTTTCCGCCATTCTTTTGCCTGACATTTTGATGGCGTTATATACATATGACGGGCCAGTTTTCAAGTTTTGTTGATGACAAGTTTCAGCTCAAGCAATTTCCATTGACGTCTAAACCGAAATAGATTATCGTGCTTACGTTGTTCTTCGTGGAAAAGTTCTGGATTTCTGTAAACATTTCTTTCATTACATCGATTTTTTTGTCTTGATTCAACAAGAGATGATTTACTCCATTCTCTTCGCAAATAAACTGACCTTACTTGAACTTTCGAGCTCACGTTTTGACAGGTGGATATTTGTAGACATTTGGGTCAATTGCTTCAGTAAGTTCATTATGGATTCGTTTCGCTTTTTTTCTTTATAGGACGCTAAACTTGATATAAATCCTCTGTTTCAATTGAGTTTCAAAGTCTGACAATCCATTTTATTTGCTAAATAGTTCAAACTGCGTCACATAATAATTAAGGCTTTACTCAAAACGTAAAGAAAAAAAATTTATGCTCTGGGCCT
This sequence comes from Tetramorium bicarinatum, assembly GCA_928718305.1. Classification (NCBI taxonomy): domain Eukaryota; kingdom Metazoa; phylum Arthropoda; class Insecta; order Hymenoptera; family Formicidae; genus Tetramorium; species Tetramorium bicarinatum. The sequence continues at coordinate 12,456,329 of OV788328.1, forward strand.
AAGTAGTTTCAGAGATCCGCCAGAGGTAGAAATCTGTTTGAAACCAACAACATAACATAAGTATAAATGTTATTTACATTTTGAACTTGATATGTTCCAATTGAATTAAAAAGAAAATAAATTATCTAAAAATTGCGATAAGAGCTCTCAAGTATTTAAGTATTCCAATCGGTATATAATGAAAGAAAAAACCATCGTATTTAAAGGATCAATTTTTATTCACAAAACCTACAGAATATTGCATGTAATATGCACCAATGCTCGTATCGCTTTTATGGCTCTTCTCCACTCTCTTTTAGTATTGATTAAAAAATAAAATTTTTGAAAGCATGAGAAAGATTGAGCAAGTTATTTTATTTTTCGACTAAAAATTTCAGTCTTGACTTTATTCCTGAATATTTTTATAAAAAAGCTGACTTTATGTGATTTAAAAAATTCTTTGAAGATATTTTACTAGTTTTATCAAACTGTAAGTAAAAGAAATTTAAATATCATGCATGATAGATATTGATAGATAGTCGGATTTCGAACACGTTGTGATATTGTTTTTATTACTATACATAATAAACACGACAATAATGTCTGGAACGAGTGCCTGGGCGAAAAACCTCTTTAGAGAAATATGTAGCAGATAGCTTCAACAGATTCTTTCCTAGAGAAAAATTGCACGGGCATTCTTTCGCATGCTGTCGATTTCTCTTCTTGACAAAGCTTATTTTGCTCAGGAAAAACTGGAAAACATACTTTTGAAGAAGTGTTGACGTGTTTATATGACATGTAAAAGTAGTTGAGTATTATTATCATGGATTTTTTAATGTTTAAATTTCTAAAAGTTTGCAAAATTGATTTAAAAAGTAGTCTTTGTTATATTTTTGTAAATTGATTTTACGAAAGTAATTTTTTGTTTTCAGAAAAATTTTATAAATTGCATTTATTAATTCTATTATATAATACAATTGTGTTATATAAGTTCACACATTACCAGGCATGGGATATTCTTTTGTGTGAATAATCATTGATCAAGAATTGATTCGAGAGAAACTCGGGGAAGAAGTATCGATAACGTTGTATTGTAGCAAAAGTGTAACTTGTTCAAAATTTTGCACAAAAGCACGATACTAGCGTGACCTATTTTCTCATAAAAATACTTGACTTGTCAGTAGATAGAATTGTAGGTAGATGGTACGTAAAGAGAGCTAGGTATGCTATCGATCATGTGTGTTGATATTTAAATTCACATTTTTGTATTGAGATTTAAATGAAACTTGTATATAAATATAATATAAATCTTACTCTTTATCGTGAATATACTCCATGTTCAATCAAAAACTAATAATTCGTAAGCCAAAATCTTCTTATCATAAAGCAATTAGAATCCCTTTTTCTATTTATTCGGTTTATCTCTCTTATCTCATAAAATTAATCACAATACGTAATTATTAGTGGCTATTTCACAGTAATAAACATAATAGAAGCATGAACAAGATGCCATGAAATCATCCAATAATGCTAAACGCAAATAATATTTGCTAGAAGAAACATTTCTTAAATCAAGATCTACAAGTAATTGCGAAGAGCTTTACTCTTTGATTAAATTTAATAAACTAATGAGATTTTAACTTTGCCAATATATTTTATTAAGAATAAGAAATCTGTGAAAAAGACATTTGTTTCGTTAAAATATTAAAATACAATGAGGTCTAAAGCGATTGAAGACTGAATTAATGAATTTTCTTTGGATTATTCCAGCTTGCGCTAAGAAAATATCCATCTCCGTTATTCGCCAAGAAGTCTCTCATTAACGATTGATACAGACCGGACATGTGGCATCCCGTGTTTAATGGGCGCGGGTTTCCGAGTGTGTTAATGTTGCTGTATACGGCTGCTTTCCTACCTAAATGTAATTTACAACCCCCTCGGCCACTCAGGGCTAGTGTATTATTAAAAGCGGCCTATGGCACGTGATAATCACAATTATGCCATTTCACGATGACGTCGGAGAAATCGTCTGTTTAACACAGACGCGAGACAGCGAAACAATTTTCCTGACGCGAAAGAAGCCGCGCGTTAATTAAATGGAGTCGAGAAGATATATTCTCACCTTTCGCTTCGAAGAGGATCACACCCCCTGCCCTTTGTGAACACACGTGGTAAACTTTATACACCTTACTACATTTTTGAAATATCTCAGACGTGAAACAGGACGGCGAAGACGTGGAAGGAGAGGCAGGAGAAAGGAGCGAAGCAGGCTAACTTTATTATAGGTCAAAGTGAAGAAAGTGCCTCCTTTGTAGCAAAATTCCCCGAAGAATCCTTGAGAATCGGAGTGGTCTCGCCGTAATCTAAACGTCTATTTCTCTGTCAGTTAGGAAGTCCTCAATATGAGAATAAATTTCTATAATTTCTGCTGATGACACTAAAAGCTTCCTCGATCGAGACAAAATTAGAGATACATCAAAATATATCTGCAATTAATTTATAATTTAGATTTTATTTTCCCCGTGGAGCTTCCACAGGAGGTGGAGAAGGGATTGCAATATGTGCAGTGTCGCCAAAAACCGTGCAACCGCTATGAGATTATCGATCTCGCGTGATGATTAGTTTGTTGGTTAGCAACCGCGCTTGCGACAAAACAAAGACATCGGTTTTTTTTTAGACGTGAATACGCGATGTGCAAGGGCAGAGGAATATACCCCGGAGCAATAATAATCACAAGATCCTCTAGAGAATCACGAATGCACGCATTACGCCTAGCCACACCTGAATTTTACAACATGCTTACGTTTCATTAATGTATAACGAGTTAAAGAAAATCGCGAAATGACCTTATCTTTCCAAATAAGGAAAACGCAATGTGAAAGACGAGTTAATACTAATTTTCACGCTTGAGGTTGCGAAACACTTTGTTAAAAACGAAAACTGAAAATAATATAATACATGTATGTATCTTTAATTTAAGTTGTCTATTTTATTTGCTTTTATTATAATATAACATTAAGTATAATTTAGTACTGCTTAATTAGTATTAAAAAGTATTGATATAATTTTGTTTTAATTGATATTTTAACATATTACAATAAAATAAAATTATAAATGTAAAACGTAAATTATATTATTATTAGTCTCTACTTAATATTTATACATATAATAAACGTGATTTAAATTATCTTTATTTAGATGATAATGAAATAATAATTTTGTAATAATATAGTTTACAATTACAAATTTAAAAGTTTCGATTATAAATCTATCCCAATTATAATCCGATCTTCCATTTAAAGTTTTTCCATTTAAATTTAATTTTAAAACTATCTAGATAGCTATTAGATATTCAATTATAAACGGTAAATAATATCGAAAGATTAAATGAGAAAGTCAATTAGATTCGACATAATTAAAACATGAATTAAACGACTTAACAATCCTTCATTAAACATTTTCTTTATTCTCTGCAGAATAAAACCACAACGTGATTTCTTTTAGCGTTCAAAAGCGTTCAGCAAAATGCTTGATTATAATTACTACAGATAAAGATAACGTTACTGGTGCAAAATGATCGATCGATACTATATTGTCAGTATCAATAGATAAATAAATTCAAATAATTATGTTTTTCGAAATACCATTAAAATAAGAAGATAAATCATTTTACGAAAAATGTTTTTAAAAAGAAATGACACTAACTGAATTATTATGTCGTTACGTTGTTACGTAAATAAAACGCACCTAGAGATCCATAGAGATGCACTGTTCGTTTGCGTATATGATATATTCATATATATACATACATATGTATATGCATGTATATATACGCAAATACGCATGGGGATGAAATCGAATATTCTGCCTCTATTATCGGGATAAATATAATCTGTATCGTATAATGGGCACCACACAAGACTTTGCGTTTCTATCAAAGAGAGATTACGTGAAAAGAGAAACCTTTTGGAAAGGTCGAAATCATTACAGACATAATAATTATGCAGAATTAAATAAATAGTAAGTCATTATTTAAAATTAATTAGAAAAGCATTGTTATGTTGGGATCACAAGTTACTTTTGCGTATATTTTCTATAATGGAGATTATCTATAATGGGAATTTCTGCGTTTATAAACATTTGCAATATTTAGTCTCTTTTAAAAATGTATATCTATAAGTATGTACAGTAAATGCAACAAATATTGTACAGGAGAAATTTCTGTAAAAAAAGTCATATTTATAAAAAATAAACATTAATTAGATTTTTATTAACAATAAGTATAATAGGTGATAAGTTTTCTAAAATTGTTTAAACAAAATATAATATAATAATACAATAAAGTAAATATATTATACTAATAATAAAAATTGAAGAATTACATTATTTTAGTGCACAAAAAGTATTTGGGCATTTTTTTAAATTGTATAATATATTAACTTAATAGTTTGAAGAATATAATCTTTGACATTAATCATAACTCGTAGTCTTCGATGCATTTATCGCATTAGATTTCGCATAATGATTGGTGAAATAGATTTTCATTCTTCTTGAAAGGCGATTGAAAATTTGCTTCCTTCCAATAGCATTTCCAAAAATGCTTCTTAAATGTTCAATAAAATTGAGATCCAATGTAAAGATGTGCAATGCAATTCTTTTTATACATTATACAAAAGGAACTTTATATTATAAGTCATACGTTTAGAATTATTGTGCATTTTTGTTCATGTTGAAAAATATCGGCAATTCCTAACATTGTTGTGTAACATGGAAATTTTTTTCAAAATCTCGGTATAATTTTATAATTTGTTATACCATCAATAATAGTTGTAAATAGTTGACGCCTACTCCGCTCATACATCCCTAAACAAATATGGAACTTGTCACCGTATTTAATCGTGAAGATAAATAAATTCATTTTTATATGCGAAATTATTACATTCCAATATTCTTCAATTTTATTAAAATACTGTTTCGCGAATTTTAATCGCTTACTTATCGCTAACTTCAATCGCTTACGTAGTTGGTCGCATTTAATAAATTGCTAATTAATTTTTATTTTCTAAAAATTAGGTTTTTTAAAAGATATCCCCTCTGTACGAATACTTTTTGATATGTGTGTGTAATATTTAAAAATCAATGTAACCATATAAATGCATGTCATTAATTTAATTCTTAACTACAATTTATTACATTATTTAATATATTCTTTACATTAAAGAATAAGTTTAAAAAATAGAGAGAAAAGATTATATTAAATTATATAAAAGTTCTTTTGTAGATCAAGAAATTTATTTTGTATAGCTTAGCACATTATTATACCCCTCTGACCTTTAGAATTTTTTACACTGGATGACTCGATACATTTGGCTTTTGCATAATTTCTGCAAACGGCAAATAGTCAACATCTACTATCCATTATCATCTTTAGCCGCTTCGAAATCATATTGTTACGTATTATCGCCTCAGGAGACCGTTGACGTCTGAAAGCTTCAGTTTCTTTTATAAAAGAAAATGACGGGATTCTTGAGGGGGAAAAAGCCTAAAGCCATAAGTATGATAAAGATATTTTATCCGAGGGTAGTTAAGCGGAATAGAAGAATTTCCGCCGGACAAGGTTTGTCTTAATCTATACTGCCTAAACCTCCCTTCTCTATACAGACACGACCGTAACAGAATAGTGCTTACCTTTTTTCCAGCCAGAGGCAATCGGCAGTAAATTCGAACGAAGTGGGTCGGCGCGCAATGTGAATAAAAAGCTGGGCTCCCTTTAAATCTTCCCTCTGAGATCTCCCGAGCATAAAATTCTGCGTACTGTTCGTGATAGGTGAGAAATTAAATTACGTAAAACGCGAGAAGCCGCATGTTTCTTGAATGATTTTTCACTCTATTTTATCTCAACTGACAATCAGCTTGCTTGTGAAAAGTCCCTCTATGACTTTTTTGCAACCATTACATAAAATTGAGATTGCATTCGATAGCTTTGCAACAAAATTTGAAAAGAAGGAAAACATTATTTTCATATAATTTATAATATTATAATGTAATATTATAAATGTATGTGACATTAATATTTTTTCTTTGTAAGAGTAATAAATATTGATATTCATTCTCTAATAATGCATATGTATGTACAAAATATATACGTATACAAATTTTATATTTTTTACACGCTTCGTGCTTCTAGATTGTTTCATTTGCAAGGGCAATAAGAATAAGGTCGATGAAATGTATATTTGATATCGAGTATCCTTTTATAAAAAAAATCAATCTATTTTTATAATGCATGTTTCACTCATATTGAATGCGTATTACAGCACCGAGACATATTCTTCGTTTTTTAAAACAATGCTTTTTCAGAAATGTCAGTAGCATTCTGAGAAATTATTTTACATTTATCACATATAATTAATAGCGTGTGCATTATCGTATAAAGTGCGATAAGAAATAAAACTCTTTTGCGTGCGCCGCGCGTGATGAATCGGTGGAATAAATCGATGAGAGAAATTTCCCCGTCCCGTTTTTCGTATCTCCCATGCTCGCAAAAATAGCCGCGTTTTCCTTTTTCTTGCATACACGCAAAGCGGTTTATTTAGCGTGACCCGTAACGTGAAAAGTTCTATGTAAAATGAAACGCAACGTTGAACAGGCGACTTCGAACGCTCGTAAAACGCAATTAGGCGCAACTAATAAAGTACCTCATGACTAGTACTTATGCACGATATGACTTATAAATTATGTGTTAACGCGAGACTAAATTCTCTGCCATTCGATACGCGAAATACGACTAGATAAATTAAATATTGTGACTAATATTGTGAATAATAAATGCGACCAATAAACATAAATGTTATAAAAGATATTAAGGATGTAATAGCAGCTAGGTTGCTTTTGCGCAAGAGAGAACTCGTACGAACTTAAAAAGTGTTATTTAGCAGCTTGTAAATATAAGTACAGAAACAATTTTAATAAAAACAAATCGCTGCAATAATATTTGCTTCTCGTTTTTTGTAGTTTGTTGTTTACGCTCGAAACGTAAGTCAAATGCCAATTTTAAGTAAAAATAATAAATTAATATGACAAAATTAAAGTAATCAAAAGCACACAGATTACAACAATGTAATAGCGTTCAGTAAAAGTTGTACAGAAAAATTAAAAAATAATTAAAATGAGTATGGAATAAAATTTTATAATAATATATCCTCTTTATTATAGATTGATATAAATGCTAACGTTGATATATTCCATCGCTTAAACATTTGCTATTTTAAGAAGTTAAATACTAATGTACATCACTGACCCTGGCCTTCATTGAATATATGTTAATATCGCAACAATCTGTGAAAAATGTTTCTGTTCTTTTTTAGCAGATATCAATCGCAAAGACAATTTATTCCCCGAACGTGGGACCGTCAATATGTCAGAATGATTGAAATCAAATGTTACAAGACAAGGTCATCCAATATAGTAGAAAAAGCTTCTTAAAGGCGTTTATTACATTATTCATTAGATACAGATACATTAGAAATATTTATCCAAATGATAAACAATAAATGATTTTTAATTTAAGTAAATTTTGAAATATTAAAATAATTGAATTTATGAAAACAATATAAAATTTAATTTAATGTATCAATAATAAAGAAATAATGTTAAATATAATATTGAATACTTAGTCATACAAAAATCTCTTTTATAAGCTTCATGATAAAATCATAAAGCTTCCTTTTTTTGTAATGCATATTCGCTTTAATTTGATATTATTAGTCATTATAATAGAGCTATTAACTTCTTTAGAAAGACATATCAATTGTCATATTTAGATATTTATATGATAATAAAAATTAAGTTTAAAGAGATATTAAAAGAAAGAGCATAAGTCCTCAAATAATATGTAATACTAAATAAAAATTAAAATATTTATTTCTCTCGTTTTAAACAATTATAATTTAGCACATCACACAATTAATCGTTTTATTATTTTTTGAATGTTTTAATAATATATGTATGTACCAATAATAGTATGTATTAAATGAATTAAAAGCATTGTTACACTTTTAGAAATAAATAAACTTTTCCCAATTATGTTTCCATAATTAATGGATTTATTATTATTTTAGCAGATTAAGAAGAATAATTGTATTAATAGTAATTGGCTGTAATTAAAGGGAAACGTAAAATAGGAGTTAAAAAAGGTAATATGCAAATCAAATCAACTTGCGAAATCGAGTCAATCTCATTCTCAACTGATTCATCCAAATATTTACAAAAAATTCATAAAGAATAATGTCAGATCTATTTCTGAATAAGTAAATCCTAGAAAAATAAGAATAAATATCTTAAAAGATATTTTTCGCACACTTAATAGTATTTAATCGGTTAAACAAGTAATAAGACGCAGGATCACATATAGTTTGACAGAAATGCATTGTATTTCTATCAATACCTATACATATATAGATGGAAATTGATAATAAACAGATCTCACTTGGCTTGATAAGCCAAATAACAAATAACTGAACTGGATTAATACTAAATGGCTGCCGTTAAGTACCTAACTCTAGATCGCTCTAGAGTAGACCTAAATCAAAAGCAGTACGGTCTCTGTTACTTACTAAAGTTTCAAAACTGTGTTCTGGTTCTATCAGAGTTATTGCAGAACGTATTAATTATGTTGAACTACCTGAGCGATACATGTAGAAACCTCGGTACGTATTATGAAACTTTTCGGAATTGACTCCGATCGGAATTATTTCGTTTTCCGTAGAAAAGATAGAACAATAGAAATCTAGGAAATAGCTAAACAATTCCGATCGGAACCATTCCGAAAAGTTCCATAATACGTATCCTGATTTTATTGAATTCATGAAGGAGGAGAGAAGGAAACGGACAAGCTGCTTCTTCGCGAACTTCACGAGACATCAATCGAGGATCGATCCATTCTCGCTAATAATGTACAACTAATACTACAGTCTATCTTATGTAGATATACGTGAATCATTACTTCCCCACCGATATGCAAACCGATTTAATGTCAGTCAAGGCCACAAGTAGCCCTTGTCTACCTTGTACTATTCATATTGTATGATTCTTCCGATGCTTTTTGACACAATCTTATTACTGCGTTTGCTTTACATTTCGTTCGGTTTTATCGAACGGATCATGTTACACGAACATTCTAAGAAAATATTGAATTCATGCAGGTTTTTTTTTTAAATTCAAAAGATGTAAGTATATTGCTTTTTTTATTAAATATGAGTTTTTTTTAATCAATTAATTCTCATTTTCTATAATGAAGGAAATTTAATAGTTAAATTTTTGTCTTTTATAAATGGATCTTTTCTAATATCAAGTATTTATTGTATCGGAATAATACATAATACGTATAATAATAGATGCATCTATTAATAATTCTAAATATGTTTTATGATATATAGAACATAATTTAATTAAATATATGTTAATAAATTAACTCGTAAATCTTAAAAGAAACTCAGTAAATTTTTAAAACTTGGATTTTGTATTAAATAAAATAATTTCTGTTTCAAAAAGTTCTTTCTTCACTTATACATTGTCTATAACTTTACACAATTCAATTCGATTCAACTCTAACTTATTGTTTGCCTTTGACTTCGTTGATTAATTGCCTGATCCAGCTATTATTAGAAATCAGATCAGTTTTTTAATTGTAGCATTGTCTTGATTACATCTACTACCACCGCTTAAAAATCATCTCAGTTTTTTATATCTTTTTCAAGATTTTCAGTGTTTGTTAATCTCATATTGTTTGGTTTAATGAGTGACTTCACTTCTCTTTGGTGATTAACCTTAATTTTCATTTCTAGTGCAAATATTTTACAGATTATAAATATTAACGAAATTTTTCAAATATTTTCTTTTGAAAATTACATTTTTTGTATATTCAATTTTTAAGCACTCACGTTATACTCGGAAAGCTTGAAATTAATTTATTATTATTAATTATTATTTGATTATACACATCGCCCGAAAAAATGTTTTCCTTTACCTTATCCCTTACTGTTGCGAATAAATATTATCACATGAAATTAATTAATTTATCTGTCACCGTATCATGCTGAAGATGGTTTAGAGCTACTTTTACCAAGCTTCGATTAACCTAATTGTCGGTTAATTCCGTTGTGACGTGTGATAGTATAGCTATTGACTAATACAGTGAAATTGGCCAATGGCTATGCAGGTCACAATGAAATTAACCGGCGATTAAGTTAATCGGAGCTTGATAAAAGTTACCCTTAAAATGAAATTGAAACGTACGATTTATAATTGTGTTAAATTAATAAATGTTCCATATTCAACCTTAACTCACGTCAACTGTGTTTGATTCTCATAGTCCACTTTTTCTCATTAATTTTAATATCTTTAGTTAATTAATTTAATTTTTAACTCATCGAATACTTACAGGAAAAAGAAAATATTTTAGCTGAAAGCTACGTAAGACAGTAAGAAAACTTTTCTCAAGATTAGAAGCAGCTACAACGATACTATTGATAGCAGAAACTTCAACAAAGGTCTGGAATCCTTTGGTAAAATAAATTAAGTCTCGTCGAGAGAAAGAAAGGTCTCAATCACAATTATCATTTTCTTCCGTAAATAGTTCGTATAATCTGGCAACAATTTTCCTCCAATTTCTCTAAGAAAAGATACGTCTTTTCAACAGATAGCCGTAAATATTTGAAAAATACTATCTAGTTTTAGCTAAATGTTATATATTCAACGTTAACTCACATCAACTGTGCTTGATTCTCATAGTCCACTTTTTCTCATTAATTTTAATATCTTTAGTTAATTAAGCTAGATTTAAGATAAATTGTGTATTTTTAATTATCTTTAGTTAATTAAGATAGATTTAAGAGAAATTGTTTTGTTCATAATTTTATAATGTTATAAATCTGCTTATATATTACTAATATTAACAAATCAATAGACCAACAGCTCCAAATATAATTAAAAAGTAAATCTCACGAAGTTAAGAACTCAGAAGTGTGATGATTGAGAAACAAGACTAATTATACTTCTTGGTGATCAGTGATAATATTACAATAAGTAAACATAAGAGAATCCGCCAGCAAATCGATCAGTTTTAATAGAAGACTTTATTTATCTTTCAATCTTGTTCAGCCATTTGTATATCACGCCTATCATAACCATCGTAATTATTTGACTGAAAAATCAATATTTAACCGTTCCTCGGCGTTTATACACGAGAAAGTACCATATTTCATTATTTAAGTTCCTAACTAATTAGTCTGTCGCTCGCTTTTACTTTGTCCTCTCCCCCGTATTGGGTTTCGCGTCAAAACAACGCCGCACTTAACTCGCGACAGCAAAATCAAGAACGGCACGATAATAACAGCATATGCGCGCCGGGACGAATTATTGGCTTTGCCGTTGACGTCAAAACCGTCCGGAGCCGACGACGCTAGACGGGAATTTAAGTCCCGCGTACTTGGCAAAATAATTACGATCTATAACGGTGCGATGCGCGGCTTAAATCGGCGCGTTCCCGCCGCGCCGCCAGACTACCAGGGAGACATTTTAATGCCGAATCCGACGTAGTCGCGCCCAAATAGAACAAACTAGTCACGAAAACTCAAAATTCGAAAAATCAAAATCACATCATTATTTATATATCACCGGGATGTCAAAATGGCCCACTGGTAGCATCTATTCATGACATAATTCGTAATACTATATTAATTATTACACATCCCAGATAGCACATGATGGTTTATATACGTTTCATATACATTTCCTAAACGTATTTAAAATATTAGAAACATTTAGGAAATGTATAAGGAATCAACACGTGCTACTAGGGATATTAGGAGTCGTAAAACAACATGTCACAAGTCAGTCATTTTGAACTGATTCTTGACGCCGAACATATTGTGACATCAAATTCATCATTTTTACGTCATCTTGATGTCTTCGTGACTAGTTTGTTCTACTTGGCTACTTGTCGCATAGGACGGTACGGCGACATGACGCGGAGAACGCTGGGTATCGCGCGCATCGCACACACGAGGCCATATTCCATCCAGGTATATATAAGTACCCCGGGCCGGCGGCGCACAGCGGTGCACGTAAGTATAATGCGCGGCGACCCTTTCCCCGTAAGCGAATCGATACTATCGATCGCCCGAAATGTCGTAGAAAATGCGTCGTAGAGATTAGCCCTGGATGGGGATGCGTTGTAATAAACCGCGCGAACCGAAATTGTCTCGAAATACAGCGGTAAAACGGCAGCGCTGAGCTTCCGCGGAACAAGCGCATTTTTTTTTCCTTCCTCAATAGAATATTCGTGCGTGCTTCTGACACTTCCAGGATCGATCAGAATTAAATCTCGAATTGTTCGAGAGAACTGTTATAATTCTCCCTTGTTGCTCTCGTATAAATCTGAAAATATTTTCTGAAAATAACATTTTACGTTAATCCACTTGTCGCTCTTCAGAGCTTTCATCTTACAAAAAAATATAAAATTACACATACAATTAAAATTGCACTATAATATAAATTTTAAATAAAGCAACGTACGTTCATTGAAGAAACAAAAGAAATGTGTTTTGTAAATTATTCAATCGCGTAGGACGTTCTGTCTATACAATCCTAGCCAGAAGTTACTTCAATATGAAATTGATAAAATTCTATGCTTAGAACTGAAATATGCATTAAACGTGCTCATATCATGTAAGTGTCTTAAACAATGTCATTTAATATGTGATATTATGATATTTGCCACATTTCGGCAGTTGACATGTACACTATAATCTTTTTTCGAAACTTTGCATTGTAATTTTATCACTAACTCGGTAATGAGATATGATGAATCGCGATTTAAACTTTTTTTAGAAACGTTGTTCAATGTTTGATTTACTTACAAATAACATTTAAAAATATTGGCAATGTTGTTTCTTTATTATTTTACTTATATAAAGAGAATAATGCTGTTTTTCCACAAGAATACATGTAAAATTAGAAGTACAATAACTCTTGAACCAGTTATAGAATATCGGCTTCAAGTTTTCACCACGTGTTCAAATAACAAATGGAAACAATGTATAAAAGTTCTACGGTATTTTCAATGTAACAATGTTAGCGCTAGAACAGCCTTAATATATCTTTATTTGTATTGATTCGAATGCTGTAAAGGAAGTTAACGATTATACGTGTACACTCGGTGCCTAAAAGGTTGCAACAGATTGCAACACTTTTTTTTTAGTGCAGAATTTGACTGCGTATTCCTATAGGAAGTTCAGTAGGCACCGAGTGTACATACATTAATTAAATGCGCGTTGCGTTCGCGATGGTTTGTACACTGTTATTTTTTGCCGTATGCATTATTTTCTCGTTGCTAATAAAAACATAGCTTACTGTAAGATCATTTACCTCGATAATCTCAATACGAATACTTCCATGATGAAGGTAATCATCTCTCTGAGAGCATATAAACAAATTTTCATACGTGAAATTTTTTCGTAGGAGGCAGCCGATGAGACCGTTGTATCATATAGTTTATCTACCGACTAAATATCCCGTATGAAAAAAGGTCGTCGTTACGTAAATTTACCTTATGGATATGATGTAGCGCGAAATGTGTCGACGGAAAGATAGGGAAAAGGATGACTTTCGTAGACAGTCTGATTTCAAAAGGAAACGAAGAAAAATATTTGAAATAAATAAGGTTTCGCGCAAAGATTGTTCGTAAAATTGATGACAATATGTTTTTCAACAAGAAGATAAACTTGCTCTTACATGTGTAGACGTCAGATTCTCACGCAGGAAAACGTGCAATGACAACATTACTATGATTTAAGTAAAATTCCCGCAGAAGCTCCAATTGTCAGAATCGTTTTACACGACTTACATTCACACACAGATACGTATTTTGTAAATATCTTTATATAATTATCTTATCTATAATATAATTATCTTTACACGTAAATTGTAAATATCAACTTGACGTAATCTCTCTACGTAAGTTTAAAATGCACGCTGCGATCAATTATGCTAATATTATTGCTTACTTAGGCCTAATGAGTCAGTGAACGCTTTAGAATGCTAATTCCATAGAATGCGATCGCTAAGCAAGCATCGAGTAATTATGTAAATATTTCAACGAGAAGGAAAACATGTTTCCACGTGACATCATTTGCTGCCCACGTGAAATATCATTACCCTGTTGCATGTAGCAGTTTTATATGTATAAACGCTAGTCCCGAGAGAATCCCCTTTTATTAAAAGAATTAGAATATAGCTGCTCTTGAGAAATATACAATTCATATTTATTTCCCTTTACCATTTTATCAGATTGAAAAAACGTTGTTCGTTACATCGGAAATGGAAATGAAGAAATGAAAAATGAAATATCAGGCACAAACGCATCTGCAGCGTATAAAATATTTAATCGCAATGCCACCACTATGTGCTGTTTAATGCAGATAATTCTTTTATTACGCAGCTCTTCGGTATAAATTGAATTATTTACAATAATAAACTGTCCATTCCAATCAGTTATTCCTGCGAGATACGCACGAGTATCCTGAAATCAAGTGGTACATATGGATGGAGTATAAAAAGGACTATTGATTTATAAATGAGCGTCCCTTTGCTGCGCACGTGCAAATAAAATGCATAATGCTCTTGTGATGTTAGTTATATAACAGTGTTGTAAAAAATACATAGAAGCAACGTGAAATGGGGAAACTTTAACTATCGTGATTGCAAGATTTGCTCGCTTTTATATTCATTTGATTTAGATTTAGTAAGATGGCAGAACGCGGCATCGATAGAGACCTGATAAATAAATAAATGATCAAGTTAACAGTTCTTTCAGTAAATTATACAGATAAGGATATTGATTTGATTTTATTGTCGCATCGTATCTATTTTAATCCTATCATAGTTTACATCGAGTTTTCCAATTCATAACTGCAACTGAATGCGTTGCTGTTGTCAATTCGCCTGTGAAACAGCACGAAAATTTTGAATATTTTAGTCTATTTTGCAAAATATGAATTGTTTGTTCCAAAAATGCAAATACTTTTATTTACATCACAAACAGCAAATCTTCCTTTTTATAATCTATCTGCAATCTATCAGCCTCCATGCTTTATTTATTTAAACTGCTTCTGTTACTATCCCGTCCGATATACAATGTACATGGTTTAAAGTCTTAAAGCGGAACGATTGGTCGATGGAATGTATTATGACACAAACTTAATACGGTAAATTAAAATCCTCTTGCTAATAACACATCGAAAAGACAGTGAGTAATAGTTTTGTGTAACCCATTCTTGACTAAATCATTCATCGGGCAAGTAGGCAGGAAATTAACCGCGATAAATCTTTCTACGCGCTAACGAGATCATGTCGCGCCCCTTTTCGGAGTCATATCACCATTGGATGTTTCTTTCAGGTTGATTTATTGCGTACGCAGTTTGAAAATTACTATGTTTTTCAAGCCGTAAGGCTATATGCCAACAACGCATGCCGACGATTCATACGTGCGCATGATTAATCGAATTTAATTGAATCAGCTGTTCGCAATTGTGGCTTATGGTGTTTTAAACGCGGTGAACATGAAAGAATTTACTTAGAAAAGATCAAAAGAAAGGGTTTCAAATCACCGGGAAGAAATAATATCGTGTTGCAGTTTGTATAAGCATTCTTATGTGATATAAATATCCGAACGGTTCGTATACGGATTGTACATACAACTGTTATCATTTTGCAATTTTACTCAAAATATTTTGTTTCCTTTTATCTCTCGAAATATTTCGAAGCGTTTCAACAGCATTTTAATAATAAAATATTAAAAGATATCTCATATATCTTTAGTCGCATATTTTTTACATGGCTGTAATTAATAACACAGCCACTTAAAAGAAAGTGGTTTGGTCTGTATACCATATTACATCAATAACCTTTTTTGATGTTAGTTAGGTTGTAGGCGTGAAAAAACGAACCAATCTGACAATTCTGACTTCAAATTCGGATTCAGCGGGTCAAAATACATAGGAATACACTTGTCTGGTATACAGGTCAAACCACTTATTTTTTTTGTGTATGGCTGTGTAATTCAACAAAAGATGCCTTATATATCTTCAATCTGACTCCATCCTTTATACAAAGTTGAAGTTAAATTCAGCGAATAATCCTTCCTGGCTTACCGTTGTCGTTTTCGACAACGACATAATTGTGTGTAGTACAGGACGAGCAAAAGCATACGTGTAACGTGGGCTTTGCCTTACCATAAAGTCATTCAAGTCGCGGAGCGAGCTCGTAAGCCGACTTTTCCCCGGTGTAATGCACTTCAAAGCCGATAAAACGATCCGAGAGACATAACATAGAGCGGTCGAGCGTGAGAAATCGAAAAGTTCAATTGGCGAGACGCTTTAAGATTGCGAATGAAAGTACCGGTGAACCTCGGCGGCTTTTTTATGGTCCGTTGCCGAAGTAAATACATTGCACCACCGTCCGAGACGGTTTCCGTTTTTTTTTTCCACGTTTAAGTTAAAGTTCCAAGTCCCATCATCCGGATATTGGTTTTTGCGTTGCGAATCGGAACTGCGACGAGAACGCGCACATTTAATCCGTCTAGACTGTATTTGTGCACGAGGAAATCCGTCGCGTTTTATTCGCGTTTCTAGCTACGTAATGCTCGCCTTTTATCACGCGAGTGCAAATGGGACGCTGGCTGTACTGTCGCCCTGATTACCAGGGCGGCGTGAGCATACAACAGTCTAACGAGATCACTGCATAGATGTTGCGCCACGCATTTCTTTTACAAATCAGAGAAAGATATCGGACGGCAATATCAAACGCAAATCAGACAAGATTTTTTTTTAACAAAGAGAATTTAACTTGTCTTATGTGTCGCGAGCCGAAGATGGAACGACACACAACTCGAGATAACTCCGTTATCACGAAACAGGTCACAGTTTTTGCACGGCTTCGATGCGCATGCAAAGTACCCGAAGAAGAAATTAGAAAAGCGGAACGGCGGCATCGAGAGCGCGTCGCGTCGAACTGTCATTTTCCGGAAGTATTATCTTCTTCGAAGCGAATACGGTCTGATAAATCACAATTTCAAAATCGACGATACGGAGAACGCTTCAATCTCGAAAATGCGTTATTTCCTAAATCCCGGATATTTCTCCCTTCGATATTTGTTCATAGATTTCTAGAATATTGTTCTACGATATTTATCTATATTCCACATACTTTGAAAGAGGGAATGATATTTCTATGTTATGATTATATATTTTATAAGGTAACAAAAATATATGTTCTTTTCTGTTTCGAATTTTCGGTTTCTGAACTTTAAATTTTTAAACATTTTTATTTCGAAAAATACAACTGTGTATCTATAGGTAAAATGTTTACTTTTAAATATGTTGTTATATTAAGAAAATTCTATAAAGTAATTTGCACTATTATGCATCACTTTTATCTATTAATTTTTATTATTTGCATTATATTCTTTTTGCTTTATTTATACATTTCTTTAAATCTACATCTATTATTGTATTACATGTATCTATTTTATAATATACGATCTTCAATTTTATTACATTGGGCACGTTCAGCGAAAGAAGCTGCTCAGTGAGCGTTTTGTGATTCTTTGTGTGATATTCTTTAATACGATTTGTTTCTTCCACTTAGATCCAGAGAAAAACCAAGGCAAGAGCCAATCATTTTAAAGAATCACTAAGCGCTCACTAAGTTGCTTTCTCTGCTGAACGTGCCCATTGTCTGTTATTTTTGATTTGTGGAAAAAACATTTGTATTATATTTTGAAATATATTGAATAAAACGGAATATTTCAACTTAATCAATTAATCCATTAGTGAGTACAAATTTTTTATTTGTTTTGGTCATACAATCTCGATGTAATAAACCGTATCGAGGCGATAATGGCGTCCTGAAGGAAGCTTATCACAAATGTGCGAACAATAGCGCACATGTTGTCCAGATTTAGAGACATTGTCCGCGTTTAAAGGAAGATCAAGCCGCAATGTGCCGGTGAGTCTACGAAGTTGATTAAATCTTCAGTCTTGTGAGAAATAAACTGTATGTTACATAGACACATTAAAATTAGTTTAAAACAATCTCGCAATTATCACGACTACAAAAGTCTTATTAGTTTCTTGAATTAAATTACTGTAGAATTAAATATTAAAAAATAAATTATTAAAAATGTTGTAATTAAATAGGAGATTAATTATATTATAAATATGAATATATTATAAATACAATATGAATTGATATTAAACTTTGCGGATCCTCCTTTTCCATATTTATATTACTCATTATATGTCGAAAAAAGATTCTTTTTATACGACAATTTGCGAGTTTTATTTGAAATTTAATTACAATTATTCGGAATTCAGTAATCTTTCTAATTTACGCTAAAACTGTTTTAAAATAGAAATAATAAAATAAATTTAAATTGAGAGCGACAGCTAAAGTAATAAAGCGTGACTGAAAATACGAAAGAAATTAAAGTAGTGCTATTTAATGATATAGTTACGACGTGATATTTCAATGAATCCGATTACGAAAATACGATAATATTTTAAAGATCGTACTGAGTTTACCTGTTTTCTAATGCAATCGATCGAAATAATCCTATTGATTCTGGCTCGCGGTATTAGAGAGCACATTAAAGTGCATTATTGTAAAACGAAACCATCGTGAAACACCTAATCTAATTTACCTAGCAAAGTTAAGTTGCGGTTTTACCGCATATCTCTCTGCCTCATATACATGAAACAGCAATTTATATAACTCCTTTTCGCGTGCAAAGATTGGGATATCGTTGAGCTAGTCGTAAATAGAGTCAATGGGTTCGAATAGTGCGATCGTATCGCGCGCAAGATTGATAATATGCAAGTTAGATTTAACGTTTAATAACGCCAATCTATTTTGCAATACGATAGAATGAATTAAATATTACGCAATGTAAGTTACATACTCAGTTGCCACTTGAGCAAAAGAAACTCAAGTATTGATTAAATTTGTTAAAAAAAAAATTTTTGGAAATGAGCGAAGAAAAAATACATTTTCGGCATGTTATACTTTATGAGTTTCGAAAAGGACGTAACAGTTGGAACTGCCGTAAAAAACATTCAAGATGTCTATTAGGACTGTGCACCAGCAATTCGAACTAATTTAAGAAACGGTTCGCAATATTTTGATACATTAATAACTTAAAATATATCGCTCATTTGTTGCAACAATAACATAACTCAAAAAATAATATTTTTTTCTCTAGAAAATGAGTTTAAATGTTTCATAAAAATTTTATATCATATTTTAACGTAATTTTAATATAATAACTGTTTATAGTGAAACAAAAGTATCTAGCTACATGTTTGTTACACAATGTATCGAATTTTCACCATTCTTTTACAAACAAGTTAAAAAGGAGTTTAGTTATATTATGTCACTGTTGTAGCAAACGAGTGATGTATGTCTAATGCTGATAGATAGCGACTAGTGTCAAGAATGTTTTATTTTCTTTCTATTGATTTAAAATTAGATGATATCTGAGAAAATTTCTTTCTTTGTAAGCAATTTTACTATTTTTGTCAAACTATTGGAATTTGATTATGTCCAGCAAATGGTATATTCAGTGCTTTAAATTGTGCTAATTATGTAATAAGCACACAGCCACTTATTATTTATAATCTTCGCGTATACATATCGGTGACTATATTTCTCTTTGAGAAAAATAAAGGACACCGCCACCTATTCTTCTTCTACAAACAAGTGCAATGTAAATGTATTATTATTATTATTATTATCATTAATATTTTCCCTGAATATATATTTATATGAAAAAAAGTAAAATTTTGTAAACTAAAGCAATTATACTAAATAAAGAAAGAAATACATCTTTATTTAAACGTTACATAAAATATACAAAAGTGATAAAGGTGAAATGTAGGACATTTTATAGGACTTTTCAGAAATAAAGGACAAAAGTGAGTTTTCAAGAAAAAAATTAATCTAAAGGACTGTCCTTTGTAATATAGGACGGATGGTCACCGTACGTATACGATAAGATTATAAATTCCTACTATCGCGCTCAGAGATTGCGATGATCACTTTCGAGCGTTTGACTTAATCTCGTAAACGATTCTTTACTCTGAAACTTTTATTACATAGTGGCTAATCTTGCGCGAAGTTAATTGAGTTTGTAAACGCTCGCGGTGCAACGATCCGTAAGATATTCAGAGCGCGCGAGTGCATTTCACATTATTCCCGCGGCGATTACACAGACATGTTTAATAAACGGCGGTTCATCCGCCGGACGTTGGCCTTGCAAATAGTTCGGACCGTCGTAGCGTCCCTCGGCCATGCAGTAGGCACTAGATATGGGTATGTATTGGCACATGATAAATCGTTAATGTCGACTCGTGCCGAGCGGGCATTTACGCCCGAGGTGCGCTTTCAATTAGGCCATCGATAAAATCGCGCAACCTGTTATCCTCCCGAGCATCGAACGCAATAGAGAAAAACACTTAGCCGCAAGATGCGCGCGTAATAAATTAATATTTGTGCGGTGAAAGCATCGATCGCACTCGCGCAGACGACTCGCCTGCCGGTCGCGGAATTGCACTGTGACATGTACATATTTATTAAATGTAGCAATTTGCATTCTCGCGTGCGTAAAACTCGAACCTCGGTGGTTTAATTGAATTCTTGAGGAACGCCCGCGGGTGCTGGCTTCGCCCAACCGCGATATTTTGAACGTGACGATAAACGCGCTACATAATTAAGAAGAACTCGCGCTTGACTCAATGATCTTCGGAGAGATATGATGAGTTTAATGATTTTTGAAGAGGAGGAAAGCAACGACTTAGCCGATACAACATAACGATGAGTTATTAAAATATATGCATTACTTGTCATTAAAATAATCAAAATGTAAATATTTTGAAATAATAAGTCCACCATATGTCTCTCGAACATAATTCTTATCTACGATTTTTATCATCATTATTCTAATTGGAAATATATATATGCGATTAGGCAGAGATGTCATATATGTACACACAGAAAAATATATGTACTATCAACGAGTAAATATACTTGTTCTAAGTATTTGGTAAGTTTATATATCCGTAAATCTATCATAAAGTCATTATAAGCATCACATTTACTTGAAACGTTCTGAATTTGTGACGAGTATATCTTAACTTAAACTATTATTAAGAAAATATTCTTTGTTGAAGAAAACTATTACTTAAACAGATGAAATAAAATAAATGATTGCTTGTCTCGTCATAGAATGATATTTTTCTGTATGTATATATTAATATGTAGCTATTTTTTTATCAAATATTATAAAATATACAGTTACAGCTATAATTAATAGCATAGAATTCGTACGGGGAAAGGTGAAATTCACATAAAGTTTCAATCGTAACACGGAATAGTGAGAGCATCTGTAACAAATCTCGCATCTATTATATGAAGGAAAGTATTATTATATAAGAAAAGTATTATTATATAAGGAAAGTATTATTATATATTATATAAGGAAATTACATCCTCCATTTGTTTATATTACAATAAATGCAAGCAATAAATTTTTACTATAAAATATCAAAATCTTAGGACAATTTCACGCAAAACCGCATGCAGTTTTTTTGAGATTCTTTATCGTCCAGAATTGAATTATGAATTACTTAAATTTTCTTGCTAACATTTATTATGAATTACTGAAATTGTCTTGCTGGCATTTCATTTTTTGCTACATCCAGGTTTACTTATTTATGTATCACGATATATCCTGAGCGTATAACAAACGTAATTTATCGGTGAATTAAAAAGAAAAAACAGCAATTTGTACATTACGATAAGCACAGTTGTGTATCTAATAGCGACAATTTTGTGTGCTTTATCGTAATATGACTGTTGGACAAAAAAGGAAAAACCGACACCATACTATGTCCGCGATATGGTAACCGGCTATAGCTGTGAATAGACTTCTATATGGAAGTTTGTGGAAAAGTCACGTCTGACCTTATCGGCCTACATAAAAAGCTCGTAATTTAGGTAAATGACAATCGATAGCTATTCCGAGGCACGTGCTAAGTGCGCGCTCTGACAAATGGTAACGTATTATGGAAAATGTATACCACGTACAAGCGTCAGAAAGTTCGTGTTTGCAAGACCTTATCACCGGACGACTTATGATTGACTTTCCTAGCCTCCGAAACTACCGACGCCTTCGGAGATATTTAAATTTTCATTCCGTTTATTAATTTTCACAATTATACATTTATATAAAGCAATAACATTATTTGTAAAAATAAGGAACGAGATGAGATAACAGTTTTATAAAATTGTCAATTTTCTGCGTTGCTGCGTATCCTTCTAGTTTCAAAGTAATATTGCAGAAACAACCATGTCCAAAAATATACTTTTAAAGTAGTTTACGTTAGTTTTATACAAGCTATTCATGTATATAGTTCTTTTAATTTAAAAAGCACTTGTAATTACGAAAGTGGGCTGCGTTAGAAATTTAAGATGTGACTTGATATCCTTCTGTATACAAAATGTTTTCTTTCTCTTTTTCTCAAACTGAAAAAAAATTCTGGTTAAAAACGAATGAATAAAAAGATCTTGTAGAATTGATCAAATATTTTGGTTATTATAATAGAACTCAATACTTTTTAACTTATAATAACCAGAATTCCTATTATAATAACCAGAATATTTGATCAATTCTACAAGATTTTTCTAATTCGTTCATTTCTAACCAGAATTTTTTTTCAGTGTATTCTCTTATAAAATTTTATTATTTTTCAGATCTCTATACAATAATGATATTAAATTTTGAACAATGATCAAAGAAGTGTAAAAAATATACATATATGTATATGTACACGAAAAAAAAATTTGGTTGGATCAATTAGAAATTTGGATATATATATTAACCAAAGTGTCTAGTGAAAAATAAATCCATACTTTTAATTAAATTAACTTGATAAATTTGGTAACGCGTTTCTGGTAAAGACAAGCAGATAAGTTTAGCTACACATATTCTGCTGTAGGTAACCAAATAAATATAATTGCATTCTAATGAAAGCAACAAAATGTTCTAGTTTTGTACCAGAATATTTAATTATAATAGCCAGAAATTATGTTCAATTTTACCAATTATACATATTACGTTCTAACCATGCTATGTAGTCATAATAACTAAACACTTGGATATTATAACTGGATCAGCAGTAATCAATCGTTGTTAGATCTAAATGTTCTGGTTGGTTACTAGAATATTTCATTATAACAACCAGAAATTCTGTTCAGCCCAACCAAATTTTGTTGAACCAAATATGTTAATCCAATTGCGATTTTTTTTTCCGTGTATAATCAGTAATAAAAAAGGCTTTTTGATGCACAGGAATACAAGCCTTTAATTTATCGTATTAACAGAAAAAGAGTACGATAATTGTCGTCTCATATACATGTACTGAGAGAAAGATATAGTTACTTTTGGTCTCAACCACAATTTTATATTTCTAACAATAATTATGGTTAACGTAATGATACATATAATTAATTTAATCATATTTTGTTTAGAAATATTATAAAATTATGGTTGAGGCCAAAAGTAACTATATTTTTCTCTCTGTATGACTGCGGGCACAAGTATTTATTAGAAGAAAAATTAAAGTCGACTACCGTACGAAATGTCACAGTTGACATTTCAGCTGAATTGGCTGTTTTTGTAAAATCTGATTTAAAGTTAAGGCGGTACGGGTTGTGCACAACTTTTCTATAGGAAAGCTACTCACCCTCGACGTAACGGAATCCCGATGGAAAGAACGGTCCTTTTGATGTCACCGGAGAAAATCCCGCGAGATGCACGGGAAAAATGTGAACGAAGGAAAACGAAAAGCGTTGCGAGACCGACCCGACGACTCGACGAACGTAGAATCTTCTCGATCGCGCACTCAATCACTAGATATCCTTCCACCTGTGAATAAAGGTCAGTGATTCGTCCGGTTATCGGAGATTTCGCACCGCGTTATTCCATCATGCTTTCTGATAGATCTTTTCCAGCCGTTTCTGGCAAATGGCGAGGATGTCGCCCAAGCAAAAATCGCGATAATCGAGAAACGTACGCACTCTCTTTCGTCCTTTGCATTCACGAATGACGTGAACAAAAAATGGTTGTAAGATCTGTACATGAAATTGTAAAAGCTAAATTATAAAAAAAAATGTTGAATAAGCGCTCGTCATAGTGATTGTAAAACAAAAATATTTTTTCCTAACAAAATTTTGACGGTAGCTTTAAATAAATGTTTCCAGTCTAAAGTCTTTAAGTCCTCAAACTTGTAAAAAAAATTATTATGAGTATCCTGTAAATATATGAAAGAATACTTAAAAAATAGGAGTATATATTTAACAATTAAATATACATCTCAGATGTATATTACATAAATAAATAAATACATAAATAATTCTATAATCTTAATTTCTCCGAAATCATCTTATGTACGCATTACACGTCCAAGAAGTAATTGAAAGAGCAATTGAAAGAATAATTAGAAAATTAACAAGCTTTTCTTTTAGATACACGGTTGAATTGATTACCAAGACACAATCTTATTAATTATTAACCTACATAAAGTACAATGTCTTGAATCATATATGAACGCGACTGCGACGTTATATATCTACAACGCGCTAAATGAGGTCAAAAAGAGGTGGGTCAGTAAATATGACCTCGGTCCATTCTGACGTAAGGGACACTATCGTGTGGATGAACTAGTGCTCCAAGCTGACAGGCTGTGTTTCATTATTAACTTCATCCTGTATCTAATGTTCCTGTTTTAAATTCATTTTTATATTTAACAGATCGCAGTAAGCCATCTCTGCATGTTGCAAAAAACACAATGATAGACATTGTGTTTTTCAAAACCAAATAGAGTGCTGTTTTTTACTTCTACAAATATAGAAAAATAAGCGACAAATTATACCACGACGAAGACATGCACAGTTCATTATTTAAAAATATCGTCAGTTTTATCATGAATAAAATTTTATGATGCAGTCAATATCGGAGTTTTCATGATGCACGAGCTGTAATTATGTCACACACGTGAAACATCGTGCGTAATTGATGCAAATAATAAATATTTGAAAGTATAAAAGAATTTTAAACCGATCGATTTCCTCGAGGAAAAATGAGTAGCATTTCGAGCGTGCATTTCGTTGCATGTATATCAGGCAAATTTATTGCTGAATTCTTCATACACGTTCATATTCAATTTTATATAACGATCAATCAAATGCAAATTTGGATAACAAGTAAAAATAATATTTCAAAAATATTTTTTTTAAGCATCATTTTACTTAATAAAACATATTTAGTATGAAAGCCATTTGCATAAAGAGACGCATTCTATTGACAAACATTTCAAAATTAGCCTCACAAATTATCAATAAATATTTCTTGCTAACCACTGGAATTAGCGTTCCACAATTTTAAAGGAAATTTTTCAATTTATTCGCGATACGATTAATGCAGATCACCATGAAGAGCGCGTTCTAGCTCGCTTAGCATCTAAATGGCAGACACGCAAGGCTGAAATTTTCTTTCCGATTGTCGTACATCAGACGCACCGACAGCAGAACGAAATGCGATTACTAACTGCGCTAAACGACGATGACAATAAGAAATGATGGAAAATCAGGAAGATCGTAAGTGTAATGCGCGCGCGACCGGGCGAGAGACTCTCACGGCACGATAAATCGCGATAACACTCGATCGGGTCCTTCTTTCACCGCGCGCGCGACAACTAGCGGGATATCCGCCTCTACCGAAAATGCACACCACACACGAATCCGGATGCGAGACGCGTGCATAACGCCTGATGCGGAGGAAGCGCAGCCACTGAGCGCCGAGGGGTTGCCGCGCGGTAGGCGCCGTCGACACAGCCTGCACCGCCGGAACTGGTGGGCGATAGTGGGGTTGTGCGCAGGGCTGATTCGTAATTCGCAAAACCCTGTAAGCGAGTGCTTTACAAACATATTGAGGCATATGGAAAGAAAGATGTAAATTCATTGCTCTTATTCATTATCACTTTCAATCAAAATTCGGTTTAAGAAGACATAAATAGAAAAAAAAAATTATTGCCTACATTATTATTATGTTTGATTGAATTCGAAATTAAAGTAAAAATACTTCTACGGCTGTTCGTGCAAACTGCATTGAAGACATGTCGCTCATTTGATACTGTGACTGCAAAAAAATCGTCAATTTTAAATTATTTGAGAGCAAAGAATGATGAGAATTCAATACATTGAATAAAGATCTATAACTATTTATTTTTATTCCTCTACAATTAATTATTATATAAAAAAATCGCATTTAAAATCATATTTAACTATAATGATTCAAAATTAAAACTCATTTTTTAGAAAACTTTGAGTCATTGTTGTAACAAATCAGCGATGTGAACAATAAGATAAAAGGAAATAAACTCATTTAATTTTGTGTTTAACGAATTTTTATGTCTCGAATTTATATCTAACTTGATACTTGTACATATTAAAAAAATAAAGCATATATTTTCTAATGGAAAACAAAGGATTATTATATAAAATGTCTATAATAACACGCCTACGAAATGTAATATATGTCTTCGCTTTTTCTTCCCTAACAATATTCGTTTCATTCATCTAAATCATTATTATTTGAAATATCTTTGTAATCTAAATGTAAACTTTAAATTAAACTTCTTATAATGATATTAATATACACTTAAATCAATCCAATTAAGTCTTCAGTAAACTAGTATTATTAAGATATATAATTAAAAAACCGTAATACATGACTTTTTACAGCAATGAGGATTGAAATCACTACAGTCATATCGGTCTGTGTGAATTTGAATCCATCCGCGAGATAGAGGAAAAAGTTTTGCGAATATATCTGTTGTTTTGTAAATATATCGACGCGAACAACCATATGCGCCCATAAAATACTCGTCCCTACTGATTTGACGCTTGCGCTCCAAGCACAAGGAAATCTCACTGTACAGAGCCACCTGTCCAACTGTCGTCTTTCACGTCGTGAACTTTTCGTAACTTTACCCCAATCCGCGTTTGTCAAAATCCGACAAAGCCCTCGAAGAAAGTTTCGCATCTGCGGATCCGTTCGCGAGTATGCGCCAAAAAGATAATATATCTACATATTCAACACTCGTACAAAATGTTGAATCGCGAAACTTTAACAGGGAAATGAGTTTTGAGTTTTCTTATTAATATAATAGATATACATTTCTAAAAATTTAATAAATATATATAACAATTTTTAGTTTTAACAATGTTGAAGAAGAGGATCTTGCGGTAAATGTGAAAGAATAAAGGTGTACGTATATTGCGAACTTTATTTCTGAGAGATGTGTCCAATTCTTCGTCAGAGTTTCAAGAGAGCGTTCCACGAAAATCCGCTCTTCTTATAGCCGTTATCTTCTCGCCATTATCCCTGCTCCAAAGCATATCGCCAATCAGGCTCCAACAATTCGGCGAACTATTATTGGTTCGCAAAACTAAGGAGAAATACTATTTACAACCGTTCACAGTTGATACACGTGAATTAGAAACGGTTATTCGCTCGAAATTTTAAAATAATTAGGCTTTTTATCTTGCCCACTACAATAATAATCTTTTAATTTTCTTTGAAGAGAAAAAATAATTATATTTTAGGTACTTTGTTATTTTTTAAAATTATTTATTGTTAGATGCCCAAATAAATTCGGTAGCTTTACCTTTAATCAATTATAACTTTGTTTTAAATTTAAATATCTTCTCGCTGTTTAGTAAGTTTTAAAGTGCCAATTTTAAGATTTAAAATGCGAGAAAAATTCAAAAATTAGATCAATGAATTCCTCATCGATGTAGAGCTCAGGTCAGAGAATAAGCAGAGGAAATTTCGATGTCCTTGCTAACATGATACAAAGTGAAGGACTTTTTATACAAAACCATTACTGATGACGAAAAGTTTTGTATGACAATCCTAAAAGAAGAAAATCGTGGATTGATCCTGGTCAACTATCAACATCGTCAAATCCAATATTTATACAAAGAAATATTTATTGAAATATCTATTTAAGACATGAAGGACATGATGTATTATGAGTTGCTGCAACCTGGTCAAATATTTAACGCTGGGTATTATCAGCAACAACTTATTCGTTTAAGCGAACTTTCTTTCTTTTAAGAGAAGATTCGTCAGCTGCTGATTGATAGGAAAAAGTGGCAAATATTTTAAAGATTGTCATATTTATGATTTTTTGTGTATATAAATATAAAGGCTTAATTTCTTAACAAAGAAGGTATTGAATTAATTTTTGCGCATCTAATATTTCTTTTTTTCTTATCTAATATTTATATCTTATATAAGAACATAATCAGGCCATCTATGCTATAATGCTAAATCTTGGACAATGATCACAACATACGAGGAAAAGCTAAGATTATTCGCGAGAAAAATACTTAAAAAAGATTTGATTCAGTCAAAGAAGCAAACCAAGAATATCGCAATAGATACAACCAGGATCTGCATCTAGATATGCGTGCATTATAATCATAAATTATGTGTTTGTTCTATCTAGAAAGAAAAACGATTAAGTAATGTTCAATTATTGTAAATTATATTAATAAATAATAAATGATGAAAGATGAAGGTGTGGTCAAATTCATAAAAACACAAAGATCTAAGGCTAAGACAGAAGAAGAAAGAGCTCCAAAAAACAAATAGGCGAGATAGCCTGTTTCTCAAAAAAAAGGCGAGGAAGGCCAAGAATGCGCTGGAGAGATGAGCTTGAGCGTGATATAAAGAAACTATCTATTATTAATTGGAAAAGAACAGCAGAAAACTTGAGAAGTTTGGAAAGCTGTGGTGACCAAAGGCCAAAGTTCACCCCGAGCTGTAGAGCCACTGGATGATGACGAATATTTATCTCAGATTCTAGCTTATCAAAATAGATTTAATAATTAATACAAATGTAGCACTTGTTTAAAGAAATGAATAATTATTATGTGTATTAAATGGTCATTGATTACTGTGTATTGTTAAATATTAAAAATCTTAATGGCGTTAAGAATTAATAATATTTTATAACCTGTTGCAACGTAAATAGTGATTTAGAAATGAAAATACCTTTGATACAATTTCCAACAAAATTCTATTCATTATAATTGATTGATTTAAGATTAAAATTATTCTCATTAGAGTGCATGTTTATTATGTATATGTATGACTAAATAGAATAATATATCAATTACATGCAAATCATGTTTTGAATTATTTAATTACATTGATGCGTTCATTATTAAATTTCCATATTGAAACATACTTTAAATCATTAATTTTTCGTAATTTAATTCTTTATAACGTTATGATATTCGTAAATTTACATATACTTCTGTTAAAGAATATTTATTTTTTATCGCCACTGATAAGCATTTTATCATACATATTTTATGCTTTTAAATCTTAAAAAATCTCGAGAATGAAACTGAAAGTGCAATCTATCACCGCAATAAATTTCTATTTGATGTGTGAGAACAAAAAGGCGTTGGAACTAGATCATGAAACAAGATAATACTTCGAGCGTGTTCGAAAACCGAATTTGCTTTATTCGAATGCTAACGTCAACGCTTTTTCACTAACACAAAAATCCGTCCGATATGAAACAGGATACATTGTCACTGCAGGGATTCCACGGTGGTTTTGGATTAAAGATTATTCCTATATCAATTTGGCCAGTAGTAAAAAAGCGTTGTTATAAATTTTACGCTTTGTTGCGAAAGATGAATCTCCAGCTTGATATCGCTTCGTTCAATGTTATCGTTTATCACAGACTTTACTTTTATTTATCCTCTTTGTAAAATAAATAAAATCGTATTTTAAAACTTGATGTAATAAATAAATAGTAAGTTAAATCGTTATTACATGTTTTTTTTTTCAAAAAACTAATACTTTGTGATAATTAAGTTTTTAAAAGATAAAGATATATTAGATTTTTTAAAATTAAAAAATAATTAAAGTAAAATTATATTTGTACTTAGCAGTAGTAAAACAATCTAACGTAATTTTTTAAATATATGTATAAAAGTAGCACAAAACTAAGTAGTATAAACATATTACTTTCGGAAATAAAATATGTATATGAAATTAAAAATAATATCATATTAATGTATTTTATACATTTTTAAATCAAATTTTCATATATTTCGCGATAACATACACTTCTTAAATGTGTGAAATTAGTAATGTTCATTCAATATACACAAACATTGTCTGTGTATGTGTGTATGTGTGCGCGCGCTTGTTTTTATATATGTATAAGATATATATTTTTTTTACGCAATTTAATTACGCAAAAGAAAATTATGACACATCTGCTTGTTGCAATTTATTTTTTAAACTGAAATTACATGTCTTATAGGAAATGGATTGCTGTCGATAGAAAAACTTTGATCTGCCGTAACTCTTGGTCGGTTTCAATATTGTCCACAGCTGTGCGGCAAAGTTTCGACGCGCACTATGCATTTACTACAAAATTGCATCCATTGTACCATTGCACAATAAAAGACGAAACATGAAGAAGAAAAAATCTATGTCGTATTACACAATATGTTTTTGAGTTACGTTTAAGATGAAACCTTTCAATTTAGTTGAATAAGTTACAAATATAAATAAAATATTAAGTTTCGTGTATATGTGTTTTTATATTTATATATTAAATATACATCATCTATATATATGTATATATGTATAACACATAAAATAGTTAAAAATTCTTGAAATTTCAAAAGACGCAAAAATGTTATTAATTATACTATGATGTTGTCATGTTTTAAATTTCTCCCAAAAATGAATAAAGAAATTTTATTTTACATTTCTAAATTTGAATACAAGTTTAAATTATTTTTTATATTAAAAAATTATCTTTTTTATTTTTGCATTCTTAAAAATCTCATGGATGAATAATTGTTTTTTCACTAACAATAAGTTTGAAAAAAATTATTACTCGCTTTTATTTATATTCTATTCTGTGAAATTAGTTTATTTATGAATAATTGCATGAATATTGTATGGATATATTTGAATTCACACAATTTATATTCGCATAATTTTTTTTTTTTTCAAATATCTGGAATCTTTTCTAGAAAATAGTAATACCGTTTTTAATACCCGTGGATATACTCTTCTTCTCGGATATTGTTGAATCGATGCTATTGCACTTTTGTAATAAGAACGACACCGATTTGTAAGTTGAGCACCATAATTGTTAGATTAAATAACCCGAAGGTTAAAAAGTTGAGCTACAAGGGAATATATAGATGAAACACACATGCAAGTGATATATAAGTTTCGAACTACAATGGAATAAAGTCTGCACTTTACAAGACATAATAAATCACTTGTGCAATAATAAATGTGTTGACATGGTTTTTAGAGACGTATAGTTTCCATATGTTCGAACGTTTTGTGTGTTTAGCAAGCTCCTCGAAGATATTTGAAAGAAATATCTTTACAAGTATATTTTCTTGATAGAAAAGAAATAGTTATTAATAAAACATAATTAATTAAAAATATCTTTAAACTCAAAAAAAACTTGTGATAAAAAGTATACTCTCACCAAGTATTTTTTTCACGATCAATGCTTAAATTTGTTTTCACAAGCTGTCTTTATTTTTGTGAAATAATTTAATAATTGCGCATGTGTATAGAATACCTATTTGTGCGATTATAATATTATTTGATAGTCTTATCAAGGTAAATAATATAAGTCTTATCACTACTCATAAAGCACGTCCGAGGATGCTGTATAAATCCAGGGATTATATCTTTAGCAAAGAGATTCGTACATTTGCGAGAATTATAGTAAGTTCATGCATTACCAAATTGCTACGCGTCCAGATATACACTCAGACGATGAAAAAAAATTCGCGTGCGGCATGTTATCGCGAAAAGTGCACAGACTTTTTATTGAGATGTTATCACGATACGTTGCACAGCTAAATTAATATTCCATTAGGCTTAATTAATTGGAATAATAATCTTTAGTAATTCTTTTTTTGCGCTGCGCTGGCGCGTAATTAATCGCTTCTATAACAAGTGTTTCTTGGAACCACATTGCAGGATTTTAATTTGCGCATTTACCACCGAACTGTTATCGCGCGTGTTTATTAAAGAAGAGTACGCTTCAAGAAAATCTACAAAACTGTTGATACAATTAATAGTACGCGGG
This sequence comes from Tetramorium bicarinatum, assembly GCA_928718305.1. Classification (NCBI taxonomy): domain Eukaryota; kingdom Metazoa; phylum Arthropoda; class Insecta; order Hymenoptera; family Formicidae; genus Tetramorium; species Tetramorium bicarinatum. The sequence goes on from OV788328.1 coordinate 12,488,644, forward strand.
GGCGCAATAGTAAAAGCATCGTGAATTGTGACGTAAAACAGCGATGTATGAACATCGACAGCGAGAACTAAACACTGAGTTTTCTAATTAAATCATCGCCTGTGCGTGGACGTCTGCTTGCTTCCTCGCATGACGCAAATGCAAAGAACAACTCCATATCAGAAATATGGGTGACGATCGAATTGTGTGATTCTTGAAACTGGAACGAAAGATGGTGCCGTCGCAAGTATCTATTCTGTTTTTAAACAATGTTTAAAACATCACAATGTTTAAAATAGAGTATATTCTTAGATCTATGGACTTTCGATTAAAAATTAAATATGCTACTTTATGCAAAAGACTCAATTGTACTTTGAATACAAAGAGAATTCTTTTAGGTGTTCCTTATGTGTTAAACTCCTAGCATTATGTACATGCAATTAATTTTAACTATCAAAGTTCATCAATTTATTTACAGCATATATGTATATCAATATAACGCTAATAAATTATTAATAAATATTATAAAAAGTTTTAATGTATTTTATATATATATTATGTATATCTAATTAGAAATCTTTTTTACTAAAAGGACAATAAAAGGATAATAAAAGATGACAGTTACTGAACTGACTTGACTGTTACTGAATATATCATGGCAAAAAATAAAATTTAATGCATAAAATAAAACTTAATAAACAAATGATGATGGATATCAGTTTATTCAATTAAATAAGCTTCCTTAATTGCTTTATCGCAATCATTAAAATTCATTAAACTCGCTGTTCTCTATAACATACTTGTCTAATCCTAAAAAAAAAAACCACAAAGGCCATTGAACCAAGATGCCACAAAAACGAAATAAATGGACAATTACACCGGTGGCAATAAAATAATTATTCGGCATCGTTGCGTAATTAAGGCAACTGCCGATCTTATGATGTTTTACAGACAGAAGAAACATTTTATTGCCATTAATTACTTCAAGCTATCTTATCTCGAAGTTTCTTTTACGAGGAGAAAAGCAAAACAGTTCAATTTTGCTGTACTTTGTGAAAATAAATTTAATTTAATATTACAAAAATAATATAAAAATTTAAAACTTCGAGAATTCCAAATTTAAAATATGTAGAATATTTTGCTAAATATAGAAAATAATAAAAAAATTGTTTTACAAGCGTTTAAATATACATTTCTTTATTCTTTATCAAAAATTTTGAATTAAATTATTTTTTTTATTGGATTTTTCTTATCTTATGATTAAATTTCTTAACTATTTTCTTCATTATTATTAACTATTAAATATAAAAATTAATTTTTTTCTCTTCTTTTTTCTTTACTTTTAATCTTTATTTTTTAAATCTTTATCAATAAAATGTTATTTGTAATTTCTAAATAAAGAGTAAGTTTAGATAATAGCAATATCTAAAAGTTTATTCTACTTTTAGCTAAGACAACTTTTATAATTTAGCGCGAAAATTTCCTTAAGTTTTTTTCATCAAAATATCCCTGTTTACAAGTTTAATATAAATTTGAAGTATTTTTATTTGATTATGTAAATAAATCAGATAATATTTTCTTTCAGTAGCAAAAACATTATTAATTTAAATTAAATCCAATAAAAATGTTTTCATTGTCTTACTTTTCAGAAAAGGACTCTCGATAAAAATGATTTGCTATTTAGATGTCATATATTACTCGACCTGACAGGATGGTTACAAGAGAAACATGTAATCAAGTTAGAATACAGAAACGTTTTCTGAAAGCTGCCAGCTTTAGTATAACCAAACTGAATCGTGCAAAATCGAGCGGGCAATGTATAGGAAGGAAATAAGGGAGAAGAAGTTTTCAGGTCAGGTTAAAAAGCTCTCTCGGTTATTGGCCTGAGGTTATATGTGCAAGGCTCCGTCAATCTTTATTGTGCTTAACGTTGCGACAAGCCACTGAGAGCGGTCCCGAATAAACGAAGAAAATTACTAGCTTCTTGACAATCCTGAAAGTAGAACTACATTTCTATGTGACGATGAAATTATCAAGTTTATAAAAAATAACGTGAGAGAGAGAAAGAGAAAGAGAAAGAGAAAACGAGATAAAACCCGGCTTTATTGAAATATTTTCCCTATTCTGTATAAAAGGAAAGAATATTACAAAGAAAAGAATATACAGAATTATCTGTGCATATATATGTATTATGCATATGGATGAATACGTGCGAGATAAATCTCGTATGAACTTTGCTCTCCTTTTTCTTTGACAAAGCCTCAAAAATTTTTGGAAAATTCTGATCACAACATATTTGACTATATGTATATCGGAATATATTAAGAATGCAAATAAATTTTATTCGTTGATCAAATTCATTCTTTATTTACTGACAAAAGAAGTATATTAAACCTTAATGAAATTATATTTTCTATCGGTATCTACTACTTTTTGCCAATGTTCAGGCAACAAATAAATTGCGCGATGGAAAAATGCCTTATTCTTTAATGCAATTATCAATTCATTTTCGCACCTCGGGCTCATTTTACAAGTGCTGCTTTGCTAGATTATTTTGCATCAAACAACACAAATGGTAGTTTAATGGTGCTATTTTTAGTGAGTAAGCCGAGTCCTATAAGACCTCCTTTCCATTGAAGCTCGTCTATAGTTTGACAGATCTCGAAAATTTTGTGCAATTTCGCATTGCAGCAAAATTATCGACAGTAAATACGTCCTTTGACAATAAATAGTATTTTTTTTTACGCCAAGCTGTCTAGTTTATAACACTCATCATTAACCGATTTCATCCTATCGGATTTCAACCGACTTAAGAAGCTCATAGTAGAGCATACTCCATTTATCCTACTAGATATTTGCAGAAGATGCAAAACAACATGTTCAAAGTAAATATGAGATTATACTAATAATAATGATTTGTTATGCGCGTCAATGCAGAATGATAAGAAATGAATTGTTAAAAACAATTTGAATCGAAAAAAGTAACACACTATAAGTTACCGTCGTCTAAAGATAACAAATAGAACTTATTTACACTACTAATATTTAATATATTTAAAAAAATTAATTCTTGGATTTTTACATAATTCTTCAAGAAAAAATAATCTTATATTTTTATTATTGCATAATTATTTATTGTACCGTATAAATTTCTATAAAAATATAACATTACTTATTGTATATATTTCATCAATTTACTTCAATTAATGCATAAGGACAGAAAATATTTCAAACAGAGCTAATTATTAAAAGCAAAGTTCGTATTAATTACTTCAATCCCCCAATTATGTAAAGATAAATATATGCCTCCAACTTTCGCAAAGTTGGAGGCAACTGATAATTTGCGACAACCCTTCCATATAACCCTAATTTCGTTAAAACCGAAATTTCCTATAAGTTATGGTCGATAATTCAACTGTAATTCTCCAGCATACCAAACACGTATATCAAGTATGCAAAGCACGCGAAGCCACAATTTCATTTCAGGCTACAATCTCGGAAACATTTCCCATTAAAATACAATTCACTCTGGCCAGCAGTTTAAAATTATCACAAGCTTTCCTTATAAAAAAAGTCTTAATTTTAACATTTCCTGAAACAGGAAATTAAATTATACATGACATACGTAATGTGTAATAAAAATCGTTCAATCTTCCCTTATAAAAACAAAATTTTCTTAACAAAATTAGAATTAAGTTTTTCTCAACAAAAGTTAATTTGTAAAACTGTTTCACTTGTTAAAATCTATTTTAAGAGAATCTTTAATTTTCAGTACTTTTAATATAACTTTTAATACATTATACAATATCTAAAACAAATCTTAAAAACAAATTAAAATTTTACCAATGCAAAATTTATTTTAAATTAATAAAAAATTAATGTGTTTATGTGTTCTTGTAATTTAATTCCAAGTAGGTAATAAAACAATAATTTAAAAATTTCACAGAAAGTGGAGAGATTGCATTATTAAAAATATGCAACACTTTTCTAAACATAATATTTTAATACGCTTTGATATGTGCATCGAGTTAGAAATAGCGTGTTAATTGTAAGAGAAATATTTATAGAGATATTAAAAAGCATTAGTTTATGTCGATTTGAAAGTATAAATTTGAAAGTATAAAATAAAATTCCTTTTTGCCTACTTTTCAACCACTCAACCGTTTTTATATTTCGAGACCTCTCAAACGCGTCACAGTATGTACATCTGATACTTTTATAAATCATCTCTATACTTTGCCGCATCGGGATTTGCGAAAACATTTCTCATACGCGAGTGTGCGCTTTCCATGCATCCGCGTAGGATCGTTTATTTCGTATAAGGCAGCGATGTATCATGTCGGACGGGGCAGGACGGTCATGTCGGACGAGCCTTAATCTTATATGTGCCACGCTCCTCCTTCACGTTAATTTAGATATTTCTCATCGTCATCGTCCGGTTTATTCCCATCGCGCTTCCTCGTTTCCCTCGCCCACCTCGTCTATTTCTTGCTCTCTCGCGCGGAACGAGAGGAGAGCGCAAATGATCCCCTCGGGGGCATTTACGTATCGTCCATACCTTAATCACGAGCTCCTCAAATGGCCGGCATAACGACTCACTTTAGTCATATTTAACATTTTAGCCGGCAGTCGTAAAGGACACGCGTAAAGAATCATATAAATGTAGAAATTTCAATGTGAGGCTGCGTGTATAATTATACCTTTTGCAATATATAGATATTTTTATTATACATATATGTATATCTTATATATTTATATTATATTGTGCGTATACGTATGTATTGCATGTGTGTATTTTTTCTCACGTAATTATATTATTTATAAAATTAATTCATTGTATTGCTTTTAGTATTAATAATATAACAACTTTTCTATGCGCGTTATCGCACAATCGTTGCTCTTCAGTCTACAAAGAAAAATATACGATATCTTGGGCAGAAGATTTATGCGGTGTTTTAACACTTCTCTCTTTTTTTAATAATCTTTTCCAAGATTAAAAACCCCAATTCTTCATGCTCGTGCGGGTAAAGACGGCATTGCGAGAGGCGTGACCGGACAATAAGGGCGCTTGCATATTACGATGATTAGTGTCACTATCCTCATATCAAGTCGCTTTACGACTCTATTAAAACGACCGGTTTCTAGGGAGTAATAGCGCCGCCACCGCCGTCGCCGCCCCGTTGAGCTTATTTTAATAATGCTATTAAGTCACGTTTCCCTGCAGTTGAAACTATTTCTAAATACGAGCACTCTCTATCTCTCGCCTTGTATTTTGTACCGTCGGAACTTTCGTCGGCACGTCTTGGATCCCCGGATGATTATACGCTGCTTCCCTCCGAACCGCGACGCTGAAACAGGTTTTCGCAAAAGTGCGAAAGGCGATGGCCGACAACCGCTATCAAAATCCATAAAAATGTAACCAATTTGCGTTTATATCCCGGCACTCGTGTATTGCCTTTCGGCGTAGTTCGCGAGCGGAGTAAATGAAGATAAGGAAATGTGTGCGTACATTCCTGTTTGGCACTCTTTTTATAAAATGCCATTTCTCAAGTGCAACGCAGTCCGGTTGTTATGAAACTTCTGGTGTCGATTATTAATTTACAAAATTTCTGATTTCTTTTTAAGTATATAAAATGTGACATATATTATATATTCGCAAATTTGCAGGTAAAAATTTCTCAGGTATTCTAAAGAAAGAATATTCTAAATTAAATACATATACAAAATAAACATTACACTAAAAAAAATTCTGGTTAGGTTAGAAACGAACGAATCAGAAAAATTTTGTAGGATTGATCAAATATTCTGGTTATTATAATAAGAATTCTGATTATTATAAGTTATAAAATATCGAGTATCTATTATAATAACCAGAATTTCTATTATAATAACTAAAATATTTAATCAATTCTACAAGATTCGTCTGTTTTTAACCAGAATTTTTTTTCAGTGTAGCACATTAAATTTCATTCAGATATTCTAAAGACATATTCTAACAATATCTTTACGTTCTCATTACATTCTTTATGAATCAATTACATTGAAAGAAAATTCTGCTTAAAAACGGACGAATAAAAAAAAATCTTGTAGGATTGATCAAATATTCTGGTTATTGCAATAGGAATCCTGTTATTTTTTGCAAGTTATAAAGTATAGAGTTTTATTATTTATTATAATAATCAGAATATTTAATCAATCCTACAAGATTTTCCGATCCGTCCGTTTTCAACCAGAATTTTTTTTTCAGTGTAAGCATTGTATGTTACATGTTTATTCCTTGAATTGATATCTTAGCTCAAATTGAAATCCGACTATTGAAGTGTATCAGAATTAATAGAAAATTTTAATTAAGATCGCAATGTATCATTACCGCCATCTCCCAGGTATTCCGCCAGTTACTCTGGGAAAAAAAAGACGGTTAAGCAACCCCATTTTGGGCCCACGATTAGTAATCGAATTTTTGGGTTATTTAACCTCAAATTGAAAGTAGCTATTACACTGTAAAAAATTTATGTAAAATTACATGTAATTTTGACTCATTCTAAATTGTAAATTTACAACTAAAAACATGTAAATTTTTGTGTGTTTCTCTAATTTTGCAGTACATAGATAAAATAATTTTTTAATTTGCAAATTTTTTTTACAGTGTATGCACAAAGAAAAACAAATTAGGAAATTTTTGCAAAATTTATATATAGAGTTATAAACACGCAAAAATTTACATGTTTTTAGTTGTAAATTTACAATTTAGAGTGGGTCTCAAAATTACCTACTATAATAGGTGTAATTTTACATAAATTTTTTACCGTGTAGATTTTTAAGTTACATTAATCAAGTTTTTCAGTTAGCTCCGTAGCCAATCTAGGTACGCAAAGTCAATTTTTCACTTAAGAACACTAACCCAATAATTTGATTACTAATCGTGGGCCCCAAAATGCTTTTGTGTCTATTTTTCCCAGAGTATCGTCGTGTCTGAACTGACGCAGTCAGATACTTGAACCGTATCGAGAGAACGTCCAAATATATTGAGAAATTATATTCGGCGATGCGGTTGCTCGGTGACCGCAGGTATAGTTGGCCGCGGTTACGAAATCGAATGGAGAATACCCCGACGTGTCCGACCCTCGCGCTCTACGCTCTACGTATCTCGCATCTCGCACATAATCACACGCCCCCGACATCCACGTTCAGGACCGTAGAAACCCATCCGGCAGGTTCCCGGCGGCGGGGGCCCGTTGGAGGGATGGGTTTTAAAGGGGCCGCGGCAAAGAGCGGAGCTGTGCCTCGGCGTCGCGTGTGCTCCGACGCGGAAAGCCGGTTAGTCGGTCTCAATCCGCCGTGGCGTACGTGTGTTAAGCCGCGAGTGTGATTCTCTGCCGAGGTGCGTGCGGTTTCGAGCCGGCGAATTGGACGGCCGGTCGACGGGACCGGAAACGCCGAAGGTGACCCACCGGGCCAGGCGGCGGCGCGACGGATCGGTCATCCCCCGACTCGCCTCCGTCCCGGCGCGAAACGGAGGACTCTTTTGTTTCTCCGCGTATCTTCGACTGTCATACATTTTGTGTTTTGGTGCACGTGTTTGGCTGCCGCGATTCGTACATCGCAATTCGGTGTACCCTGGACCTGCGCACAGAGGGTACGTTCATCTTGTTTTCATTGCTAATTCGCCCGACGGCGCACGCGTCCTCGGGCTATTAGAGTCAACCGCGCTCATTGAGAAAAAATGCAATATACTATATGCAATTGCTATTAATCCGCGAATGGAAGGACTGATTGAGATTTTACTGCACTAATATGCAGTGATATGATAGATTGTGATAATTGGGAGTCTTAATACGTTCCGTGTACGTTGGAATTTTCTTGAGATACCGAGAAATAGAACTTTACGACTCGTACAATGAGTAAAGAAGCGTTTGCCTTCTGAGTATCTTGTGTGTTTGGAATAATTTTACATAAGATAGAAAGATAAGACTGCAAAGTATTTTTATTGGAATACATTTATATAAGTATATTGAAGAAGGGACGTCGTTTCTCACATTAAATTTTTCTTCTAAAAAGATAAAATGTGCAAATTCTCTTTCTATCTTCTGCATTTGGGTTAAGTTAAATGAAATAAAAACTGATAGATTATAATCAAATGAAATAAAAAGTGATATTTTAATTAATTTCAAATTCAAAAATCGTGGAAATAATGCTGCTTCCAATTTGTTATGAAACTATAGAATTTTCTTTCTCGCTTCTTTTATTATTTAGAAATTAAAATTCTCGAGATATTTAATTAACCTGAATGCAAACAATGATTAATCTTTCTACATGTCTTTAAAACAACTATTATTAAATTTATGAAATTGAAATTAACTTATAATTATGCAAAATATCTACTCTATAAAATCTCTTGCATATGCATAAAGCATAATAATGCTACGCTCGAACTATTCACCAGATAAACGATATTGCGCCCATTAATAATGTGTACACATATTTTAACGGTCAGCAACAATTATATCGTTGCTCACTCATAAAATAAGACGGTTCGTTGAGCAAGAGTCGTTACTATTTGATCAAATATGGCCTTGAATCGCCCAAGACTGTTATTGCTTACGCTCGGCATTCTGTTCTCTGATATTAGAGGAAATATTTTCCTATTAAGAGTATTACGTATTTTATCTTTGTAATTTTTGCGATTAACATATCAAATATTCCAGAAATTTCTTTTTATCTTGAAAATATATATAATAATTCTACTTTATTATTTTCATTTAAAAAATAAAATTTTACTTATAAAACAGCTTTAAACAATATGTATTTCATGATAAAGCAATTTGCAAACTTCTTATTTCGCAATTTATAATGTAATTTTAATGGAATACAATTTTTTAACAAAATTAGTTCCAATTACAGATCTTGAGACTGATCCACGACAAATAATTGTGATATATTTTTCACAATTTATATTGATATTTTTAATAGATACATACTAATATATTGAATCAAGCTAAGAAATGTTTGAATTATTGTTATCTGTCAATATTATCTGTCAATATCGTTATTGCGAAATCCTGCCATTGATATTTTGATAAAACGTACACTAACTGTGTGAGCACTCCACTAAATTACAATCCTATACTCAAAGCCGGCAGCTGCTTTAGCGAACAAGCGGCTCGCAATTGTAGAACGCATATGTCAAAGTCATAGGGACAGAGTGCTGATTCAATCTTGGTATCTTTTTAGAAAACTCGAACGATGATTTGTAAGTCACTTCGTCACGTTCTAGATCGATGCAACATATTTTATTTTCTCGTAACAGCAAACACCCGATTTTCCCCTTCTGACAAGTATCACATTAGTATCAGATAAAAATTACTTTTATATTAATTTCTACAGCGTACTAAACACATTAATAATATGATAAATGTGTATATAAACAATATAAACAATTCAAAATATCTCTCTCTCTCTCTCTCTCTCTCTCTCTCTCTCTCTCTCTCTCTCTCTCTCTCTCTCTCTAATCTCTTATACATATAATAACACTATAGGATAAATTACATCCGTTTCAATTTCGCAATTTCCTGGTTTCTTAATAGTAAACCGCTAATCGCTTTACTATGATTGATAAACCCTATTTAAGGATGACTATAAATTTGCGTACTTATATAAATTGAATTATTATAATCGTCGTATGTGATACAGTTACACAAACATGCGCCTATCTCATGCAAACGCGTCTAATTAACATGATCCTACGTAAGTTCAAAGCTTGCTTATGTGTTGAGGCTCATAACGAGACCTAACAATAGTTTTCATTTTCATTATTATCAACAATAGAGCCATTACGGAAAAAGTATAGCGGCATCGCAGCCCACTTCTCCCATTCACCGCTAAATTTGGATTAACCCAATTCATCGTATGCGAACATTCCCAAGGCCTAACTTAAATCGCGTAAGGGAAAAATGGGAGGGGAAAGGAAGGGAAGAAGAAGAAGAAGAAGAAGAAAAAGTAATAGTAGTCAACGTGAAGGCTACCTACCGTTAATCTGAACGTTAACGCGGTTCGGTGTACGAGCATAAGTTTCGCGTCATACGAGATGCAAATGCGACTCGTAGTAATGGTGCGAGCCGCATCGCGGAGAACTTTTTGTTGCTGACAAGCCAAGCGCTTCTTTCAGACAAGCCGCGGCATGTTTCCCGCGCAAGTCGCGCGATGTCGAATCAGGCGAGGCGTTAATTAATTAGCACGTTTACCTTCATGAGGTAGAGACTGAATAGAAAAGTGTATGTATATATGTACAGACACAAAAACGCATAATATGATGCGGTTCGCTTAACGAGCAGAAATCAAACAATGAAATGTTTAATGCATGAGCTTTCCAAGAGTATGCTATGAGGATACTCCGTGCACATTTTAATTTACAGAATTAGAATATATGTATATATCATGTATATATAAATGATAAAATATGAATTAATTAACAATAATGCATACATACAATTGTAATAATGTTATAATTATTGAAATTTTATATTATTGTGTATGTCAACATATTGTTATAATAAATTATAAATATCAATATATTGTTATAATGAATTAGTTATTGTTTAAATAATAAATAAATTATTTTTTAATTGAAAAATTTTAATTGTAATATTGTAATTATGAATCAATAACAATTTTGGAAAATAATAGTATTAAAAAAAACTGATTTGATCGATTAATTTAAAAAGGATACTAGCGCAATTAATATTATCGAACTTGATCGTTCAAATATAACTTTACAAACATTTAATACTATTATTATTTTTTAATATATTTGATGGCTAATAATATCATATGTGCGTATTATTACGATAAATCGTTCCTGTTCATTGATGTTTTCTTAATTATTTATTTATTATAAGATTTACATAAAATTACATAATTCTATTGTCACATTTGTCTATTATTAAATCATCAAATTATACATATCGTTTATTTTGTCCATTAAATCTTTTATGCTATACATCGTAAACGCTTATTAATACATAAATTACAATGAAAATGTTTAGAGATGTATAGATATGTATTATTTCCGCATTTAATTTAATCTACTTTCTACAAAACTATAATGAACCAGCATAACCCTTGCAGGCGAAACGAGAAGATTATGACCAACACGTTAAATCGCAGCCCAGCTAATCGGCTCATATCGAATTCCACAATCTCTGCCGTACAACGCACGATTTGTTTCGGATCATAGAGCAAAGTCAACTAATAACGATGGAGGAAACACCCCCGAGCAACGAGAACGCTTTGTACTTTGCAAGGCTACGTCGCAGTTGCCGCAACCGCGAGTCTTACGACGCGATCGCGGAATTGGCGGCTGAATTACGGCGTGCCTATATGGTAAAGGGGCTGCAGGCACAGCTTGATGAGAAACAGGCTCAGAAATACGCCGAACTCGTGCGAAAGCGCGAGATCGCCGACCTGATCCGCGAAGAACAACAGGAAGTGTCGGAGAGGGATCTCCGGTGCCGGTCGGAGATCTTACGGAAGTCGGTGGAGTACAGGCGGCAGCTGGACGAGCAGTTGACACGAAAGGAGGAAGAGAAAAGAGTCATTGTGGAGGAGGCTCGTGAGTACAGGAAGTTGTTGGAAGAAGTGGACCGGGCGCAGGAGGAACGGGAACGCTCGCAGGCGCTGGAGAAAAAGTGCGAACTCGTGGAGAGGACGCGGCAAGAGAGACTGATTCTCGAGAAAATGAGGGAGGCCCGCCGACAGGAGGAGCGTGAAGCGGAAGAGAAGAAGCGATTGGAAGATCTAGAATACTTAAAGGAGATAGAGGAGCGATCGAAGGAGATGGGCCGACTGCGACAGGAGCAGATGGAGAGGCGCGAGCGTGTCCTGCTGGAAACAACCAAGATAATGCTGGACGCCCAGGCACGAAAACGAGAGAGGGAAGAGCGCCTGATTGATCTTGTAGCCGAGGAGATCAGGTGCGAGCTTGTAATCAGGGAGATGGAGGAGGCGATGCGTAGGAAAAAGATGCAGCAAGAACTGGCAGCTACTTTACGGGAACAGATAGTCTTCACGGAACAGTGCAAGCTACATTTCGTGGAGGAGGATAGGGCATGGGCCGAGGAAGTCATGAGGAAGATTATGGAAGATGAGAAGATGGCAAGGTGCACGGCGGAGGCGAAAAGAAGAATGAGAATACAGTACCGGAAGGACCTGGAGAGTTTGATTGAGCACCGCCGCAGGATTCGCGAGGAGGAGATTGCTAGGATTGAGGAAATCGCTAAAGAGCAACAGAGATTGGAACTAGTTGAGGCGGAACGCGCCAAGGAGGAGAGAAAACGCTTGTTGATGATACATGCAGCTAATATCGCCAACTTCGTGAATAGAGCCACTCTCACAGCTGAAGAACAAGAAATCCTCGACGAATTAACCAAGAAAAATCGCGACACCGAAAATATCGATGAAGAAGACGTGAAAGATTAAACGAAAACCATTAATAAGTATAAATAAAGACATTTTCATTTCTACATAGCAGTGTCGACGGAAGAGTTAAAAAGATAAAGAAGATAATAAAAAAATATTGTACTATCCATAGAAATGGCAACGGTCGATCTAAACTTATCGCAGTATTCGCAAGTAACTAGGATTTGTAGGACAGCTAATAAAAAGAATAAAGCTAAGATTGATGAAAAGAGTAACATTAAAGTTAAAACGGAAGTGCAATGTTACGTATAGACAGGAAAAGAATTGTTTGGGAAGAAGCCAAGAGAGAGAGACCGAAAAAATAATTCTAAAAGAAATGCAGATCAATGAAGAGAAAACTGAAATTGACGATGACAGTAATGATAAGGATGAAGAATTAAAAAACGTGTTTCTTCTTCAATTGCATGTCAATTAACAAGAAAGGAAAAGTTCATAAGTTTATAAAATAAAATTAAAATTCATGTCATAATTTGTTTTGAAAAAATTTTATCCACTATTTAGTTAATAATTTTTAGGAAAATGAATATCTGAAAGAACTCATCGATCGATTGTACGTGTATGTAATATTTACGTTTAATAAAAAAGTTAATTGGATGGAATCCAGGTTGTTTATTTACGTACCGTTAGAACATGCGATGTCAAGAACCGTTAAAGTAGTCGATCTGATCGCGATGAATGAGGCTTACAGAGACAGTTCTATATCTCGAAAGAACCAGAAGTAAACGAGAGAGAAACGTTGGAGAAAAGCCAATTGAAAAAAACAAATAATCATCTCTAAGAACGGATAAAAAAAAATAGTAAAAAATAGTATGCGATAAAAAAATTAAAAATCATGTAAAGTAGACATATACGAAGGACCCTTCAGAAATATTTATTTAAAAAATTGAATTTTATAGAAAATAGATTTATATAATATTAACATATTAACACTAAAACCACGACCCAATCAAATGACCGTTTTCAAACTTTCATGTACAGTTTCCTACATACAACATTATCACATCGCCATTTGACTTTACGAATTTTCTTATAATACACGTACAATGAATTTTTCAATATTTCTTTTTTTACTTCTCCTCTTGTTTCTTTTCTTCTGAGAAATATATGTAGCTTGTCTTATCTATCGCAACCAGTCATTTGACTGGTAGAAATAGGTATACATAAAGTATTGATAGATTTAGTGTTAAAATGATAATTTTTGGCGAATTTTATGACAGCAGATTTTTTAAAATAATAATTAATATTGAGATATTATATACTTAATTATAGTAATAATATATATATATATATATATATATATATATATATATATATTAACTTAAATAAAAGATTGTCATTAATCCAATTTTTAATTTTTAGATTTAACAAATTTTGCAACAATATATCCTAAATATAAAAAAAAGATACCACAAGAATACAAAGAAAATTTTTTTATTCGTGCTTAGTCTTCCAGAACCAGCAATTTTCAACGGAAAATATATCTAAAAATCATATTTCGGTAGAGATGATAGGCAACAGTTGAAAGAAGCGGAAACTATTTTGTTGAACAGGAAGTGTCCCGTAAGAAGGTCACGAAAAGGAAACCGCGAAAGATTGAAGAAAAAACCGGAAATTGTGGCAGAAGTTAAAAAATCAACGAATCATGCTACAGGTTTCATGCATGTGTGCGAGTTAACTATGTTGCAAGATCCGTAGCAAATCTAGTTTATTGGAACGAAATTGGTGAAACAAATATCGCAGCAAAAAATGTAGAAATATAAAATGAGATGTAATAGAATAATTAGTACAAATACAACATATTACTTAAAATCAAAATAAATAAATATAAAAATAAAAGTTAATATTTTTCTATTATTATGGAAAAGGAGGTAAAACTATATGTATATCTATATATATTTATATAGCGATCTTATTTACCATATTTAATGTGATACGAACCGCTATCGCGTCTTTTAATTAAATCGTAAATTATCGTTTCGATGCAACAACTTATAATACATTTGGTCCTTTCACTCTTGCGGACGTGAAATACCTCGTGCACCAATATGGCATGGAATTACGTCGTGAGGTAATCTAAAATGTAGAAGGATTAAACAAGCTTTACACGCGGGTTGTAATATATTCAAATATATTAAAATTATAGCGACTATATATCGATCAATACTTGATTTTTCCTGTTATCGAAACCCTAAATTATTGTTAGCGCATAGTAATGTTGCAAGGCGACGCGATTTGCGCTTGTGTGGTAACATGATTGACATACAAATTGCGTATAATGTTCTCTTAATATCCGTTATCCTGCTATATATTAATCAAGGCGTCAAGATAAGGATATAATAGTCACTGAGAATTACGTATCCTGGCAATCTATAAAAGTTAAGTATTGGGGAAACTTTGTATATGTAATTATTATACTTGAAGACTGGATTTATAATTACAGTGTTCAAAGATGAATTTTCTATCCCCACTGTCATCGTTGTACCAATTTATTCGATAATTCGCATATATTTTAGTACAGATAAACTGATGACGCAATCAATTTTTGAAATTGATATATGCTCTTATTAAAGAAACGCAAGTAGAATATAATATAAATGTGATATACTACTCAAAAGTTTCTGGAATTATTTTTTTTTAAAGAACATTTAAAGTTTACTTTAATGTACAGAAAGATCTGAAATTTTAATTCCCTTCGAAATATTTTCCATGTAAAATATTCCCTTCAATGCAACAATCTTTTCGTCTCTTCCGTTTCAGGAAACACTGTCTAAATTCTTCTTTCGGAGTTCTGTTAAGAACTGCTAACGATTCTCGTTGAATCTCGTTGATTCTCAGCGAAACATCTACCTTTAAGTTGCTGCTTCACTCCATAGAATAAAAAATCGCGATGCAGAAACCAGTTATACTTAAAAGGAAGCGTTTTACTGATATTGACGAAGTTCAACGAGAATTACTCGGAGCCCTTAACAGTATTCCAAAAGAAGAATTTAGACAACATTTCCTGAAGTGGCAAAGACATTAGGATTGTTGCATTAAGTCACATAGCGAGTACTTCGAAGAGGATTAAAGTTTCAGATTTCTGTATATATGTGTGTGTGTGTGTGTGTGTGTGTATGTGTGTAAGTATATTTAAATATTTTTTAAAAATAAAATTCCAGAAACGTTTGAGTATTTCCTCGTACATTACATTTATATTATATTTTCTTGTATTTTATATATTATGTATAAATAATATGCATAATTCTATATATGTATCTATTACTGATACCAATTTAATGTTTATAAAACACATATCTAAAAATACTAGATATTTAAAACAGAGACACGTACATTTGTTTTATTAAATTAAGAAACGTTATTTAAATTTTTAAGCTAAACATGTAAACAATGACAAACATCCTTGGTAATATCTGTGATATTAGGCAGAACCCTTCCGGACATTTGTTTGAGTATGAGACAGCACGAGTATGCTCCCTTAGCACCTGTCGCCAGGTGTTACATAACTGTTCAAATGTCCAAAGATTTCCCATGAGAGACATTACTAGAATAATTTTCAAGAAATTCGCGCATAGTAAACGTATTGCTTAACACATCTAACAATTTAAGTAGAATATATAATTTGTATGAAAATGTTATTTGCTATAAAATCAGCATAAATAATAAATAATATTTCATATTCTATAATTTCTTTCGTGCAACTAATTGCGACATTCATCGGTTAGCGGTTCGAACAATAAAATATAATTGTCGAGCAGAAACCTTTGTTTCGTGTTTATTATTTTTTTCCATGAATAAATCTAATTCGACATTTATATCTTTTTAATTAATTTTATTCATGTGTCAGTTTATCAAAATAGTCTTTTTTAAAACACATAATAAGCATTTGTTAAGAATTAATTAAGATCCTGTTCTGTCTGTATTATACAATACGGGAGTACATCATTTTGTAAAAAAAGTGGAAAATATCTCGTAAAAGAGAAAAGATATTTCGACGCTTTAGACATATCTATGACAATCACATTTCGCGTGATTGTCATAGATATGTCACCTACAGGGTTCGTATTAATTAAAAGCATGTCAGAATGGAATCTCGGCACCGCGACCCGTAATTAAATGCAATCGTTACGAAGATTCAATATCGCCACTCGAGTCACCCGGGTAGCGATACCGATTCCGAAATCGTTTTATTTGATACTGACCTTCCTTCTAAAAGACTTTCCGTGTCTAACCAGAAACAACGACACAATAATGTCCAGCCGCGCAACAATGCATTCATGCTCATTTACCTCAATTTTATGTCCGCTTAAGTGTTAAAAAAAAATAAAGACGTAACAAACCGATCGTACCAATGTCTCAATAGAGGAGCAATTACAGTTTTCTCTGATGTAATTAAAAAAAACAAACAACATTTCATCGATATTAACACAATTAATGCTACGAAAAATAAACTATTAACTGTCACATAGCTTAATTAATCATTTTAAACAATTATATTATTTTATTATTATTTTAAAAGCTTGTATAAATAATATAAATACTAAATAGTTTATGAAATATATATAAAAAATAGACGAAAAATTTTTCTTAAAGTTACATATATACTTTAAAAGTGTCTTTTTGTATTGACAATTTTAAAGTTTATTTGTTAGAGAACTGCGTAGTTTTTAGTTAAAATATCTGAAATGATAAGATTCCCTTATTAAATGTCAGTTCTATTATCGAAGAAATGAGAATGGAACCATATTGCCGCACGCTGTGCATTGTATCATTAATATCCTAGATAAGATACAAGTGTGGCTTATACTTCCAATCACGGAGAACTAATTACGTCGAGTGTAATAAGTTTGTTGGTCGGACATAAGCTGCAATTAGCGTAGCAGACTCGGCCCGGCGACGGTTTAAACACGTGCGAGAGCCTGTGCGCAAGAATGCGAGACGAAAATTCAACATTGAAGCAACTTGTTAAATAATTACCGCGCCACAAGATTGTATCTGCAAACTCACTCCTATTGATCGCTAAACGAGCGCTAACAATAAATCCATCGCCGATCGTGCCTGACTCGTGCCGTTCAGCCGACAACTTCGAGTTTCGCAAATTATGCCCTAATAACGACCCTCCGCTTTCGTCCTTGTAAATTGTTCGCCACGTTGTAAATTGTCCGCATGAAAGACACGAGAGCTGCTTCTAGAATTAACACCGTGATGTTAATCGAGACACTCGTCAGGCCGGTTCTTATAAGGTATCGATGCACTATTTTATCACTCTACTGTACGAAGGAACTTATGAAAGTTTATTACAATTTTTCTCAAAAGGTTTTCTATTTTTCGTAACGCCTATCTCGTTCAGAGCACGGTATGGAACTACTGTAGCTCCGCGAATGTACTGACTTCGATAATGTTCAATTATTTTGAAATATGATTCTAACAAAAAGATTACAACGCGTCGAGAGAAAATCTTTTGAAAGATATTAAATCGTCATCTCATTAATCTCAAAATTAATAGTAATAATTGCATTAGAAATTGCATTACGAGGCTTTAAATTTACATACGTATCGCAAATTGTATGGTACATATGTATTTAATGTACTTCATTAATCATTGCCGCATAATTTTAACATATAACATAATTTAATATTTATTGATGCAAAATACCCTTTAGAATTGCTGTCACATATGGCAATAAATTCCCCTTAACTAATATTTAGATGAAATGATTTTGAATAGCTTTAATTTATTAATATATGCATATTGTGTCTGATTGATTATGTAAAGCTACGCGATCTAATTGCATATTTTATACAAATAAACATTATCGAAATGACATTTGTTATATTAAAGCTAATATTGTTGTCTAATGTCCACGTAATTTAATATACTACACAATAAATGTTTAATTTCATTTTACTATTACATAGATTATTCGTATGAATTCGTATGTGATCGAGAGGGAATCCAAAGAAAATTGATCCAGACACATAAACACGTTTTTAATCCTTAAAAATTATTTTGTTTAAAACATGTCTCAGTTCATAATTAATTATAAATAAAAATAAAAATTTTTGTTCATACATAGAATAAAAATAAATTAAAATGTATATCAAATTGATTTCCATATGAGCACTTACAAATTAAATATTATAAAATTTATAAATAATTTTTGTGGTGATCATGACGCAGAGAAATGCGCGATACTCTAAAAATCAAAGATCCAAATTCAAATCCAACTAAAAATCGGTAGTTTTTATTTGACTACCACTTCTCAAAAGAAAGAGACAACCCACCGAAGGAGTATCTTGACACGAGCCACCCTTCTCTGAAGAGAGTCGTTCGGAATCGCCGTTAAATTTATAGGTTCTGTATATCTAATTATAAGTCCCGTATATCTATAAATTATGCAGAAAGGATCACAATGCTCGAAATTCAGTAAAAACGACGATGGATGAAAGGTTGAATTTTTGAGGAGATCGAAAAGGATCTCTTCTCCGTTAAAAGAGAAAATTATCTACTGAAGTCTAAAGCGAGCAATATGGCTGTAATTTTTTTTTTACTTTAAATTATTTTCTAGGATCTTATTATAAAACTTTACAAGAACTAAGGTAAAATCCAAATAATATTTTTGCAAAATTCTTGTTAAAAAGCCAATTTCATTCCTAATCTTGCTGACTGGTATCAATTTATAAATAAATATGTTGATTTATGATGATATGCAATTACGACCGCATGCTGGTATTATTTCGAATAACGATTAGATACAAGGTACGCAAGTACTTAAGAGCCAATAAAAGACGAATTATGATCTAAAAGATATTGATTGCTACAAGAAGCTCATTATGAAAATCGATTTGTTATTCGATTGTTTGGTATTCTTTGAATGCCAAAGACAGACTCGTGATGACGATTCAACCGCTCGGCAAACCCGACGGGTCAATATTTCACTTCTTAACGCCCTGTTAAATCTGCGAGCAACCGCAGAGAGGCCGAAACCTATACAAATATATGTAGTAGCGCCGAAATCGCAGCGAGACAACGAGACATTTAACGAGCAAAACGCAACGGACGATCGATCCCGTAACGAATTCGAGGACTCGCAATGATCTGATGGCATGTAATTTATAACGAGTACCGTTAGGCGGGATTATTCGTCACGTGAGACACGACACTTTTTCCGGCAGACCAGCTTTTTTTAAGCTTCTTTGCTCGTTATGAAAGCAGCCTTTTTGCCATCCGGAATAAATCGATCGGTTACGTTAGTTAGTTTTATCGTTTTATCGATGCAAGACCGTATGGATTAAAGAAATAAATTCCAGCGCGTTTGTTTTATACTATTTATATAGAGATGCATTGTGCGTTATTACATAGAAATAATTTTATTTTTGCGATGCCTTAGCAAGAATCGTTCCAACGATATATAACGATTACTTTTATATTTATAAAAATTTTCAGAATACAAAAATAATTTCACCCTTTAATTTTTTGCAAGAAAAGATTTCCAATCAGCTGGCATTCAAATAAAAATCCACAAGTATTTCGCGCAATTTTATTATCTTTCTGAGTTTAAGACATTTATAAAAACATAATTACAACGATTGTCAGACATATGATAAATGAATTGGAAGAGATGCACCAACGTAACGTATCGTCTCACAGACGGGGTGACTCGAAGAGCGTGTTATTATCAATTAATATAATTCATTCACTCGATGGCGATGGCCTTCGACAAATAATAACATGTCGACGTCAAATACGACACGGTCAATAGGAAGCTACATTTATCGTCGTCGTTAAGGGATACACTCCGGATACGCGGATATTTATTTCACGCTGTTTTGCCTATTAAAAATAGCCGCTGCGTTCGTTGCGCATCAACCCTTTGCATATCGAGATATACTGTCTCGTGTGCGAGAGGCGCGAGGAGTGAGAAGGTCATGAAATAAACGTCAAGTCTAAACGCGCCGTAAAATGCTCGCGAAGGTGGCACCCCGGGTGCGCCTCCCCGACATTCTACGATTCGCCCAGCCGAGAGTTTACGATGATCGCTGTTTATTCTTCCTGGGGGATAATTGAAGAGACGGACGATTGCGTCGCGACGCCTCGCCTCGCCGCGCGACGTTTCGCACCGACGGATCTCGGAGTGGAAATTGAAGGCGACCGGAGCGAGAGGAAGAGAAAGGCGTCTCTCTCGTAACCGGAGCCATTCGCGGTCGGATATTTACGACGACAGTTACGTATTCATCGCGACGTGATTGGGGATTCTCCCGAGGCTACTCGTAACGCGGCGATGTCACGGCGAGTCTCTCAAATAAATCGATATAGCGATAGCATAGAATTCCCGCTATAGAAAATGACCTCTCCTCAAATCGGCGAATTATACCTTTTAAGTTCCACGTACCAAGTGTGCACTAAGGCATCACTGAAAGTTTAATTTCTCGAACGTGATGTATTTTTATTCGTATGCCGTCGCATTACCCTTACAATGATAATGTTGCGCTATAAGAAATTTCTCGGAATCAAATATTTGTCGGTCAAATAACGATGGAAATAATTCCAATTTTTATGAGCACAAAAAGTTCTTTGTTTATCCAGTATTTTCGTAGATCGTAAATTATTCCAAGATCGCCTTTTACAATAACATTTGTCCACAGAGAAAAAGAATATTCTTATTTTGACAATATCTTTAGTTTTGAAATGTAAATCTTAAAATGAGATTATATTTCGTCAAACAAAGAAAATTTACTTGAGTGAAAATGTATTTTAAGATTTTATACAGTTTAATCAAAACAGTAATATTCTTCTTATTTGAGAATAATTTTCTTGAACAGAGAAGAAAAAATGTTGGATAGAAAATAACATGTTTAAATCAAAGGTTATAATTTTCTTAGAATAAAATTAAATAATTTCTATTCCTGAGATAACAATTATAGTATTGAAATACGACTACGATATTGTTGAAATTTAAGATTTTCAAAACATTCAAGTTCTTCAAAGAAGATTATAAATTGTTGCGTATATGTATATGAAACAATAAACGTGTTCATATTGAGTATATAAACATTGACGTGACACTTGCTTCTTTTCTGCGTAGAAAGAGATATGATAAAATTCAGTTTATACACATATAGTCAACGTTTTATAAAATAACTTACAAAAGGACCACCCGGGTGTCCGAAGAATGAAAGGGGAAAGGCAAGATAAATTCGAACATTTATATGCATTATCTGCATCCGATTGGTATACACTTATCTAAGAATAACTGCTACTTTTAATGTAGGATTTATTAATGAACGGGACTGCCATCTACTATTCAACCGACAACCTATAAGCCGCTGATACATTGTCAATAGCAATTTATCCGGCGCCATCGATTCGCAGACAGTGGCAAACCACGATACTTACTAACTGTATATACGTTAATAACTTATACATGGCAATTTACCTATCTCCCCCTCCCCCCCATCCACTGATGTTTCTATGGATACTATATTTATCTACGAAAGGATTTATAACCACGGTCCACGCAAATTGACAATAAGAGAAAATTGGATTGGAAAATGCTGTCACGTTTTACACTCGAATGGAATGTAACAGGCTTCTCGCTAATTGCCACTTCTGAATAAAACATGACCGAAACTCCTATATGCTGTATTATACTTTATAAAACTCATGAAAAATAGAAAATGCAAGTGTACGAGAAGATATTACGTTTTCAAAATAATTTTACAGGATTAACTTGTTTTTTTTTATTTTCTTATTTTTGTAAAAAAAGTCAGATTACTTTTTTATAGAAAGGACAGATTAATATTTCGTTCCTTTTTTCCGTTCTTTTTTTTGGACAGACAAAAGTTTGAATCTTTAAATGGATTTCTGTATTCGTAACTTTAATACAATCAGAATTGTGCAGAATGAAAAACGATATTTAATCGTAGGATAAGTTCGCAGTCGGCGAATGCCATTAATCACAGTTTAAATTTACGTTTCAAGTTTGCAAACTACATTAGTAAGTTGCAACGTTCGCCGAAGTGAATGCGGAACATTGCGATATTTCGTGAGAAACGGAAGCAACGTGCCACAGCGTGATCCTGCACAAAAAGCGACAGACAATGAATGGATTCTTAAAACGGAGCAGTCGAGACGCGCGCGTAATGATATCTTGATATTCTTGTGCGCGTAATGATACCTTGATATCTCTCTCTCTCTTTGATATCTTTACCGTCTGCTACTTGTCATGCCAACCTCAAGTAATTTCTGCAATAGTGATTGGAATGGGGCAGCCACATCTCCAAATGAAAATATTGCGTTATTATCTCCTGAAAATACGCAATGGCGGACTTGATGCATATAAAAAATTTAAACATCACATATTCTAGATCGTATATTTTTATCAAAGGTGAAAATGTTTTTATCGAGAACAGCGTGTCCAATAGCCTCCCTTGTTCCAGTGAAAAGAAAAATTATGTGTGCTGCATATATTTATGTACCTACTCAATGACATACATAGCTATAACTATATCTGAACTATATCATTTACGTCCTTGTGTAGTCATCGATCGAATTATGTAGTAAGGCGAGCACCCCGTGACGACAGAATACAGATGGAACGCATTAAAGCGAAACCATTGCGGTGTACATTAAAGTTTATCGCGAGGTAGGTAAAATTGTAATGATTGCACTATAATAAAAAAGAGTTTTTTAATTACTTGACATTAATGAAGTAGCTCGTAAGTTTTAATTTTGATGGCAGTGCGAAATTGTGTATTTTATTTTGTTATACTTTAGACGAAATTTGATTTTTCTTTAATATCTTTGTATCTTTAGTATCTTTGAATAAATAATGAAATATTTTGTTTAAATGTGACTACCTTATTTTAGTTCCATTACATAAAATTGACATCAAATCGACAAGATAAAAATTTTGCTTTACTCTAGGGTAGCTAATATTATCTTATAATAAATCTTTTCATATTCTTTCTCTTCTTTATCTCCAAAAAAAAATTTTTAATATAATTGACAAGACTTTATTATATTTTACAAAATATTATATTTTAAATTGAAGTATTATTATTAAAATAATAAAATTAAAATTTTATTATTTTGTAGTTATTGAAGTATTATTATTAAAATAATAAAATTAAAATTTTATTATTTTAATAATAATACTTCAATTTAAAATATAATATTTTGTATATAATAAAGTCTTGCCAATTATATTAAAAATTTTTTTTTGGAGATAAAGAAGAGAAAGAACATGAAAAGATTTATTATAAGATAATATTAGCTACCCTATAATTAAAATAATAAAATTTTATTATTTTAATAATACTTCAATTTACAAGATTACAAATAACATTTACATATTATATTTGTATTCGATGGTTACTGAATAAATTAATATATCTAATGTTCAACATACATCTTTGAACAATTAATTTATGGACAGATAAATTATTCACATATGTATAAAGATAACGTACCTATTAAATTATATACATGTATATATGTATATGTATTCAATTTATAAATCCCCACATTTGAATTTGCACGATTTATTGAATATTACATAAATTATGACAACATTCGATTAATAATTAGAAGATTATGTCAGCCAAACCAAACACTTTCCTGAATTAAAAACCAAAATATCATTCAAATGAAGGCGTTTTATGATTGCAATTTCGCACGTCCTTAAAATTCATCAACGGTACGTGCTCTGTGAATTCTGATAACAAGCACTGGGCAAATTCCATCCCATCATTCTTCCGATCTCGCGCTGCTCGCCATCGTCTCGGGCTGCTTGTCGGGCGTTTGTGCGATTATTCATAGAGCATGAATAATGGAACGCTCATCGGCGGAATTGCAGATAACTGTCCTTAGTTCCGAGAGGATCAAGACACGGTATTCCCATACGACTCGATTCTCATGCCGACAACTGTAACGACGAGAGCGACGATGAATCTGCCGGAGATCAAACACTATCATAATCGTCAACGGACCGAGCGTGCCAATCCGCAGATCAATCACGACGAAATCTGTCTAGCTATCGGCAAGAAAATTATTACCACGACCGCTACGTGTGATTTGATCCACCGCGCCGGTAAATAACGAGCTAAGCCTTACGATGCATACCCGCGGTATATCTCCAAGTGCTTCCTACATCTTAAACTTCCCATGCGCTTTCCTTCTCCTTGCTATAATATCATCGATTACACGAGACGAAGTGAAACTCGCCCCACGGAATCTCGCGTGTGAATACGGTGGATTATGTACCTCTTCACGCAACACGCCGTGGGGGAATAATTTAATAACGATTTCCCAAAAGGAAAAAGACAGAGAAGAATCCCAGCGCGCAAAATTGTTAACAATTAAATCTCTACGGTAGATTCAATTACATTACCTTCCAAAATATCAATTTTCTTCCACGATCGCATGATCAGCAAAGATATGAAAGTTTAAATAAATTCAAATTATAATTAGAGATGAAATTTATAAACAACAAAAATATTGTTAATAAATTAGTAATTAATTATAATGTAAATTTGTGTATTTCGTATTGAACATTTTTTCAAGTACGCGGAATTTAGAAATAGCATGGTTTTATATCATTTTTTAAATTTACATTATGAAAATACATTGTAAAAGGTAGGTTGCTAATATATACAAAAGTTAATTAATTAAATTTAATAGAAGAATATATAATAACTAATACATATATATTAATATACTAATTATCCCGATAAGGTAAAAAATAGTAATATATATCTACAAATTTCCTTGATTATTTAACAAATTTTTTTCATTTTTCAATAAAGACAAACATCTCGACATATTAAACAAACTAATACAAACAATGTAATAAATATAATAAAAATAAAATTTTACAAAATTAAAATTTTTTCTTTATACGTATATACATATTTATGCTTATTGATCGTCAAGAGAAATCAGTTTATTCAAACAGTCGATGTTAGAATAATTGACTTTTTATTGTGATATTTATGAAAGTATTCGGTTTAATTGATTAAACGAATTATTCGTGGAATAAGGAAGGTTAGCTTTTACGTTAGAAAAGCATTCCGTTATAAGAAAAAGAGTAAGACTACAGCGAAATTGTAACACAAGGTATAACACGCTGAATGATTGAGACTGCATTCCGAGAATAAGCAATACGCAATGCATCAATTTTCGAATGGTAATAAATAACTAAGCAAAAGAGTTTTATTAATTTTATTTTTGCAGCTGAAGGGAAGGATAGAAAACGAAAGAGGAAAATTTATTCCGTGCCGATTAAGACTTCCTTAGAATCGACGCCTCAGATACATCGTTATTTACAGAGTAAAATATTCTTGGCTTTCCGCTATAATATGTAACCATTAAAGCATTTACTGCTAGGTGCGATTTATTTCAGAATAGAACATACATAGTGATATCTGGACTTCCTTCTTCCTGATATAATCTGAACATTCTAATTCTGCTTTGGTGGAATAATTGAAATTTTTTACTATTTTATTATAATATTATTTCAATTTAGGATAATTATTATTGAACTAATTATTGAAAAAGTAAATCTAAACATTGTAGGTTTAGATTAAAATTGTTACAGCGTATACAGAAATGATAAAAGATGCTTGATTCAGAACAAAGAGATCGCAAATTTTCTTTTTGCACAAGACATTTAATTCCAGTCTTCTTAATTCCACTTATCTTCCTCATCGCAAATGAATGATTTCGCAAGAAAGAGATGCCGTTCGTGCAACTGCTGTCAGGAAACGGTTACCGAAATCGTTGCGGGACAGACGCAGTATTAAAGCGTGATATATCACTGCCAACGTAAACTAACACGGGAAGGGAAAGCCTATAATTCACGAAGAGACCAGGAGGGCTGGTCTGAATACCACACTGATGGGCGAAATTGTCGCCATTTTCATTCGCGCTCCCGGCCTCGGGGAAGTCAGAAGGGCATCTTGTCCAAGATTTTTTTCCCGAGACCTCTCTGAATGCAAGAACATAAATCACGCGTCTCGGCACGTGTCCTCGAAAGTGGTGCGGGAAACGTTACCCATGATGAGAATACTGTTATGTTAGCAAACGTAAAATGTGATTATTTAATTGAAAAACATTTCAAATTTATCTATATTTATATTTATATTTGGATAAAATAAATAGCTACTTTTCTACAATACAAAGAATCTAATTGTAAGTTTATTTTCCAGTACGAGTTGCTATACATATACTGGACGGATGCAACAAGCGATTGTATTCGTAATTGTATTACGAATATAAAAAAATTTATTAAACTATTGCTGATGATATATAATGATAAAAATAAAAAACATACACAAGTAAAACTTCCGTATTCTTCGAGCAAATCAGAATCTAAACTTCATTTTCCCGACTTTCTCGAAGGATGATTAAAAGACACATCCTATTTGAATTTTCTTTTTGAAAAACTTTTTGAAAAACGAAACCTTGAGCCGAGATTAATCATAGGTATGAGCCAGGACGGAAGCTAAGCAAGGTAATTTCCGAGAAGAAAACTCGCGATTATCGATTCTCCTCTCAACTCGAGCTTCCCTGCAATTTGTCAGGCATTATATTAAAACGATATCTCTGTCATTCATAATTGTCACGCTCGCGATGACCGAACTAACGCGTCGCAAATACGTCAGAGTGGCAAAGTGGATGTTTGTAATAGGATGACTTCGGGCTTGGCAGATTTGCCAGCTCGCAAATATGTACTATGGGAAACGAGCTATTCTGCCAATTTCATTACTCGAGCCGTATTACACGAACACCACGATTCTCCGTCAGTGCTGTTCGAATAGCTCGAGGTGTGAGAGTTTTTCGTTTCGGTGCATCGAACAGATTACATCTGATTTCGCCTTGCAGCATTGAGTTATGAATGCTGAATGCTATGCCGCGCCGTTTTATTTGCGAACGTGTTGTGTGTGCCTGGATGCTGCGTCTTATATCTCTCCATGTATCAGTATTATTGTATAATCCTGCGAGCGATTCGTCTTGCACGGCGTTATGCTGTCAATAGAAAGAATATACAAACAAAATCGAAACAATACGAACAATTGTTGTTGTATTAATACCATATCTTCCAAGCTTCGAGAAATAAGTTGAAATGTGGAAATAAAAAAATATGGAAATAAAAATGGACACAAATATGGAAATAAAAAATCAAATAGCACTGATAGAGTAAACATTACTAACTGTAATTTATAATTGTAAGTAAACTAATTGCATTTTTCGTATGTATTATTTTTTAATATAACTTTAATTAAAATTATAGGAAGAAAGAATAATTTTAAATTTTTTCATTTCTACTTTCTTTCAAAATTCATCAGTCTAACGATGTTTTAAAATCATTGCATGGTTTTAATAAAAATTTATTTCAGACACGATGATTAGATGAAATTTTTAAAAGAATTTTCAAATAGGTACCTGCTTTTCTAATAAACATGATGCAAACATCCATATTTATGATACACTGTTGTCCCATACAAAATCTGTCATCTTATAGTCATCTTACATCATCAAAAACCCAACAGCACATCGATTGCGCTGTTGGGTATTCGACATTGCGTGAAACAGGGTCATAAAGATATCTCCGTAGTATCATTATACTCGACAGTGGTGGCTTCATAAACAGATATATGGTTGCGCAGATTGCAAAAAAGGGTTGATGTATTCGGCCAATTATTTCTGTCCTACATGAGAGTAGTCACGCAAACACGTGTAATTACGATCTTTATAGATTTTTAGACTTGCGTCATCGCATATTTAAAACTCTCTCTCTCTCTCTCTCTCTCTCTCTCTCTCTCTCTCTCTCTCTCTCTCTCTCTCTCTCTCTCAAAAAAAAAAAAGAAATGATACATTACATGATAGATTATATAAAGCGTTTTATACATTATTCTCTTCCTTTCTTTCTCTCTCTTTCGATTGTTAGTTTTTCATTGTAGTTTACTTTTTTTTTAATAGAATTATGTTTGAATTTTATCTTTCTCGGCAATAGCTTAAAACTCTAAGAATAGAATTTTTTAATATAACCTGTAATATAATGTTATTATATTACACTATACATTGGTAAACCCGTTGTTAAATTAATGATAACATTTTTAATTTTTATTTCTTCGATTCAAAAATTATTGATATCACGATTTTTAAAATTAACATTAAAAACAAATATAAATTAGTTTTCATTACAATTAATTTCAATATTTGTAACTGGTAATGTGAAAATGTGAATTCGTTGGACATATTTTATATGTACAAGAATCCACAGAATATTTTAATTACGTAGAATGTGCATGTATCTATATACATATCGATTAACGGAAACTGGTCATATTCATATTTTTTAAATGCGGAAGTCCATTATCCGTAAGTGCATCGATAAAAAGTTAACACGATAAAACGATAACACGTTAATATTCCATTATAAATGACAATAAAAATCGTTAGCCGACGGTTAAATACTATTCGATAAATATTCATATAACAATAATTTTCACTTTATTATAGAAAGCGATATATAACAAATTTTTTATTTGAAATAAATATTTTTTGTTCAAATATATCGAACATTAAAAATTTTCCCATAAATTTACCATCCTAAAAACACAAATTATGCCACAAAATATTTGTAAACGTCAATGACGTTGTAAAACCTGTGCTTATATTCCAAAAAATTTTACAAAGTATATTTTCTACTATTATTATTGTAATAACTTTAATAACTTTATTACTTAAAAAAGTATGAATTTATATAATACAATACTACATATATTAGTATGTGTTATTAATTAAAAATATTTATGACATTTATATAATAATTTACGTGTATATTTTATCGTGAATCTTGTACTCCACTAGATACATATTTGTCTTTTTATATAATAATCATTATATAAAATTTATATTACATTCATTTTGAAACTTGAAATCAATTATAAAAAATTAGTTTTCTCCATAACATTATTTATGTATATGCATAATATGTATATGTATATTATATGCAAAATAATGCGTTTGGATGAAAGTTTCAAAGACATTCAGCTAGAAGTTTTTAATGTAATGGAAGACTTAATCGCAGAGACTTGTCTGCGATATAGTGTCGGCTTCATAAAGTCACGACGGAGGTTCGGAGATATAAATCCTCTCTCGAGAACCCTTCGGGGACATACGTGCAAGCAAGTTGACAACAGAATGGTGTACATATGTCGCATTGCATACCTTGACAGTGAAGAAGCTCTAAACTTTGCACTCTGACGCTTATCAACGTGACAATATAATATGAATGTTACCGAATTTTTACCTCAAATCTTATTATTTGGCCGATTAGTAAATAACTGTTAAAAGAAATTATAGATAATAAAAACAATACACACATATTGTATTGTTTTTTATTATATATCTTATATGTGTGTGTACATTTTTAGCGATATAACATTGCGCTAATAAATAAATATGGATACGTTATCAAAGAGAGATTAGAAAGGTTAAAGTACCACAAAAATAAATATAATTATTAGTATATATTTTTTAAATATATAAATAAATCAATTAGAAATTAATATGTGACTCTATAAAATATTTCTTTCCTTTTTTTTATTTTTATACTTTTATTTTTATACTTTGTAGTGTAAAAAAAAATGAGAAAATTAAGAAACATACTTAAATACAACAATTTCTCTTCTATCACTTTACATTAATCTATTAGTAATTATTATTAATAATACATTAATATAATAATAGAATATTAATCCATTCTTTTTTCATATTAATTAATATAACCATTGCTACAATTTTTATTGCATATAAAATATGAATACCATAAAGAAACTTAAATAAAAGTTTCATATTTTAACAATGTCGATATTGATAATTACAGTTTTATTTATTTTTTCTTTTTTTCTTTTGTTTGTTTTTTTTATTTCTTTACTACTTATCTAAGTTCAAAATAAAAAACTCGAAAATTTTGATATTTGTAATATGCTTGTTATTAACAAAATTATCTAAAATAAAATTGTTAATATTATTATATTCTTATGGTGTCATGAATTGCTTTTTTTCTGAATATTTATCTTGTAAACAAGCCTCAAAACAGATCTTAGTAAAAAGAGAGATTTTTACTAAATTCACAGATAATCTCTTTTGAGAAAGTATGAAAATCTCTACTCTCATTTATCACACTTTTTACCAAGTACACTTTTTACCAACCTCTAGTCGTAAAATGTTTCTTATCATATCTTCTATTGTATACATGCACGAACTTTTTTATGAACTTTATATACACTTTATCATTAATATTTTACTATATATAACAATCAATAGCGTAATAATAAACTTTATTTAATCAATCATATGTGTATGCATAATAACTGATAGAATGTATGATATGAATAAATACATTTTCAATATTAAATACCTAATATTTATTATTAGCCTATCGATTTTAAAATATTCTGGATCCATGAAGTATTATTTATAATGTCCTTTTGTAATTTTTGAGTTCTTTTCTAACATATATAATTTTTCTTGTTGTGTTAACAACCATGTTTTATAGGTCAATTTAATATAATTTTTACATTAAATTAAATTAAAATAAAAATTGATTTAACATTCACCGATACGACACACGCGGCAGTAGAGTTGAAGTATACAAAAAGAGAAAATTTCTGTAAAATACAAATTATAAATATATTATATTTTATTGTTGGATATACATATTTTTATATCCACATATTTATGTACAAAAAATTAATACTTAAAAAAAATAATTATTACGTGTACTGAATTGTTTATTATTCACATGAATTTTTAATAAAAAAATTATACAACAATACAAAAATCTTTAATAAAAAAGAACTATACAATAATACAATACTTTTTTCACTTCAACTTTTTCAGCCAAAAAGCGAGGCTTGCTTTACACTTAAGACTTAACCACATTAATCCTTCTAATCCATTCAGCCTACTATACATTTTGTGTAATCGTTACCTTACTTTTAATGTTTAAACTTTTAACTTAAAGTTAAACCTAATCGTGTCTACTTATATTTCTTATATTCTATTCACAGCCTCTTTCCTTCTTATTTATTTTTATACATTGGGGTATTTTATTCTTTTTATTTCTCTTCCCTTTACCGTTTGCTCTTCCTTTTTTTTTCTAATTTCTCCTCCTATAGTTTCCTTTTCTTTTTTACATCTAATTCGTCACTCCACATCCTATTTAGTTTCTCCTCCGTATTCTTCCCCAAATCCTTAAAACGTCTTTTTGCAATAACACATTGTTCTATAAAATAACTTAAATTATCCTTTTTCTGTCTACAGAAGACACACTTCCTATACTCTTCCTCTAACCAATATTTATTATTCTCTCTTCCACATTGCCACATCTCACTCTAATCAATACTCTAATTCCTATCCATTTTTTTAATTTATCGATATTATTCTTCTCCAAATGCTCCAAATAAATTTTATCCTTATCCTACTTATTTTCTCATATTTCATGTTATACTTTGCATCCCTTATTCTACTTTCCTCGAACTGTTTTTGTATATCTCTTTCTCTTCTTATAAAACCATTTTCAAAATTTTCTTCCTCCTCTTATAAATTTTCTATTGCATTGATTCCCCAAGCATTCCTATTATAGTACTTTTCCCTTTCCTTATCATTATTGATCTTGCCATCCCTTCTTTTATTTTCTCATCCAACAGTTCTTTACCCATTGCAATATCACATTGTTCTATAGAATAACTTAAATTATCCTTTCCCTGTCTACAGAAGACACACTTCCTATACTCTTCCTCTAACCAATATTTATTATTCTCTCTTCCATATTACCACATCTCTCCCTAATCAATACTCTAATTCCTATCCATTTTTCTAATTTATCGATATTTTTCTCCAAATACTCCAAATAAATTTTATCCTTGTCCTACTTATTTTCTCATATTACATGTTATACTTTGCATTTCTTATTCTACTTTCCTCGAACTGTTTTTGTATAACTCTTTCTCTTCTTATAAAACCATTTTCAAAATTTTCTTCCTCTTCTTATAAATTTTCTATTGCATTGATTCCCCAAGCATTCCTATTATAGTACTTTTCCCTTTCCTTATCATTATTGATCTTGCCGTCCCTTCTTTTATTTTCTCAGCCAATAGTTCTTTACCCATTGCGAACCCTCCAATTCCTTTATTTTTTTCTCATACCTTCTCGCTTTTATTCCCCATCCTTATTCTCAATTTATCCAATTCTAATTGTTATTAAATAAAAAAGAACTATACAATTTTTTAAAAATCATCTTAAATATAAACTTTTGTAAAATTTGATTAGAAGGATCTAGTGTTCATATAAATAATTTGATTTATCAAATGTACTAAAAATGTTTTTCATATGTATTTATATATAAATATTTTTATATTCGATATCACAGATACTTTAAATAAAATAAAATAAGTTTGAAATAAAAAAATATATATTATACATATATTACATTATATACAGGATGTCCCAGATCTAACGTATCACATAATGACAGATTCTCGAAGTCGTTTAAAGAGGAAAATCCTAATACCAAAATGTTCAGACTACAATAATTTTTAAATGGGCAGCGATTAAAGATAGCCAATCTGGTTATTAAAAATTCGCGCGTTCAAGTCTGTTACATAGTGAAGGTGTCCCTAAAATTATTATTCAAATTGATTATTTACTTATTACATACTTCATATTTAACAGATTGGACAGTTCGATGCGTTTTCTTCTCTTCCTTTATCTTAAAAAAGCCGTGTTATCGATTTTATTATTGTCGCTTTTCCGCGATGCTGATTGGTTGTCTCACTTGGCTCACTTCATACCGCGAGAATAGCTATCAGCGCGGAGATGTGTGTATTGTAATAGTTTTGACAGTTCATGCATAGGTTAACATAAATCAACAACCAGATTGGATATCTTTAAACGCTTCCCATTTAAAAAGTATTGTAGCCTCAACATTTTAGTATTAGAATTTTCGTCTCTAAATGACTTAAAAAATCTGCCATTAGTACGTAGTGCGTTAGGTCTGGGACACCTTATATAATGCGTTTATTATCTTACAATAACATAAAGTAATGCATAGAATGAGTTCTTCGTGAAGATAAGTGATTAATTCTTCAAATAATAAATAATTATAATATATGTATATTACATATGTAAATTATATATGTATATATTCACCTCATAATGTTGCTACGTCCCGATACCTCTCAGACCCTCTCCTCCTCTCGGCGGCCCTCATTACATTCCCGCGAGACACACTCGCGAAAACACGACTGATTACGACTCGTGTGCGCATCAGTTATCAGAATACGACAATCGTGCGACACTTTGCACGGTTGCGACATTAACTGCACGCGACGCGCGCTTCGTTACTTCGTGGCGCAAAGCTGCGATCCGCGACGTCTCACACATCGACATATGTATGTACAATAGACAAATCTCGAACGGTGAAGAGGCTCGAAGATCACGCTGCTAACTTCACTCGTCTTCCGCTTCTAATCGCACTTTCGCGTGCACTTTCTGACAATGAGTATTAAATATCAAACAGTACATGCGTACGTGAATAGTAAATAATACGCATTTGTTGATTATTATCTCGTATTGTAGGTACGAGCAAAGGTACGCCCATGACTTCAAGTCAAATATCCACAGAACGTGATATCCAGAAATACGATCATCGAGTTGTTAACCGTTCGCGTGGTAGATTCCGATCGGATAAATCCTGTGAAACACGCGTTTCGGTGAGCTGCCAGTATACAAATTGCCGAATTTGCGTCGCGTGGTCGACGAAAATTTAAACGGGAGATTAATCACGACTAATTTAACGGCTCGGCGACGCCGCTCGTCTTAGAATCGATTCGTTTCGTATCCGCGACTTTGCGTGAGTGACCGAAAAGCGCGAAAATGGCAACCGCCATCACCCACGCGGCACTATACAGGGTGTCCGGTAAAGAATGAATCAACGTTCGCGAGCAGATAGAGCGAACTTAGCCAGAAAAATCCTTTACCATTTTTCAATTTTCGCAATATTTAATGAATTATTAATTGTTAAAAATCGGAAGGAAGAATAGACAGCGCGGTGCTCCAGACGTGAGAGCGGCAATGGCAGCACGGACCGTGGCCCCTGCCTACGTCTTGTGTACCGCGCTGTCTATCCCTTCTTCCGATTTTTAATTTAATTTAATTTAATTTTAATTAATAACTCGTTAAGTATTGCAAAAATTGCAGAATGGTACAGGACTTTTCGACTCAATTTAGTCCGCTCAATCTGCTCACGAGCGTTGATTCAATCTTTACCAGACACTCTGTATATGAGTCAAACAACGATTAATTAGGATGAAAATATATTCTCGGAATGCGGCGTGGCACATATAATGCTAATATCGAACACATAAATCTTGCAGGATATTGATAAACGATTATTATACGGATATATCACGGCTTTTCATCGTATTCAATCTGACAATTCATGTATCACTCTGCGCTCTCGATGTAAAAATGATAGACACAAATTGCAATTCGAATCGACAAGAAGCTTTAACACGAGAGATATATATACCCGAATTCAAGTCTCGATGAAAAGTTATTGCCCGTGAATATTGCGATGAAACGACGATTTATAATCCCCTTCGATTTTTATTTTACCTGGCATTAGCTGCGCAAAATATTTCAAATCGTCGCATCGCCCCGATACATCTATAAATCGTTAGTTGCGAGAAAATCAATCGATCGAGTCAACAGTCATTAATTGTTCGTGAAGTGAAAACTCGCGCTTATTCTTTGTTCTTTGCCGCAATCATATCTCGTAAAATAATTTATAGCGTGCGTTTAAACCGCTACTATATACATAAGTTACGATAGTGTAAACAATTAATAACACTGATTAACACTGTTTTTGTTACAAGAGAAATCGAAGGTGATTCCAATAGGTTTTTTTTTTTTCAGTATATTACGAATCTGAAATTCAAAATGCTCCTTCACATTTAAAAATCACGTTTAAAAAAAACGACCAAAAACGTGCTTTTTAACATTTTAATCCCGTTTTTTTTCCAAAAACCTGACGTAATGGAACATTTTGGATTTCAGATTCATAATATAGGGAAGAAGGAAGTAGTTTTAAACGTATAAATTAAAAACTAACTATACATTTTTTTCGATCATGAATTATAATTTTAAAATAGTAATGCAGTCATAAATTATCGTCAAGTGATGATTGTAGTACTTTCAACTTTCAATCTAATCTAGAAGCATTTCATGTTTTTGCCTCTTCATACTAAACTTTTCGTCTCGCGAACATAAGCATTTTAAAATTAAATCACATATTGATTTTCATTTTGTTATACTTAGTGTTTATTCTTATGTTTATACCTACGTAATAAAAATAGGACATTTATTTTTTATTAATGTTTTAGTAAACAAAATAAGATTCTTTTTACAAAGTGGCTAATGGGGCAGTTTAAACAAGAAGAAGAGGGCACTTTAGAACAAGTTTAAATGTACTCACCGTTGTCTTTTACATTATCTGTTATATGTTTTTTGTATCATCTATTAAAAACAATTATTTAAAGTATTTAAATAATTTTTTATTATTTAAAATAATTAACTTTGTTCTGCATAATAGTTTATTCGACTAAATTATTTTTTTTATCTATTATATGTATATATTATATGTATTATCATTATAATAAATTAGCCACATAAAAACGCTTATCTTTCATTTTTATAACTTATTCAAATCTGCCCCAGGGTAGTTCAAAACTACCCTTTACGGGGAGTACCTTTGAACGTAAAGAATTTTTTTTGTAAATACAAATAAAATATATATACCATTATGATATTTGTTTCTAAATGAACATCATTATTATTGAAACATCAATATCTATAGCAACTCTTAGCACAAAAGAAACATCAATAATTTTATTATATCAAAATTGATGAGCCTGAAAAAAAAGTGTTCAAAGATGCCCTCTTCTATTGAAAAAAACCTATCGGAATCACTTTCAATTTCTCTTGTGACAAAAAAAAATCAAAAAATGTTGTCCAGTGTAAGCGATTCGACCTAGCTAGAATTATAAATGAACAGAGCTGCATCTTTAACGATCGATATATTGAAAACGGAAACATCCCATTTGATCACGTTACAATTGTTTACAGCCATTCACAGCAATCAATGCTTAGAGTTTTTCCATTGGATACATTGATTGATAGAAAAATTTATTTTAAATTAGTCAATTAGTGACGTGATAGTGAATTGGACCCTACCCATCGAAAACCGCTATTTTATTGCTAATCCTTCGAAATGTTCTTCTCCTTCTTTTTGTATTAAAAAGAAGAAGAAGAATATACCGAAGGAAGCATAAAGTGAATCGCACAATTTAATGGGTCATATTTAGTCAGGAAACCGAAAAAAACGTGATTTTTAGGAATTTTTGTTCAAAAACTATAGGGTTTCTTGCAAAAAGCATTTGTACGCTTAAAAGACTATATTTTTGTGAATCTTTTTATAATTTCTTGAATAATAGTTATTAATATAAAATAAAAAAAATATAGCCACGGAATCTCAGAAGTTCTTTACAAAAAGTTCTTCTGCACTGATCACTGCTGCTCGAATTTGGATCATCTGAAATAAAAAATTTGACAAGATTTATTTAATATATTAAATTATCTAGTCCTTGAACGAATGGTTTTGCGAAATATTGATTTATCACAAAATGATGGACGTTCAAAGTTAAAGTTTCGATTTTCGACGAAAAAGTCGCTCGTTTTTCGTAAATAAATACAATGCATCGAAAAAAAATTCTTCATTCAAGGACTGGTCTTTTATATTTAAACTAAGTCTGCAAAGTTTGAATTAAAGCGATGCAGTAGTTTTTGAAATATCTTGGTTATCGTTTTTGAAAATGCGATTTCGAGAAAAACGCGTTTAAAGTTTCAAGACAGGTATACACTTAAATAAAATATTTATTTTTTGGCTTACATAGAGTTATCTATTCCAGGCCCATAGTAAGTTTTCGGAAGATGTTGTAGCCTCCAAAGCATCAATTCGTCATTCTTTGTTGTCACATATTGGTGAGCATTTCGGCCACTACGTACTCCCATGGCCTCCAGCATTTGTAATAACGCTTGAGAACCTTCGTTAAATACGCAGGCAGAGATGTGTGCAGCAAGTTCGACAGTTCACTTGGTATAATTTTTGGACATATTTTCCATAAGAGTTGATTGTAATTTTCATAGTTATTTTGATCGAAGCCGCAGCTTTCTAATAATTCTTCTTTACTAAAATCTTCGTATATAGATTTAATAGCATTCAACACATTTTCAGATAGAGCCTTATAATCATGTTTAAAAGAAGCAAGTTCGCCGTTTGCAAAAGCGCTGCCAGATGCACTACGATTCAGTTCCGGTCGGGCATTTGCTGTATTGCGGATTTTTATCCGTTGAACTGTACTGATAATATGTAGCCCATATCGCGTTTTTCATTTTGTTTATTGAATCGCAATTTTGCCGTATCGCTAAACCATAATAAACTGTCAATATATCGATCATTCTGCCAGTTAATTTTTCTTTACCTTTTTCTTTGAGTCCTTTGGTTTTCTTTTTACACTCACGCAATCGATCCGCCATTCTTTTCTGTACACGCTGTATGCATTCCTTCTTTATAATGAAAGTTTTATAACGAGCAGAATTTTTAATAGCGATATAAGTTTTAAAATCGCCATCAACGATATAATTTACGTATTTAAAACCGTAATTATTTTTTAAACGTTTAAACATGTGGATGATAGACTCAACTCCCATTTTCTTGTCTGATCCATTGTGAATAGTTGTACAGTTATGTTTTTCAAGCCAGTCTTCGTACTCAGCTGTATCTTCTTTCTTACTCTTATTCCAATGTTCACACGCTTCACAATATAA
This sequence comes from Tetramorium bicarinatum, assembly GCA_928718305.1. Lineage (NCBI taxonomy): Eukaryota > Metazoa > Arthropoda > Insecta > Hymenoptera > Formicidae > Tetramorium > Tetramorium bicarinatum. The sequence continues at coordinate 12,527,054 of OV788328.1, forward strand.
ACTTATCACAAAAATATCAAGTATTTTTCCAATATAGTACCCGATAATCGAAGAAACTTCATGCAATGATGTAAAACCATTTCTTTTCCAAGTAGTGTTCCCTGATACAATTAGCTTGTTTGTTTCTTCAATATTTGTTTCTTTGCATGTTTCTTTTTTCTCTTCATTCATTTCATTTCTAAAAAGCTTCTTGGAAACTTCTTATACACAATTAAGCATATTATTTAAAATAGCATCATAGGTTTTCTTGAAGAAGAACTGTGGCATGTCCATCAATCCACAAAATTTTTGACAACTTTTTAAACCAAGTCCTAGCACTCTCATAGTAAATACAAAACGTCTGTTTATTTCATATGTACGTCCAGTAAAAGAGCACGAATTGATTGAGGCGCGCACGTATCACATTCAGTGTTTTCTGTTATCTGGATAAAATTAGCTAGATTTTTATCTAAATGTGATTATTGTTAATTTTATCTTTTATCTATATAATTAAAGTATATGGCATCTTTATCTGTATCTCAGGTAAGAAAAGTAATATCTTTTAGCAGTACTGATTCGATTTTTGTCATTCGATCATATTATAATACCTACAGGCCGATATTGTTACTCCATGTATGTATGTATGTATATATATTTACATATATGTGTGTTTGTTTGTCTAGAGAGAGAGAGAGAGAGAGAGAGAGAGAGAGAGAGAGAGAGAGAACTTATTTTGTAATATTCTGTAATAAAACTGAATGCTATATGTTTATTTTCTGTAATTTTCTTAAAGCTGGATTTATGGAGGCTGTAAACTATTAATTTATGCTAAAATCGTAAAATTTCAACTAATGAGTGGTTACGCACAACGGACTCGAAGGACGTTATTGATCAAAATTTTATCGTTTCGGCCTAAGTTAACAGTTTACGGCCTCTATAAATCCGGCTTTAAGGCTATAACACACGAATTTCCGTAAGCTGTAATAGTAAGATTCAACAATCGCATTGCTTAATTTTTACTATTATGGTTATGTACGGTTGAATTAAGCAATGAGATTGGTTGAATCTTACTATTACATCTTACGGAAATTCATGTGTTATAGTATTATTTTTATATATCTAAAATGATATCCTAAATGAATATTATCTTAAAAGTATTTAGATAAAATACTTAACTAACTTCATCTTTTATCTAGATATATTTAAATGGAATTATAATTATTTTATCTGAGATACATGCGTATATGTTTTATCTAATCTAAATCTAGATTATTATGAATTATTTAAGCGCAACACTGATCACATTTCACTATAATTTGGAAACCAAGTCCGCGCGTACTTGTCGTTTGAAATTTTATGTCACCGCCACACACTTTGCATTTAACAAGATTTGAAATTGCAGCAAATACCGTGACGAAGTTTAAAATTCTATATTCTATAGAATTATCTTGTAGCATATTAATATCTTTTTGAAATTTTATTTTCGACGCAGACGTTGTAAAACTACTTGCGTCGCTCTCAACAGTTGAATTAAAAGATAGTTTCTTTTTCTTTTCTCTCGATTTCCAAACATTTCTCTTGTTCTGTGATATCTCTTTGGAATCTTCTTGTCGATTCATAGTGAGTTTGAAATCAAAGGAAAATTTTACTGCACAGCTCGACGTCAACTGCTATACTGTAACGGTCTCAGGATCTTTTTTACTTTAGGACCGAAATTCTTCGTTTCTTTTATGTACCTAAGGAATCATTACTACACACACACACACACACACACACACACACACACACACACACACACGCACGCACGCACGCATACGCACACGCACACGCACACGCACACGCACACGCACGCGCACACAATTTTTACTAATATAAATATATAAAGATATCTTAACAATACATACACGACTTATAAATATAAGTAAAAAGGAAGGTTTGTCGTGTGAAATGTAGGGTAGACTGGGGTACAGTCGTAACGAGAAATCGGTTGTAACAGAACTCGACGATGACTCACCATGACTCGTCTCACTCAAAGGGGTGAGAGGAGCTATTAGCATGTACGAACTTGCTTGTTACACCGAGAAAAATTTCCATCGGATAAACCGATTAAATAGTGTGTCCGATTGTTAATTTTGTTTTCCGATCAAAAATGAATACCTTTGTCCAATGAAATATAGTAATCGATGAAATCTAATCGGAAAATCTTAACGAATATTGCTGAAAACTGTCAAAGAGAAACGAATATATTCCGTGGAAACGCATGATCTCTAGCAGTCTTTCCAGATTTTAGTACGGTGGCACACGCAAACAAGTGCGAACGCGTATATGTGTTGCGCGTCTGTTCTTCGCAGTACGTATATGCATTTGTGTAGTACGTGTACTACCGAGGCTCACTAGCAAGACTGGTTACAACTCATTACAGTAATAGTCCGAGAGCTGGTGACAGATTTTTGGGCATGATTTGCTACATACTGAAAACCACCTAGAACGTTTATTTTTTTATCAAAATATGAAAACGCAAGTATGGCTGGTAATGAGTGGGGCAATAATTAGGGACTGTCTGTTAAAATTGTTTTAAAAAGTTTGATTGTAGAATGATTTGCTACAGACTGATTTTTGTTTCTAATGATAGTTTTTGAGAAAAAAGTTAGCGAAAAACAATTGCCATACTGATCCCATGGGTTTAAGAATCCACCATACTACCGCGTAAACATGTATAATTTTTTATATACTAAGTGTTGATTTGCTACAGGTTGACTTTTTCATTTTCTAATAATTTTGATCCTGACATTTATGAAAATCAATTTGCCATACTATTTTGCTGAGGCTAATTTATAAATACAATTTCGTCGCGACGATTCGATTTTTCTATGAAATTTTCTGCGTCGATGATAATGTGTGACGTACATAATGAATTAGAAGAAATAAATGTAGAAGAAGAGGTCATTAATTTATTTTACGTCTAATATTTATTAATTTCAATTTCCTCTCTTCATCTGCCTCTTCCATACTTCCATACTTCCATACTTTGTACTTTACCCAAAATTTTTTTATATTTGATCACATATTCCATTGAATTTATTTACATTTTAATAATTTGGATCGGATATTTGAATCGGATATGTCCGATCAAATTCTTCATCGGATACATCCGTTTGTTATTATGTAATTGGATTATCCGATTAAACAGGCTTTGATATTTTTCTCAGTGTAGTCGTTCACGTCGTAGCGCGCGTGTTGAGTTTGTCAGGAGGAATTTTTGTGTTTTAGTGATGAAAATAAATATTTGCTTGTAAACTATTTTTCATTTTCTTCCCTTACTGTGCATCCTACACATATGCGCATTACTTTCTAACAATAGCAGAATATTAGAGAATAAATATATAAATGTATTGTTTCACTACTGTTATCCATTTTTTATAAAAATGGAATAATATTGAGAGACAGTAATTGGGGACGATTGTAACACTTTCTCTGTAGATATGTTATAAAGAAGAAACATAATTGAAGAAGGAAAATTAATTGCTAAAAGAAGAAGAAAGTAAAAGGAAATAAATACAATGACTAAAACGTCATGGCTATATAATTTATTAGAGGCCGAAAGATCCCGAATATGGGATACTTATTTTTTAGAAAGTATAAAAGGCATTATTTAAAAGTTGGGAAAGTTATCTTTTTCGTTTTACATACTTTCAAGTATAAAGTTTTTAATTGTCATAAGCAAAACATCCTAAAAGAATTTTGTAAAAAAAATAAAAATAAAAGAATAGAAAAAAAAGTCCGATTTTTTCTTCGAAAGTTCTTGCTGTTCGAAAAATGAGTTGTCTAAAAAGGAATAATATGTGTTCGCAGTATGGAACAGTCTCCCATATTAGGATATCTTTGTAACAGAATCAATTTTTAGATTCTACTTTGCAAAAAGACATCCTCAAAAAGAGAAAAATTTAAATTTACATATAATTTTTAATGTATTTAATTATTTATTTAATATTTAATATATATTTAATTTTTTAAATATGTATTTAATTTACATATTTAATACATTTAATTTATATATTTGTTTATATTTAACATACATACTTATGTAATATATTAACTTTTATTATTTAATTAAAATTAATTAAAATATTAACATATCCAAAATATTAAAATATTAACATATAAGAAAAATGAAATTATTTATTTGTGACAAGACTGTTACATGTTAAATTTAAGTCTTAATAATCTTTTTCTTTTAAACAAAAAATATAATAAAGATAAAAACTTAAGAATAATTCTTAAAAATATAATAAAAATGAAAGCTTCAAAATAAGTTAGAATTAATATTGTTAAAATAATTAAAATGTAAGTAAAATAAAGTATAAAATTATAAAAAAATGATGAGAAAAGGACAAAAGAATATGAAATCTGCTACCTAAAAAATAGAGATACAGAATATGGGATATCCCATATTGAGAATCCAAATTGTCCCATATTAGGGAAGAGGATAAATAAACAATCTTTAAGAAGAAATATTTAAAATATGTACATATAAGACAAAATATGAACATGCAATCGAATTGTTATTGAAGATAGATTCAGAATATGAAATCAAAGAAATTCAAAATCGCTTACCTTTGAGCGTATAAAATTATTTGCAACAGGAAAGGTGATGACTTTTCAATAGATTAAAAGACGGATAACCTATACGATATGGCGATTAGAAAATCTAAACTACCCTTTGTTGACAATTTATAATAGGCTACAAACAGAAGTGATTACTCATTAGAGAGCACTACTAATTACAGAGATAATGCCAAGTCCCATATTAAGCGCCTATCCCACATTCGGGGTTCTTTCCTTATAGTAAGCAGCCAATCGAATTATGCATTCAAAAATTTCTGATAAAAAGATTCATCTAGAACTTTAAATCTGACTTGAATCAGATTTCTTTTTCGTTTGCCCTGACTTAGGCCGCATACGTAATGCGTGTAAACAAATTAGGGATTCATGAGATGAAAATCACTTAATATATTTTTATTTTGTATAACGCAGATGGGTTCATACAAAAATTAAATCTTTTATTGATCGGTGGGATCTATTCGACATTCGATCTACAAGTGTCATATATAAGGTGTAAACGGTTTGGTGGAAGCCTATTTTAGATCAAGATAGGTCAACTTGCGCAAACAAAACTTACAATTAGTGTAAACTAGCCCAAATGATACCCATCCCGATTACCTACTGTCTCGGTACGACGATATGATAACACAGCAGCCTCACTCAAGTATAAGGGAGAACGTAAACACAGAGAGCCGAGAACCGCGTGTCAACCGAAATTTTGTAAACACAACAGCGCGCCATAAGTTATCCAAGCGAGCGTCGAGTGCCAGCTAAAACATTGAGTCGCTATGAATGGTCGGGACGCACACGAGCGCACACATTGATTACGTTTACACGTTATTATTAATCGAGTTTAATAACATCCATAGTTGTAGGAAAGAAAAGTTTAGAACTGCCTCCCAGCAGAATGCGTTTTCCTTGGGGAAAACAGCTTCGAAACAACTTCTCATTGATCCTTTCTAGAACTATGGATATGTATTATTAAACTCGATTTATAGTGGCGTGTAAACGTAGTCATTAAGATGACGACTGTTTATCAAATTAAATTTCTCATGCGATTTATCTGTGATATTTAAGAGAAAAAAAAGAAATATTTTCTGGATAACGTGGACTTATGAATTATCTTGTTAACATATTTTTCTTTAATGATAGGAAAAACTGAAGAAGGTTAACATATTTTGAAATGATATATTCAAAATAGCTTTTCTATATTTTGTTTACCATTACCACAGTATGTGAGATACAAAATAAGTTAAGGGGGGGAACCTGATTTAGGAGGCCGAAAATTAGTATGATATTTAGGAATTTTTTCTCGGCCGTAATAAAACCAATCACTTCGAAACTTTAAGAACATTTTACTACATATTTCAATTGTTTAAAATAATTTTTTATTACAATTTAATATAGATTTTTTTGTTAAAAAAATTAAAATATGTTGAAAATCGCCAAATCGCTGCAGTGGATTTATTAACTTTAGTGTGTACTACACTCTAGCGATCGTAATTTTTGTTTGAAACAAAAAAAATTAATTTTTTTCTACAATTGTATTCAATTATCTTCTATTTTAAAGTTGAACTAAAAAAATTAAAAGAGAAGCAAACATTGAAAAATTTACACTTTGAACAAAAACTTATGATTTTCATGATAAAATTTTTACTTTTTCTTGCAAAAAAGTCTAATTTAACTTTTTTCAAAAACATTTTAGTTCACATAGAAGAGGCATTAATTATCTACAAAACAAACCCAGAAACAATTCAATCGGTTCACTAGATTTTTCTCTATCGTGTACACAAACTTGAAAAACACAATTTTCATAAAAACGCATTTAAAGTTCTCGGAACAGGAAAGCACTACATATTGAAAACTTGCAGCAATCACAGGCTAATTTGCTACATGAGGCCCATATAATAATCCTTCCTCTTCGTAGAACTCATCTCGGACCATTAACTCAGTTCTTCGAACTATTCGAGCCTCTTTTGAGCTGCTTAAGCTGCGGCGCCGCTGTCTCACAAGTCGTCGTATGAATCGGCAAAATTTTTGACATGCAATCCAATTTTATTGTCCAACAGGTAAGGAAATATGGACAAAATGACATAGTAGTGATATCTCAAGTACGATACATGGTATGGTGATAGGTAAAATTATATCACATGACCTTAATATCGTACTTTGACCTGCGTAAGCGTTATCTGTCACGTCCCAATAGTTTAGATGAGATACGCATTGTAATATTTTTGCCTGAGCAAAATATTAAATAATATTAAAGTATCGGAGAATCTATTGAGTCTCAGGTAAAGTTAACGAAGTATTTTCCAGTATTCTTTATTTTAATCAGATAAATTGTTAGAGATCAGATAAGTTGTATTAATATATGACATAGACAGTTATTACAATACAGTTTTTGCTTTTATGCTGTCATTTAGGTTATAATAAACATGTAGCGCAATATGGACAAAATGACATAGAGCCTGAATGGACAAAATGACATACTATGGAAATTTAAAAAAAAAACAGCACTAAAAGGTCCAGCTGAAAAAAAAGGAAGAAAACAGTACAAAAGAAATTGTTCCAAGCCACAAAAAATGTCGAAGAGAACAATTTAAATTTTAAAGAAGCGGATGACGACGATTGTCCCTGTATTTATTGCAATGACTTATATTCTCAATTCAACCCCGAAGAATGCTGTCTTCGATGCGTAAAATGTGGGAAATGAACTCACGCGACTTGTACTGGCAAGTCAAAGAAAACCAAAATATTTATTTGCGAACTGTGCAATTAAAATATACTGTATGTCATTTTGTCCATATGGTATGGATAAAATGAATTTTCGTCGATGTTTTTTTAAAAAATTATATCTTTGTTATTTTTTAGTTTTATTAAAAAGTAATTATTTTTGTTTTTAGAGAACATGCTAAAGAAAAATTACATGTGTTAAAGTTCCTATCTTTATAAATTAAAAAGTAATATTGTAAAAACAAAACCCTATGTCGTTTTGTCCATACTTCTTCTACATTATATTTAATATTTCTGTATGCTTCATTGAAGACGCATGCGGCGATGAAAAAAGCAATTTTGATGATTTTCATGCCCGCATTCAAGTGCTTAAGAACTAGATGCTACACAGTGGAGTTAAAACTCTCATTCGAATTCACAAACATAAACTGTGACTCGTGTATACAATACATACTAGGAATCTGCCGAGTCGATAGTTTTCTTTGAAAGACTAAAAAGATTAAGCGCGCCGCGCGTCCAAATACCTGCTCGACCCATAACTTTCTCGAGGCTATAACTTGAAAAATATTTTGAATTTCAGTCTAATATTTTAAGAGGATATTCTCAGGTAGTGCTACTCTTGATTAAGATAATTTCCAAAAATTCGATTTTTTTTTGACCCTACAAATCAGGTTCCCCCTTAAAAATAAATATAATAAAGGAGATGATGGTAATATGGAAAGGTTTTTTATTTCTGTCGTAAGTTAAGACTAATCTTAAGTTACGAGATCAACATCAACGTTTTCATCTCTATAAACGTTTGATTTTCTGCAAAATACCATATTTTTAAATTCAGTGGATAAAATGATTTTTTTAAATTTAGGGTTGTGTCCAACTCAGATCTAAAAAAAAAATGTAATACGAAAACAATAGGAAAGAATTAAAACACTTCTATGAAGATTTTTCCAGTACTTAAATTCAGTTCCAGCAATATAAAAATATTAGGAAATGCAAAATTGACAATACTTTTGTTGATTATCAGTAATAATAATTTTTTGTATGTGTAATAAAGATTAATGAAATAAAATTATTAAAAAAATACAATAAGTTTAAGATTCAAAGGTCAAGATCAAACAGATGGTACAAGGAGATCAGAACATTAGGGATACCGAGGAATTTAAAGGAGAAAGGGAGAAAGGAGAGAATGATAAAGATTGCGAGATTTAGATTGGGATGTGAGATGAGGGAGGGAAAGTTCTGGGATAAGGAGGAAAGTAAGAAGTGTAGGTTCTGTCAGTGGGTAGAACTGGTAGAAGAGACATGGGAGCATGTGATGGAAGTATGCATGGGCGAAAGAGTAGGGGGGGAAGAAGAAATACTTAAATACTGAAAATATTGAAGGATGACGGAAGTGGAGAGGACTGGATGAGAAGGTTGCAAGAAAGACAGAATAAGAGAGGGGGGGGGATAGAGGCGGGGAAGGAAGAATGGGTGAGAAGAGGGACGACAAACGAATGAAGAAAACATATGAGTGGAGAGAGTGGAGGAATGGAGGATGAGTGAGAGGGAGAGGATAATGAGGGATGCATGTGTGAGGGAATGAGAAAAAAAAACGAAATATTGTATTAGGATTGATTGTGAGATAAACTACGGAGAGTGGAAAGGGAGAGAGAGAGAGAGAGAGAGAGAGAGAGAGAGAGTGAGGAGAGAGGAGAGAGGAGAGAGAAGAGAGAGGAGAGAGTTCTTTTGTACTCCGAAGAAGCAATAAAGATAAATTAAATATAAAGTACAATAAGTTCAAAAACATAGAATTTAATTTAATTATTTTCAGAATCATATAAAACTATTACCAACTTAAGAATAAAAATCACAAACCTCAAAAAAATATCACGAGTTCACGTATTACCTTTGTCACGTTTGAACCTAATCCAAATATCTTGGAAAGATTGTACTGAAAGCAAGTACCCTATTTTAAACACTTGATATAATACTTTTAATAATTTGATAAAGGTTATTCCAAGTCACTCAATTAAAAAAAACGAGCTGATTTCTTGTCTTGTACAAGTTTTGTGATGGACAAAAAAATAATCACAGTCGCTCTTTTCACAATTTCTTGTCTAACCGATCTGGAGATATCAAGTTAGATATATCTATCTACGTTCTTATTTGCGGCGAATTACGGCTACAATGGCTACATAGATCTTGTGTATCGAAAAAATTCTACTCTGTTATTCTCATATTATCGTTCTCTGTATAACCATCATCTTCTCTATCATAAGAAAGATAAAAGATCGCTATTTTTAATAGAATAAAGTTGAGTTAAACCTCTTTGAGGATCAATCTCCCCCTGTTTTCCATACATAACGTCATAGGCATAAAATAGGCCAAAACATCTCTAAGCATCATAACGTGCTTAATTAGTAAATACAGATTTTAATTAATCCCTACGTTTAATGTTCGTCAATCGCATGACATAAATTTTGCGTATGCACATCAATAGCTTATTGAGAGATGCATTTCACGAGATTTATTTGATCGAGATATATTCGTACAAGCAATCGATAAAGCGATGACACACTTCCGGATATAATGTTCCACGGGAACTTTTTTAATTCCGCGAACGCGCTCTCAATTTCAATTCGTGTATTTGTTCATGCTCGCAACCGGAGATAGCAATCGCTTTGAAATACGAGCCTATATTATTCGTCAGCTACGAATGTAAATCTGTTAGCGGTGTGTGAAGTTGGTGCGAGATATTCGTCAATCACGCGACGTAAATTCGGCGTTTGCACATCAATGACTTGTTGGAGCGCGTGTGCACATACCTCAAAAGATTTATTCCCGATTGAAATCTATCTCGCCAACAGTCGACAGTGCGAACATATCTGGACATCGTATTCTGCAGATATCTTTAAGTCAAGCTTTATTTTTCAAGCTTTAAGTCTGTCCACTTGTATCATAATATGAGATAGTAATCATCGTGAAATGCAAATGTATATTATTTATTTGCCATTTATATACTTAACGCGTTTGGTATCTAATTGTAAATAAAGATGCAATTAAAACTACAATCCACTTGACGCTACAAATACTTTAAAACGTTCTTCTTCTTCCTTTTAATACAAAAAAAGAAGGAACAGCCTAGGAGCGACAGGCATCGCCGCAGCGAACGGGGCGTGAAGTTAGCCGCGCGATTTTTAAACTCCTTCCACTCGAGATTCATTCGCTGCATCGATACGCAAGACCAATCAAACCAATGCCAAGCACGAAATACGAATTGTAGCCTCGCGCAATGATACTCTTACAATTAGTCATAATGTTTTTCCGTCATAATGCAACGAAATGTACATCACGTGCAGTTAATGTTGGGAGTGCCGTGCAAAGTTATATGCGGTCGCGGAATCACCGTATTTTCACGAGTGTAACGTGCCATAAAAGAACAGCAACTTAAAGAACGAATATGAGACTCAGCGACGGCAATAGCACGATGTAAATTAATTTACTGACAACTAATTTATTATTCATTACAATTGCAATTGTAAATTATTAAATAATATACATATATATGTAATGCGTATAGTATAAAATATTTTAGAGCTTTTTTAGAGAGAATATTATCTCAATATTTAATAAAATATATTTTCTTTGATTATATTTGATTATATCACATTGTTATTATTATTTTTATTAATTCAGATTATGAAGCAACTTATAAAGAAATTAATTAAAAATTTACAAATTTACTTATTTTTCGGATATAATTTTATCCAAATGCATGTTTACGCAATTTTAAATTCATCATAAGTATTTCCTCAAATAGTTAATTGCAATTAAAATTATATCGATGAGCGTGGTTTAGTAGACAGCGCACTGATTTAACGAAAATACCGGGTTCAATTCTCGGTAAATATTTAGAGAAATTTTTATACGCTCCTTTCGGAAGGAAATGACAAACCAAGTATTAAAGTATTTTGCCAAAAAGATCTCTAAAAATTTGGAATCGGCGTTAACATTGTAAGTTCTATATATCTTGGTATATATTCAACCTGTACGCATCACAGATATACGAGAAAGGTTGCCTTTCCTGAATCAGGCGTAGGACTAGGATTCGGGTTCGGAGAGAGAGAGAGAGAGAGAGAGAAAAAGAGAGAGGCGAAGTTAGCCTATCCCCAGTAAAACAAGTAGCTGCTCACAGAACCAAAACGAATCTCGAAATGGCTTACAAGAGACCCAATAAGTCTGGAAAACAGGTCTATCTCAAGAGAAGGAAGACGAATAATATCAATTTAAAAAATATTTTATATGTTACATAAATATTTTATATGTAATGTACATATGAAATTTATTATTCAAATATACATTTATTTGATACACATTTATCTATATTGACTCTCAGTATCCATTCTTTGTAGTTTGTTATTTAAACAATTTTTTTACCATTAAAAAGTTGAATCATATCTAAATTAAATAAAAAAAAAACGCTAACAAACGAACGTTATATGGCGAAAATACAGAAACCTAGGAATGGAAACTGTAATAGTCAACAAGAATAAAGTTACTCTGTGAAAATCGCGGGATATCTATGAAAATCGCATAACTAGAAAGTTAAGCGTAATACTAAAGTTTTGTATAATATAAAGTACAGTGTAATGATCCCATTGTGCTTTACTAATGAGAAAACGTAGAGAGTACAAATTTACGTAATTTTCATTACAATTAGAGCTACGATGTTGTTTATTAATGATGTAATATAAACACAGACAGATACTGAATTTCGGATCCTTTCTCTCTCTCTCTCTCTCTCTCTCTCTCTCTCTCTCTCTCTCTCTCTCTCTCTCTCTCTCTCTCTCTCTCTCTCTCTCTCTCCCCCTGCCCTGAAGAGAGCTTATAAATATATTTAATTCATGCAAGTTCTCATTTTGTTATGAAAGTCAAAAGCGTTTGTTCGTAATTTACAAAGTCCTTTAGGAATCTAAAACTTTGCAAAATTAAAGAAGTTTTTTTAGATGTCAGATTATATTATAATATGAAAAGAAGTATGGAAAAAGTATAATCGTTCATAAATCAGGCAAACAAACTTATTTTTATAGAAAGCATTGACACTACCTTATCAATGCTTTCTACAAAAACACTGATAATCGAAAAAAATAGTAATAAATTTGAAGAGACAGACTTATTTAAATGTTTGAAAACTGTTTGACCTAATTCAGCATTATAAGAAAAAAAAGACAAGATATAATACATTTTACATTTTTTTATGTAATTATTATATGACATATATATTATTATATGATTATTACAACGTGTGCAACAAATTTTAAAGCTCAATTTTAGACAAGTAATTTCTACAACTTTTTTCTAATATTAATTCGCAGTAAAAATTACTTTGTTCGTCTTCTTTCATTAACTTACACTATTGTTTGCATCTATTGTTTCTACATGCAGCATGATATTAACAACGATATTAACATTTACTGTAATCGAAGTGTGGTATTGCAAACAAATTTCCGGACATCCCGTGAGATTATACCAGTTGGAATTATCAGCTTCGTCTGTATTGCAGCCGTTTCCGGTAATATTACGGGCCATGAAGTGTGCACAGTTATCTGAGCTTTTTTCGAGAGAAAGCTGCTTAAGAGACATGGCAGTTCAAGTCACGCATCGGTGAGCCCTTTCGTTTCTTCGTCAAGGAAGCTTATCGGTGTGTGATTAGGCTTTTATATCGCGGATCATCGAGCACGGAAGAAAGTAATTACTTTTTTGAATATAATTAGTGGTAAAACGTTCTCGTCTTATTCGCGTCGTTTTGCCCCATCTCGCTTCTTGTCATTATAAAAAATGCTCGATACATTTACATTTCGACTCTCATATATACGCGCTACACGGGAAGAGCAAGAGCAAATGCATATTCTAGCAAGAGTACTAGCAGCAGACATAGTCAGCTGTAAAATGTAGTACCGTTATTTTTTAAATTCTCGCTAATTGTTTGCGATCAGAATTTGGAGGACAAGCTTTAAAATATTTGACATTAAATAAAGTCTTATTAATTAAAACAAAAGCTCAATTCACCGAGTATTCCAAATAAAATTAGAACGAGTGTATTATGGCATTGTCCTAATTTATTTTTAATTTTAATAAAAATTATACACACATATGTAGCCATTATCACGATGCAATTTCTTCAAAGTACGCTTGTTACTTTACTTAATTTACTTTACTTAATTTCCCTTTTTCTCGCGAAACGATGTTTGTCGTAAAATTAAATGCATAAATTAAAATTTATTTTTTATAATTGATACATCTACGTTATTCATTATTTTAATAAATTTAATTTTTACGAAAAACTTATTCATCTTTCTGTAAGAAATGAATATAAAGAGTTGCATCGGTTTCTGTCCGCAACAAAAAAAAACATAAGTTAATTAAAGATTCACTTGTTATTTAATTTATTTAAAACTATTTGACATACGTTTTCTTTTATTTGCATTATTCTTGTCTCGTGCAATTCGTATATTTAACTTTTTTAAATATCTATATCAAAGCTAACCTTTAGTATTTCTCGAGAGAACATCTAAAACACGGATATAGAGTGATCTCATAATCGTAAAAGCTAATATCTGCACTAACAAACATGCATTAAGGCGGTTTTCCTGCGTCAGATCGCGGTAATTGCCAATCGACAGCGTAGTATAGTACAACCTACGCGAGTCGTTCTCCCGATTATCTTCCTTACTTTCAGAAAGAGACGTGATCGCAAAATATCCGAGATAATGCCGAATACTCACGGAAGTTGGAGTAAAGCTTTCCAAGGATCTTTTAGAAGCGTTTCAGAGATACAAGAATAAATACACAATATTTGCAAAAGCTTTACAAGTATATCAACGCCAAATCGAACCGATTTCAAAAGTAATATTAAGAAGCATATATAAAATATATAGTAAAATTCATATAATAAAAAGAAGCAAGAGTTATATATAAATATGCAATTTTAAAAATAATTTTGTAATTACGATAATGAAAGAGAGAGAGAGAGAGAGACACTTCATTATTATGAAAAATTACTTCTAGAATTACGCACATAAATGTACATTTTTTTGTACATCTTATAGAAAATAATAAAATAACACATTTCTATAAAAAATAATTAAACGACATAAAATAGTCCTATTTCTCGCCGGAAATGAAGGTTTAAATTAGATAAAGTTAAGTTTCGTCGGTAATGTTATTATCTCTTTATCTTACTGTTTAACCGAAAACGAAATTCTAGTCGATTACCTGATGCCGTCGACAATTTCTTCGGAACGCCTTGGCCATGCCTTTAGATAAGCAAGGCCGAAAGCCGGTTCTTGAAGGTGATTGAGAAAGAATCTTCCTAGCAAATGAGGAGGCGAGATAACCATATTGCAGTAAGAAAAACTAAATTGGTGTATAATAACACGGCAAGTTTTACGTTTAAACGTTAAATTGACAATTCAAAAAAAATTGTAGATATATCTTTTCAAAATAAATTCAAAAGGACTTTATTTTCACCAAATTTTTATTTAAAAAGTTAAAATTTGTATTTTATTTAAATAATTGTTAAACAGTAATACGCAAAGATTTTTGGGAAAAACTGAATATTAGACAAAAGTTGTTTCTCGAAGAGGCTTCTTCGTACGATAAAATGACCGATATTTTTTTATACATGTTATATTGTACATCTTTTACAAAATAAAACAATCTGTAACTGTCTTTCTGAAGTGCTCTCGAAGAAAAGTCATAACTCGCTTGACTGCACTCGAACGGCAACTTTACGAGCTAAATGCGCATATCGTTGTTAATTCAGTCGTACGATGACAAATAATATGTCGACAAGACGCATCCATCAGCACGTTATGCCCCCATTGTACGCTGTTGTATCAGTATATCAATGCAATGAGATTTTACAACGCTCGATGGTGGAGGCGCCTGGTTATTTCGCCGATTATTTCGCCGTTTATGCGGCACGGAGATCGTATTACGATACCGTAAACTCGCATTACACTCGCATGTTCCTTGCTGCCGACGCTCCATTGTGCGATTACATTTTCTTTTTACCGTTCCGGCTATATGCGTTATATTGTATGTACGCGTTGCTGTAAAGCATATCAGTACCCTCTCGCTACGCACCGTTTGCAGTTTGCACCGCATTGTCGACGCTGACAGAACGTAATGTTGAAATTTGTCTCCGCGTGCATTTGCCACATGCATATCACGTACCAATTTTTTGCGCTCGCAAACCGGACCCTCATGTAATTTTACGTAGCTATACTTTTTCAGGAAATTAGAATGCTAAACAACTAGACATTTTGAAAAGGAAACGAAATTAAAATATAGTATATCTTTTTTGATTATTAAAAAATAAATTGCGAAAGTAAAATTATGTTTAACATCTAATATTAAATCACGCTGACAAGATGCAATGAGAGCTTTATTTATACCATATGTGCACCGTGTATCAATAATTCTTTATTTTTCCCAAACCGAACTTTCTCGTAATTTAACATAATTAGACATTTTGGACTGTTAAAACGATGAAAAAAAGGAACTTATAATTTTTTAAATAGACACTGAAACTAGAATATTCGTTTATTGTATATTATTTTTGATTATTAAAAATGGATTAGAAAAGATAAATTACATTACGTCTGATGTTGCCATTTTTTAATAAACTCTAGAAGAGAAATAATAGTAATGTAAATTTAACGTAACTCTTCACGTTCAAATAATCTGATATAATTTTAACTATGTATAATATGAGGTTCAAAATTATGATATCTCTTTTAGTAATGTATATGTATTCTATTCAAAGTATAATGTTAATTCGCTCATGCAACACAAGATCAAATTGCTCTGACATTATATGCACGATTTTACAGTGAATGAGGAACTAAAAAGCTATTTGCAACGACAATCTCTACTTGCGAACTTCAATTTGATTATGTCAGACTACTGAAGTAGTTATTCTCATGCACATGCATGCCCTCAGAACACATTAAATCACTGCATGTCACTCCGCGCGCGTGCGTTGAGTTGAAATTTTTGAAATATGCTTTTAGGGATTCCCCGACTCAAGCAAATCTTTTCGCGTAATCCGAGTGAATAAATACTGCCTGAAGAAATCTTATGCGTTTCAATTTACATATGTTTATCTATATTTATCATAGTAAGTGCAACTTTCAGAGGTCCAGGAATAATTTTAACTGGTGAATACACGCTACTACCACTATGCTTAATCCTTTAGCAAACATATGATATCCTTACATTTGTAATTTATTATATTAAATTCGTAATTAAATAATGAACGTGTATACATATGATTCATATAACGAATAGATGTTAACCTATTCCTTAATACGGCTTTGTAAGATTAATTATAATAATAATTTGTTATGTAAGTTACATATTTAGTATAATAACTTGGAAATATATCGTGTATGCATTCTAAAAGATTATTTAGAAGCATGTATGTATATTTTCTAATTTTTATAATTTATTTAAAATATGTTTAAAAAAATACTTAAAAGTCAAAGTGTTTTAAGAAGTCTTATATTTAATAAGATTACTTTAAATATTTAATTTTCAAAGAGATTTTCATTGCATTCAATTTATTGCTATAATATTTAATTGATGTCAAGCTCAAACATTGTGCTTTTAAAATGCACACAAATGAATTATGTTACGGGTTCGTAATTACGACTATAAATAACGAAAACCAGTTAATTTCTTTTGAATGAACCTTGCAAAAAATTGTGTATTTTACATAATATCTGAAAATGTATACATGTTATTGCATGCATTATTCTCTCATAATTTTGCTATTCTTTTAAAGTTAAATTTTTCGTTATTTTATTATACATATAGTTAGATTTTTTAGAAAGTAGAAAAAACTTTGATTATGCCGGTAACAAAATAATAGACAAAGATTAAACTGACTCCTCTATCCTATAATTTTCAACGGGCAGGCATCGAAGCAGAAATCCGTAACACCCAAAATCCCAAGGAGTACACATCGCGCAAGGAAGTTTCAGCTTGATAGACTCACTGCACACCTGACGAACAGCTGTAGTCGTCCTAACTTCGTCATGGATCTTGCTCACGTACTTATAACTTATCCTTCTTGATCGCCTTTTCTAACGTATTATTTCTTTCTACCGCGTGTCTATACCCGATAAAATATTTTATAATAGTCAATATTGCATATAAGTGAGGCTTGATACAGCGTCAATTATTTTAGTCATAATTACAGCAGCAATTGGAGCGAATATTACCGCTGTGTTTTTATCAAAATTGAAATTTCACAGGAATTTGCACATCTAACGCACTGAAACATTACATTTATCCACATAATTACCGTTAATTAGTTGCTTTTAGCGAAATATACTTCATGCATATATTCTTTTTCATTAAACTTGCATCTTTCAAATAATTTAAAATAAAGATATGATTATCTCAAATACATAGTTGCGCGTTATAAAAATAAATATGTGAGAGATATGGAAACATAAGCTCATTAAGAAAAATGTTTGCATTGTTAAACTTTAGCATTAATATCCTATCGTTAATTGCATCATTACAATTTATTATATACATATATTCAGAAATATGTACAGAGAATAAATGCAGTATTTTTTTAACGATAGATTTTTTAACTAATTTGAAGTCATTTTTTCTTACAATTAGTGAAAATATCAAGAAAGGTATTTGTCACAAATTTTCAATCTTAAATCCTTGTAACTAAGCACTAACAAGTTAAAATTTTATTAAAATAAATTCTTGTCATTTCTTATATTTATTGATTGTATATCGCAATGAGAGAGAGAGATATTGACTTATTTGGTTTTAAAATAAATATCTCTATCTAAAATTAATTAAACAGTAAAATTTTATTATCATTTCGGGGAGGAGATTCCTCAAATTTATTTTGCGAAAAGATTTTTTTTGTTGATTTTACAAAGTAAATTTATCTTTAAATTGATTAATCTCTAAAGAATATATCATTAAAATCAAGGAACATTAGTAGTGTCGGCCGCTAAGTGTACAAAACACTGCGGGTGGCACATCGAGTATCTAGACGCGAGAGAATGATTTCGAGAGATCTTAGATTATTAGATCTCAATAACAGCTGAACCGATGAAGTTCCAAGTAGGCTCAATCGATTGCTTGGATTCGATTTATATAAAAAAGTGTTTTCATTTTTTTATCTACGTGTCCTACAAACGGAGATATTGTGACAGATTGACAGATTTATGTTTAAGAAACGGTCAGCATTGTCGTCGATCAAGCAATTGATGAAGAAAATGTACTTTTCATTTTCTCGACAATAATAGATGTGCAATGATCATGTACTGTTCGTTTTTCCACACTATGCGGCGCGCTAGTTTTCTCGATAGCGGTGAATGAACGAAATAATAATCGAACGGTATAACTTGAATTATGATTACGATGACCATCCGTTCTATATTACAGAGGAGTCCTTTATTTTAGGTCTATGTCCTTTAGATTTATTTTTTTCTTGAAAACTCACTTTTGTCCTTTATTTCTGAAAAGTCCTATAAAACGTTCTATATTTCAGTCTTTATCACCTTTGTATATTTTGTAATGTTTAAATAAAGATGTTTCTTTTTATATATATAATTTTCATATAAATATATATTCAGAGAGAAAATGTTAATGATAATAATAATAAAGTTATATTGCACTTATTTGTGGAAGAAGGATAGGTGTCCCTTATTTTTCTCAAAGAAATATGATCACCGTAATTATGATATATACATATGATACAATATATGTATATATATATATATATATATATATATATATATAATTATACATATTTAAAATGCAAGAAACGCAGATACAGAACTACTAATTGTAGATAAACTTTTCAAAAATTTCAATGTTTATAAAGGCTTTTTAATAACGGCGCTCTTTCGTATTAATCCTTTATTAAAATTCTATTTCTGTTTGAATAGAATCGCAGAGGTACGATTATTCATCTATTTGCTCCGACAAATATGATTTTAAAGCGACCTACGACAGGATGAAGCGCATTATAGCCAGCTGATCAAACTCATATAGCCACACGCGCTCCGTCAATGTAATGTACGATCATTATCTATTATTCTATTGATGTTTCCCCCGCGGAGTATTCTTGTCATTACGTGCGGGTCAAGGCCGATTTGTTAAACGCGTTCGCAATTAGTCGCAGTTTTCAGAACACATATGATATCAATACACATACATATATGTTGCAATAAAAAGACGTAATTCGTTAATAATGAGCACTGAAGATCGAGACTGAATTGAAACGAATTCTATCGCTAACGCGTAAATGCATCTGATTATACATATCGCTGTGTAATTGAAATTGACAGCATGCACAGCAACTGCGGGATGCAGCTTATTCGACTTTATATCGGGTATTATTGTTTAAGTAATTTATTTGTCTGTTATAATATATGCATTACGTCGTGTATAACATATTACATTTGTATACTTGCTGATGCTACATCGCTTCACTTTATCATACAAGCTGCAATGTGTTCTTTTGTTACAGAAAATGTGAATATTAAACAATTGAGAACCAATTATGAAAAAGGATAAAAGTGCACAAAACAAAATTTTTTCAGTAGAAGCGAATTAAAAATTCTCTTGCTCTTCGGCACTTATATGAATATTAATATAATTATATTAATTATTAATATTACTATTTTCACTTATATTAACACTTATATTAATAATTAATATTACTATTTTCTACGAATTAAAATACATTTATCTGGCACTTTATCATCGTATACATCATGGCTTGTATCCCCTTTCAAAAAAATTAATATTTTGCAACTTTCACTCATTGGTTCTCAATTTGAATTTACGCTAAATTGAACTTTATATACAAAGAATATTTGTAATTTCGTTTCATAAAATCTCTACATAAATTTTCAATATTTTTTCAATTTTTGCTGTACGGTCGATAGAAATGACAGCACTCTTATAATTTTATTATAAAAAAATTTCATAAAATTTTTGATGGAACATTTTTATACTATATATAGGTTATATAATAAAATTTCTTACAAAATTTTTTATTAAAAACTTCTCTTGCAAAAAGCTTTCGTTAAAAGAAATGTACTATGTACGTAGTATAGAAAATATAATTTCGTAAAAGTTGTAAGTTCTTGTTTGTCCTTTCAAGTGTGAATTTTAAATTAATTTTAAGAATTGATAAATTTTTGAAAAAGAATTTGACTAATTGTTATTTACTTTTTTTACTTTATTTTGTTTTTTAATATTGAATATTTGCATATCTAGATTTTAAATAAAATATTCTATTAAAGTAAAAGTGATTTAAAATTAGATCGACAGAAAATATATTCAGTATATTTTCATTTGTAATGCTTAATTCTTACAGTTTTCCACTCATTCCAATTTTTTCAATTTTCACAAAGCTATCATTCATTTCCGGCAATCTCATGAAATGTTTCCGTGAGAATGACTTTTCAAAATTAGGTCGAGGATATCTCTAAATCCGATCGAATCTTTTCGTTTTTGAGATGCTCTTAAAATCGCGCGATGCATCCGATTATGCATCGGCTGCAAACAATTCGCTCGATCTGCGCGCACGCAACATGTCGCGTGCTTACGCCTGTACACGCGAGCGCGTACACATATGGATTTTCACCGTAGGCGAAGGAATGGACTTTCTCGCGCATAACTTATGCAAATTAGCCAACCATTGTGTATAGTTGCTTAATGCATTTACGAATATCAATACTTTGTAGGGTCTTGTTGAAAACGATGTCTCCTAACAGGCGCCTCTCCACGCTCTACAATTTTCTTCGTGAGGCGCCAAACCACAGCTATACCTCATACATCACGCTACTTATTGTTAGAGGTGTATAATTCGTTTCTGTTTAATGTTAACGTAAGAGAAATGAACGGAAACATTTTTTTACTGCATTTCAAGAAAGATTGAAATTAATCGTAATATCTCTTAAATTTTCCAAAAAAATATTACTAAATAGATTTTATATATGTATATAGAATGTAAATTACATCAGATTTCAAAATAGAATTTTATTTTTAAGTTTATAACATATGCGAATCTTTCAATATATACTTTATCTCCGTATTCTGATTCTTCAAATGAACGTATGTGTTTTTTTTTTATTTTATATGATACAGAATAAAATTATAAATAAAATTCTATCGTAAATTTTGATGCAAATTGTAGAGTATTTAAATTATTTTACATAGGTATGCTATATAAAATCTTGATATACCTCTGTGTATTTTTTAGTGTATATTTTAAATGTTTATATCCTAGTTTTTAAAATGTTTTCCATGTTATACGAAATATGAAATAAAATTTTATTTTGAATTTTCCGAATTCTCGACTTATAGATCATCTAAAGTGAGCTTCAGATATAAAAATTTATAGAGAATCATCTATTTTCAAGAAGTGCAAGATATCTCCTCTATACGAAACATTTATAAATTTCATATTAGAAAATTATGATTGAAACGAATATTAGAAAAGTTTCATATCTCTTTTAAGTTTCCCAGCTTTGTAGTTTCCGTCTAAATCTCCGCATGAGATGTACGTGGGTTGCACGTGCAGTGAGATCGTCGTGGCGCCTCGAGACACGCGAAGCTAAGGTCCAGACGAAGCGCGAAGTCGAGGCCGTTAGGTTGAAATTGTTGCGTGGGTCGCGCAACAATCGAGCTCGCCGAGAAGACCGAGTATCACGCAGATTTCACGTGAAATCAATACGCCTTGTGTGTATCGTCGACATGCGTCCGAACACACTTACTTTACGAGAACAGGAGTTTCTCGAAGGTTCCGTGGTGTAGCGGTTATCACGTCTGCTTTACACGCAGAAGGTCGCCAGTTCGATCCCGGCCGGAACCACTTTTTTTTTCTTGTCGCATTCTTATGAACATAAAAACAATATTTTAGGACATAATTGTATTATAACTACAAGAATGAATGAAAACACAGGCACCGATTATTCTCAAGTCACGAGCGATCGAGAAGAAATGAGAATTAGCACAACGGGAATACAAAACACAATCCAAATGGGAGGGAAAATATAAAAAGAATTTTTTTTTAATTCTCGAATTATGAAACAAATTCTTTTTTCATTGTATTTCTGTGAAAAACACTCTTAAGAGTTAAAAAAAGATTTTTTTTATGTTTATCAATTCTGAGGCCTTTTCCAAATACAAAAGGAATTTTTTTTTATACTCTTCTATGAAAGGATTTATTAAAAATTCATTTGAAATTACATGTATTAAGAATATAAAAAAGTAAATCCTTTTCAAATTCATAACGATTATGTGTACTATTTAGGAAAATTAAATCGATTATGTGTACTATTCTTAGCCATTTTTTCTTGGAGTTTGTTCTAACAACATTCTAATTTGAAAATAAGTTAAAAATATATAACGCTATAGATGAATACTGTAAAAAATTAATCTAAAATTACATGTAATTTTGAGACAAACTTAATAGTTTTAAATTTTAATTAATTTATTTTTACTTTTATACTACAAAATTAGAAATAAATTAATTTGACTATTAAGTGTGTCTCAAAATTACATGTAATTTTACACTAATTTTTTACAGTGAAGAAGATGTGGCAACGCTATGATAACTCTCGGTATTTTCGAATCAAGCAAAGGTTTCGTCATTAAAAAATAATGCGCGGGATGCTGGCTCTATGCGGGCAAACCGTGCTATCGCAAGTCGTAAATTCTGAAATCTCATTTTACATAGGAATACTAATCGTAACGACTACCTACTCTCTTTGCAGATGTCTACCTGACAGGCCGATTAAGAAGAGCTGCGATGCCGTAGTCGTCGCTATGAGCGAGAGCCGGTGCTACACGGATTCGCCCGTGCTCGCCGAACATCAGCCCTTCAACCGTAATGGAAAGGCGCTTAGGTACGATTACCATAAGT
This sequence comes from Tetramorium bicarinatum, assembly GCA_928718305.1. NCBI lineage: Eukaryota > Metazoa > Arthropoda > Insecta > Hymenoptera > Formicidae > Tetramorium > Tetramorium bicarinatum. The sequence goes on from OV788328.1 coordinate 12,550,332, forward strand.
GTATACCATGCCAGCGTGCATACACGCTACGCCGACCTGCGAGCTTTAATCGCTCGCGACAGGGCGGGCGTTGATCGTACTTTGATTTATAGCTCATAATTGAAGAGTAAAATTCGAAAACGACCGGTCGTCCCTATCAGGTATGTTTCAATGCTGCGCGACAGTTTAGGTCTCGAGATTCAAGACTGAGAGAATTAAAAAACATTGCAAGAAACATTGCTGAATGTATCATGTCACACGCTCGCTCTTTATCCAAACGAGATTATCCGAATCGTATAATGCAATATTAAGATTATTATTATTATTATAAGGAATTGTAATAATTCACATACTTATCCTTTAACCTCTACCCGTTTTTAATAAAACACACGCACATGTAGTATCAGATACCTGTAGCAATAACGAAAATCCTCATGCGCTTCCGCTATGCTTATTATATCGAAACCTCTTCTAAATCACCGTAGCATTGTCGGTCGTGGGAAGATGTCCGATCAGATTATCGATCGAATTATGGTCCCCCGGTCTAATCAGATTATACCGCGGAATTCTAGCTCGCGTTGCCGTCTCGTAAAGTGGGCTTAGAGAGCTAAGGTACAAGACCCGCGCCTACTTCTCGTCCGTCCGGAGACACTAACGAGGGTTGATTTCAGAGGATCTAAGAAGAGCGTGCTGTTCTATACGACCGATTGTGGGGACGAAAAAGAGGACTTGGGTCTCAAGCTTCAGCAGCGATCCGTCTCGTTGGTAAGCCCTGCATTAATGTTAAGCATCAAACTTAAGCTTGACTGCGTACACCGCGTAACCTTCTATCAATATCTCATATAATTAGGATATCCAACTAGTAAATATCTGATAGATAAGCCTGTTTGCCTAACACATACGTTGGGCGATCGCGAACCTTTTAGTTATGAGCATGGTAAGAAAGTTAGAAAGAGCATTTAATAGTTTAGGTACCAGTTTCATAAACGATCAATCTTGCACGCTTCCTGTCTCCGTAATTAAAGATTGCAAACTTGCAATCAACCATATTAATATCACAGTTGCATAAGCTATGCAGAATATCATAACTCAATTTTTATTTTAAAATTAATTTTAAGATTATCAGAACTCAGCATGTAAGAAAGAAAGAAATTATTTATTTAAATCAGAAAGAGTATATAAATAATTTTTAAAACTGTATAATTTATTAAATTTCATTAATCTGGCTATATTTAGCACAGTTTTTTTTATTAATTATTAACTACGTAAATAATTAAAAGATTCTACTTTTTTCATTTTGTCTTTTTTACTTTGATGCTGCAACTTTAAAAAATTTGTGCATCGTAATCCGTGCATGATATTGTTTCTCATGCTGTTCTCTGTGTTTATATAGCTTGATAGAAAAAGCGACAGCTTCTAGTGTTCAGAAAGATAGCAATCGCGATTTCCATCAAGTCTGATGCACCCCTTGAATTATTCGGTGCTGTCGTTATTCAGGGGAGGTTTAATGACGTATAGTACTAAAACAATGTAGTGGCACTTGAATTATACGAAACTTGCACGTGATGCATAATACAAGGTCTCATTTAGCCTCAAGTCTAGTCTTTTAACGTACAATTTAAACAACATGACTTTTTAATTAAATCCTTGTTAACTGATTAAATAATGTCGGATACAAAAATAATCTTCCGATGTCAAAGTTAAAATTATCGTGTACAAGAAAAATGAATCCAATAATAACTTCGCGAGTTGCTTGCGCTTCGTCTGAAATACATCGCGCGTTCTCGTCATCAACACAGTCCGAGGAGTCGTTGATAACTGGAAAATCGATTATCGTTATTTCTAGTACCGCTGAAACGTTAAAAGTAATATTTCTCACTGTCATTTATGGTTATTACGCAGTTATAAATATACATGATGAATACGGATATAGATATTTGACAAATTATCATTAATAATACTATTATTTCATTTCAATATTTTTTTCAAAAACTTACCATTATTTATATCAATAATTAATTTCGTATTGTACGTCGATCAATTGTACGATCAATTATAAACATGTATAAAGAACAAGAACGTTTTAGTTAGAATTTTACAATTTTAAGTATATTAAACAATAATCGCTGCAATATCAGAGTTACCGCATAATATCGTCATTTTCGTTATATTGTCTTCGTAAAAACGTTATAACATAAAATACGACGTAAATTACTAAGCTTTATGGCTACGTTGAATATTTAAAGGAACTTTCTTTCTCGATTGATATTGAATAATAAAATTTGATAGAATATCTTATTTTAAGATAAAATTTGATAGAATATCTTATTTTAAGATTTAGTTTTGAATATTAGCCTCTAATCATGCGCCTGTAACAACGTATTTCTTTCGGCAATAGCTTGAAAAATGCGAAATGAACATAAAGAGATTGCGCCTGAAAACTACTGCGATACGATCCATCCATAAATACTCCGTGATTCTAAGAGCAATGCGTAACTTTCCTTTTCGATAGCATCGTATCCTATAAAATCTCAATCACCTGTCGTATCGGCGGCTTCGCCTATATCGTTGTTAGACACTCCCATACAGATTTTCATCATCTTCACTCTTCGTCTTTACATATTCTTATAGAGTCATAAACGCGTAATATGTATATAAATTTTCTTTCCCTCTTCTCCTTTAAAAATTTCTATATACCTATTTCTTAGTTTGTATTTTCAAGTCTCTAATAAAAATTTAAAAGTAGCTTTTAATAATTGCATACACTGAAAAAAAATTCTGATTACAAACAGACGAATCAGAAAATCTTGTAGAATTTATCAAATATTTTGGTTATTGTAATAAAACTCAATACTTTATAAGTTATAAAATATCTATTTATAATTATAATCAGAATTTCTATTATAATAATCAATATATTTGATCAATCCTATGATTTTCTGATTCATCCGTTCTTAATCAGAATTTTTTTCAGTGTAGAAAAACGCATTCATTTCCCCTTTTGAGGTTCAACATATTACAAAAAAAGAAATAAATAATAAAACAGTTATAAGAGGATAAGTAATCATATTATTTTTTCAAGTAATTATATATTAGTTTTTCATATTATTATTATTTTTCATATATTAAAAATTTATTTTACAACTTTTTAATAAATAACTATATTCTTTCTAATAATAAAACTTTCTACATAATAGCTAGATCACCTCATCGTAACGAACGTCCAATTTTCGAACTGTCACTCAGTTTTACTGATTATCAGCCACACCAATTAGACTATAAACCTTCCGCAATTCTAACGTTAAAGACAACCTATAACTTTCCATTTCGATACTATCGCGCGTCGTAAATTCCCATTCGCCTGCTGTATCAGTTGTCCCGGTGGTAACATCCAGACACTTCTACGTAGACTCTTCATCATCGTCTTCGTCCCTCGTCATTATCCCATACGTATTCTCCGTTGATTTATGAACATCGGCAGATTACCGGCAGAACCGATATCAACGACCGTTGGTTCTATTCTTTGTCTTTTGCCGAACCACATTGAAAGCAAATCTACCGTGTTCAAAGTTTTACGATAGATAAAAAAACTGAAAGAATGAAAAATCTCAGTATTGATATTGATATTGATATTGATATTGATAGAAACATTCTATTTTAAAATAAAAGATTTACCAAGGCAAATTAACGTTTTATCGAGCATGAAACATTAATTTATGCTGATAAATATTACATGTATGAAATTTTTTTTAGAATTGAGAAAGTTTTAATTGTATAAATATTTAATTTTAAATAAAATTTGATTAAACTTTTTCAAGATATCACACGCGAGTTCTAATACGATAAAGTGCATTAAAATAATCTTTTCTTACAATTTTAATCTGAAATCTAAAACTTTTCACAATTATGAAGTGATTCTGACTTCAGACTGAGAAGAATAGTTATTTTCTTTCTTTCATTTAAGAAGAAGTTATCCTTTATTAAACTTTATAATTAGATCCATATATATAGTATACAATATATGTTTCTTTATATAAATTATTTCTTTCTCTTGTAGTTAAAAATTTGTTTTTTTCCTTGCTATCTTTTTGATGGATTTAGATCTCCGGCACTGTAAGCATTACATATTTATCTCTATAATCGCGTGAACGCTTTGTCGATCATTAACTGCAAAATGCCTCATACGATTTTCGATCTATCCCTATAGCGGAAACAAAAATGTAATGCATCGGGAATACGTTCGCGCCCGCCTACTGTCAAACCGCAACACAAACTATACGCTTACTCATGCGCCTAGTATTTCGCATCTTCGAACCCATAATAGACTGGCAGGTAAAGAGGCGTTCGACGATCGACCGCGATAAGCATCGGCAAGCATGAGTCGTTTTCCGCTAATCGCAACTTGCAAGGTAGTATCCAGTATCATCGCGGCATCATCTTTCGCATCTTCTTACAAACTGGAAGCGCATATATTCCGCAACGATTGCATCCTTCCCTAGTATATCTACAATATTTCCTGCTCGCTGTAACGATGCACGCAGCATCACCCTCGATTAAGTAGAATCGTAGCAACGCAGAATTCCTTTTGGTTAATATAAAATTAATTTTCTGTAAAATTACTTTTCCTTTCCAAAAAATTTTTTAATTTCTTTGTATAATACGTCTTACATTCGACATTTGCAACAAACTGATAATTTATAAAATTTTGATAAATTTGATTTACTTTTCACTAGCATACTCTTCTTTCTTTCTTTTTGTGAAAATTCAAAGGAACGCAAATGCATTCCAGTTCTTGTAAAACAAATTAAAGTTTTATATAATTATTTTACATATTTTGCGACGAGTATTATTGAATCATATTTATTTAAAATCAATATCAATTTTAATTTACCGAATAAAATTTAATGTATTTCAATTGCATTTTTTGCTGGAGAAATTAGAAGAATGTAGATTTAATTAAATGTTGAGAAATTCATTAAAATCTAATCTAATCTCTTTTTCAACTGTACTTATTGCAAAAAGTTCTTCATCAAATTTATATTAATATTATTGATAAAATATATTCCGTGCAAATTTGGTAAAGCTTCAATTTTGGATTCATTTTTTCCATCCCTTGAAAACTCAAGAGAACCATTGGCTCCCTGATAACATTTATGAACACGAGGATGACCCTTGGCAATACGAGACCGGTTTTAATCATTTCGATTATCCACGTTGAGCCGGCACGGTTGTACATATCCGTATAGGTTGTTCCATCATGCATTTGCGATGGAGCAATCGCCCACGCCATTAATAGTTTTTGCGCCACTCTTGCGCTGTAGACTTATATCGATGAGATATTCTCACAGCGTTTACATGAATTTCTTTTAGACTGTAAAATATGTAAACTACGCAAAACACGATCAGATAAAAAATGATAGTTTCTCATTCGAATACTTTTTGTGTCAAAAATATGAATTAATAATTCAATTCAATAACAGAAGAAGTTAAATAAAAATGAAAAAGATATTAATCATTGTCAATCTTTGTATTGTTTTTGTTATGGTTCGCTAATCAAATTAAACAGAAAAATTGAGTAAAGAGAAAGAAAGGCGGATAGAAAAAATGCATAATAGATTTCGATTATTAAGCCATCGATTGATCGACACAACCAAATCGACTACAAAAGACAAATAAAAAAAAATAATCGAGACTTTATACAGTTTCGCGAAACAATCGCGTAATTGGATTAGAGATTTATTTTCATGCATTTCAACCGATCGAGAAATTTATTGTATTTATTTTAAGTATTCTCGTTTCTCCAATTTTAAAAAATTTTATAGATAGAAAGAGTTAAGTAATTTTTATTTTTTTCGAATGCGGAAATATCCATACTAATTCTAACAATTAGCACGTGTCGAGCGATGCGATAAACAATACCAAAAATATAAAAAAGAATTATATTGACTATATAGCGGTCATGTTATCATGGCATTGTCGCGGAACTATCGATGAACTTTATCTAGCAGTTTTCGCTTGGATAAATTTTAGATTTTAATAAATTTAAAACTTAGAAATAAAAACCATATTATATGTATAATCTGATGACACTTTTATTATACAACGTCGATATAAACTGAATTTGCACGGTATCATTTCTCAACGCATGAATTACATTATCAGTCATAATAAACGTACAAACGTAAAAGAATAATTCGGGAATTCGTCTGGAAAAAATACGACGGAAACGAAACAAACCCTATTAAATCATATTAATGTATCAAATAGGATATAGTAGGATGTTATAAAAAAAAAGAAAATAAAATCAAAAAGTTTCAAGGTTCATAGTTATAAAATTATACCATCTTCTCTTAAAATTATTCTATCTTCTCTGTAAAATGATGTGGAAAATTGAAAAAAAAATTGGAAAAGCATTTAGAAAAAAAATATTCTAGTAGCCATATTGATCATAGATAACGTACTCACAATTGTAAAAACAACAGTTTTCTAATTAATGAAAGCTCCCTAATTTGATATATAACTATATTTATAACGTGGATGGTCTTGCGGGCAGAGCTTGCCCTCGATTAAACATTGAATCACCCACTCAGTGGATAGCACTGGAATTTGCAGCCGAGCCGCTCTGTCTATTACCCACGATGGACATCTCGAATTAGACACGACCACTACATTACTGTCAAAGTCCATCTTTTCCATTGTTTCTGAAAAAAAGAATTTTGTAAAATTTTTCGATGAATCGTAATTTATTTGAGATGACACACAAATGCGGAGAAATTTTATTTTAATTTTTATAAATTTTAATAGAATATATATTTTTCTATCTTAATATTATATATTAATAGTTCAAAATTTAATTTAAAAGAGTCTGTGACGATGAAATGAATACCTGAATTCTTCGCGATTAAAACTATCCCGCCCGCGTTCTCGCAAACTTGCCGCCAGAATGTGGCAAATTGTTCGTCGTATACCAGATTGGGAATTATCACGACGATTTCTGATAACGGTTTATTTCCACTCGTCTCGAATCTTTCTATGTAGGCCTTTTTCTGAAAACTCCAGCCATTTGGAAGAACATATTCCGCCGGATTCATGATCTTTCCCTAAAAATATATAATCAAATGTAAGTTATTACATTTATAATCCAAATTACTTTATACTCAATAATAAATGCTAATAAGGCTATAATAAATATAGCAAAATTGAAAAAAATATTGTAAAATAAAATATAAAAACAAGATTATGAAAAAATATAATATAATAAAAAGATATAAATTTATAATAAATTTACTTTATTATTAAAATATGACTAGAATATATATCAGTATGACAAACATAACTCTCTATAAGAACGATTGTCTTTTATTATCAGTGAGTCCCGAATTAAATTTCAACCGTCATTTCATGTATATTTGATTTCATAAGAAGTTGGAGTGTTAAACATTTATGAACAAAGGGATAATGATAATCTGATTTGGGAATTCACATTTCGTTTACAGATATTAAAAATATTAAGCACATTTGAAAAATTAATATAGAACAAGGAACGTTACATCTGGGATGACACGTGGCTCCGTGCTAATGCAAGTTATTAGTAATGGATTCTGGGTTCAAATTCCAGTGAGTCGTCATTCATTTTATATATATATTCCATTTTTCGAACCCCTACCGAGGAAACCGACTCCTCTTCTGGAGGCTAATCGGACTTCCGTAATCAGTAAATTGAAGAAGGGGGAGGCACAATGGACCTAATTTGAGTGCCAGGCGAGCTTCGCTGAGAACCGTCCCCCTTAGCATCGTTATTATTAAGGAATGTCGCGCTACCTCTGCACAGCATCTTATGATCCACTTGTGATTGCACACGCGAATGCCGACCGATAGGCACAATATGCTCTTTTCCGTGGTGTTCGGCACGTTCGTAATAAGCATTGTGTTCTTGTATTCGTCTTTTGGTATCTGTTTGAAGTTTTCATAAATTTTCCCATTGCCTGCTAAGATCTGATCGCACAGTCTGTCGTGCACGAAAGGTCGGTCCATCCATTCATCCTCGTTTTCAGTCTCAGAATCCGTTTCAGTGGCTTCCGTTTCCATACTCCACGCAATCGGCTTCATGTCCAGGTATCTAAAATGAGTCAATGAATGTGAATAGGACTCTTGTCAAAGAAATAAGAAAACATGCAGATATTTCGTGCTTTGAGGAAATATTTATATCTCTTTATTTTATAATTCGATATTTTTGTATTAACATCCTCATTTATTATATTGTATTTAATATATAAATTGTATATTAATATTTTAAATCAATGTTTTGCTAAAGTTTTCTGATGTTCTAGCATTTATCAAAATTAAGAGCGTCTCATTCAATTGTTAAATAAATAAGTAAATAAAAGAAGAATATACCTGGGCAGTGTTTCTAAGGATGCGCAAGTAAGGATGAACGACTTGCCCTCGAAGAGATTGGAATTCGTTGGAATTGGACCAAGAATCTCTATCATATGTGGATCTTCCGTCTTCTTTTTGCTACATGGCTTGCTCTTGATCTGCGGTTCTTTCACAATGATCTGCTCGTACCGCTCGTACGGCGTGCCGATTATCTCCTTCTGCACGCCTCTTAAAATATGTATGTTTTGTATCTGAGCGGATTCAACATTTGAGTCGCTCGACATCCCGTCGTTGTCCGATAACGCGCTCTTCTCCTTCTTCGGCTTCTTCGCGGACATGCCGGACCCCGAGGGTTCCGATTTGGTTTTACTGGCCGAGGTACTCGTGCCGGCGACGTTCCTCCTGGACTTGGGAATCGAGAAGAGCAGCGTGCCAATTCTCTCAGAGCGTCGATTTGCTGTCAATGTTGTCCAGAGCCTGGCCGAGCGCCTTCTGCGCGCTCGACAGAAAACTCTTATCTGCCGAGTCCACTTCCTCCTCGAGCACCTACGCCTGATTGATCGGCGGACAAGAAATGTCCTGCACTTACACGCGCAATCATGCGCCCTCATCGGCTTCCACCGTTGCAGTATGTGTTGTCCGACGTGCGAACATTGACGATGATGCCGCAGGAGCCGTAATCATTGGTCTTTGTAGAACCGAATAAAATATCCGATTAAAATATTCTTCTACATTTTATTACTCTAAACATAAATACAAACTACAAAATATTTCAAAATAAAGTAATAATAATGTTATAAATTTCGATGTGACTCTGAAAACAATTTATGAAGAAATAGCATCATTTGTGTAGTAGATTTTTGGTTTAAATAAAAAAAAATTCGGTTCTGTATTTAAAAAATGTACACTCGCAATATAACGTAAATAAATAAATATACACTCGCATTCTCACACATACTTTTTTATAAGACAACAACATTTACTTGTAAGATCATTTTATATCGTGCAATAATGTAAATGCAAAGCAAATAATTGCTCTTAAAAATTAGAAATATTAGTTCATAATGTTGTATGTGTGTGTATTTGTGCGCATACACGCACTGTTAAATATTAAAGAATCAGATTTCAAAGAATTTCTTGAGTAAAGTAAATCATATTTTGTTATTCTTACTACCACGTGCTAAATTATTATTTTTATCCCTATGGTAGAAAAATAATATTACTACATCACTATATTGTAATGAATATGTCTTAAATAGGATGTTAGTCTTGTATTTTTTCGAAAACTTATGTATAAAGAATGGACAAGAAGAACAGTCTAAAGAATAACTAAAAATTTTAACTATTTAAATAAAAACATGCCAATAAATTATGTGTTCTTTTTAAATAGCACAAGTGATTGTTATAAACTCAAAAAAAATTTACTTTTTAAAATTCTTTATAAATTAATAATAACAGAGCGTAACTCGTTCGAAATAAGCTCAAAAGAATTCCTTTTTGGTAATTCCTTTTCAAAAGGATTTCGTACAAACATAGCTTTCAACGGAATTCCTTTTATATCTGAAAAAGGATTTAAAATTTATGACATAAAAGCGAATTCTTTTTGAATTCTTAAGAAAATTTTTAAAACGGAAATGAAAAGAAAAAATAATTAATTTTATAACTCGAAATTTAAAAAAATGTTTTTAAATTCTTTGTACTGTCTGAGTTCTGTTTAGTTAAAATTAAATAAATAAATTTGTATTTTTGTGTTGAAAAAAATATATTTTTTTACAAAGAAATTGACGCAAACATATAAGTAACATTAATTAGTAATAAGCGTAATTAATAAAGTAATGATACGCAATAAATCGTGTAAAATAATTAAATTTTTATAATTAATTAATACCTTCATTAAATTATTGTATTATTTTCTTATATAGTATCTTGAAAAATATTATTTTTTTAATCTATTTTTGTTTTATTGTCAATAAAACTTGATTACTTAAATTGATTTCATATTTGTTTTGAGATATTAAGTCTCATGTCTTTTTTCAGATTTTAAGTTTGTATTTAATGATCCGCTTTAAAAATATTTTATGTACTTGACACCTTTTTCTTTTTTTAAAAAGAAATGTAGTGATTTTAAATTATAAGCGGGATCTGGAGATATACGTCGTTTCTATTGTTTAGCAGCTCGTACTCGTACTTCCGTTATTTCCGTTATAAAAATAACTGTAATATGCGTAACAGTGCATCCTTGGATCAGGATGCAACACCATGTTGAGTGCCGCAACGAAGATTATTGCTGAATAAGAGTGGAAGGAGGTCGAGAGGTACTTCATACTGGATTTATTTTCCGACTACGTTATCCCAAATGATACTTCAGTTACATTCTATCGTAGACGATCGTAATTACTATCGATCTGCGGCTCATGCACTATCAAAGATCGCGTCTGATAATGATTGCATTTAAATTAGTAGATTAATCGGGCCGAGGAATCTTTCCGGTGATTGAAGAGTAAACCGATATTGGACGGCTATATTAATAGTGATCTTATCATGCTCTTCCGAATCTTTATGATATAATGCTTTCGTTAATGTACGATTTAATATACGATGCTTCATCGATTACATTGCGCGTATAAATTACTGCAAAATATACCTAAGTTTAAAATATTTTTATATATAAAAATCTCGTCTGACGAAGCTGAAATTAACAATTACATTTAGCATAAATTTTTTTAATCTGTATAAAAAAATAATACTATTTTTATAACAGTATAAAATAATTTTAAAAAAGGTAAAAAAAGCGTCAAGTATACGCCCGCAAAAAATGTTCTAAAAAGAAAAAGTAATGATATATCTTCAAATTACGCCAACTATAGAAACGTGTATTTATATCAACTAGAAAGCTATTATTTCATTATTACTCTTTAATAATAAAATACCATGCAACGATTAATACAATTCTACAGTACAGTATTCAAAATACTTGACGCTGCTCAACCGAATATGTTAATTGCCTTATTAACAAATCCTTATACTCTACATTACGTACTAAAATGTTTATAAGAACTACAATGATGTCTTAGCAATCTAAATTATATAATTAAATTCGCCAGAACACATTATGCATATATTACAAATGTAATTAAACTTATTCTTTAAACTTATTATTTTTTCAGTTAAACTTATTATTTTTCAGTTTAGCAGCGCCAAGTATTTTGAATACTGTACAGAATCGTATTAATCGTTGCATGATATTTTATTATCAAAGAGTAATAACGAAATAATAGGTTTCTAGTTGATATAAATACACGTTTCAATACATATAGTTGGCGTAATTTGAAGATATATCATTACTTTTTTTTTAGAACATTTTTTGCGGGCGTACATATACTTGACGCTAATTTTTTACCTTTTTTTTGTGATATCACACATTTTGTAGTATCAAATATACCATAGTTAACGAATTAGTTCATCAAACGCATATGAAATCATTCTATTTACATGCATCAGTCAGATTGACTTTGGATAAACATTGATTAACATAATTGATTATTAGTTTATTCAATAAAATTATTAATTTTCTCTTATAGCAAAATTACTAATTACGAATTACATAATTCATTATTTCTAATCCTTATTATGCAACAAAAAATTAATTCTATTCACTATAATAAGAATACGTATAATGCTATGAATATTGCTTGACGAATTGTATGATTGTCGATTAATATACATTTCTTTGAGTGCAGATTATTTTTAATATTTGATTTACTTTTTATTTATTTCTAATGCTTGAAACTAGAAACTAAAAAGATAAAAGGTAACTTAAACTGAGATTATAGTTAATCTACATTTATAGAAATATATATAAATCAACCAGAATTTAATCGAAGCTGCTTTTAGTAATCAAATCCCACGTTTATCGCTGTATATTTCTTATTTATACAGATAACACTGTATATGATACTTATATATATACGAGAGAAATTAATTTATCAGCCGCAACCAAACGTTAAATGTGGGATATGATTGCGCGGATAATATCTTAATCTCTATGATTCGGAAACGTCTAGAACATGAGCGCGAGAATTTATGCGCGAATGTGTGTGTTCTCAGTTCCTAATATTTCGATTGATCCGTGACCTATTCCAGAATGCGTATTGATTACTTCGCTCATTAGTATAATACAATATCGTGCATTATCGAAGTAGACTAACAAAGAGATACTGGATTAAGTCGTTTTCAATTAATAAATCGCAATTTATCGAGGGACATAGATAAAGAGTGTTAATAAAAAAGAAAAAAAATTATGCCCCCAATGAACGTTCTGCGATATGGACAAGCATATAAATGATAATATCCCGAATTGCAGAGAAATCACGCGGCGAATTTATTGTATATAGAGGAAAAGTTTTATTTATTCACAAATAGTTGTGTTTTCGCTGACGTGTTGTTGTTTTATATTAAATATATTTTGATATACTCCAGCCGTTTTTATTTCGTTTCACTTCCTTGATGTTTTTTTTCAAATTGAAATCCTCAGAATCGTGTAGATAAATTTAAAAGATTTTTAACCAAACTGTTTTTTTAATCAAAAGACACATCTCGCGTTAAATGTTAGTGTGTCACACCGGATAACAGTAATAACAATCAACATTTCACATAATCTTTACCGCGAATTATATCCAGTTTATTCCCAAACTCCATCGAAGTTGAATACGGTTTCACACAAATGGTATAAAAGGATGTGAGATTAAGAATCAGTTTTATTTCATTGGATTTTAATTACATTTTTACGATTACAACTTGACAATATTTTCATCGCAATTACGAAATATGCGAAATTATAATCTGTCATGTCTCTGATTTTTCCTGCTGTGAGACTGAATGAACTTCCGCATTAATAAGATATACGGGAATTCTGCCATTAAAGACAATGCATAAGCACAGAAATAAGTACTCCCGAAGTGTCCTAAGACCATGGTACCCTAAAAACGAATATTGTGACAAAAAGTATATTTGTTTATCGATGTCAGGGTTTTTTAATATTCGAGTACTTACTGTAGACAGAAATTCTAAATGAGCAGCTGTTTCATTGTGCAGGCGAATCGAATTTATAATAAAAGGATTTAAAAGATAAGCACAATATGTGAGTCTGCTGAGAGGAATCCAGATTTTGCTTGTTAATATTTCTTTCATTATGCCTGTAATAAAGTCAAGTGTTTGATGATAAAAATAATAGTATAAAATTTTTTTCGAAATTATAACGTTATTGTGTTTTGCTCCTATCTATTACAGAAATGCTTATTAAAGCGTGAATCAGATTAAATGGAATATAAATTACTAAATAATGATGTATTACTACAATTTATTTATATTGTTATAATATAAGATGTATTTATATATTATTAAATTAACTAACCTCCGTGCTTAGTACAGCACACTATTACAATCCATGCTATACCTATGGCCCAAACTGTTCTGCTTAACGCAATGTAGATAGCAGTAGACAGAACGGATATTTGTCGTTTGTAAAGACCGAATAATACGAGAATGTTGCAAGCGCTACCGACACTCCAACATAAAATTAAAGTGCTCTGAAATTTATGTTTAAAATATCGTAGTACATTAAAAAATTTGTATTTGAGTTAAGTAATTCTTTTATATATTTATATAATTTATTGTGACTATATTGTGTAATTATATTATGATTTTTCAGTGCAATCGTATTAAATTATAAAGCGCAAAATTTCAGTGGTTAATTTAGAATCAAACAATTAGTATACTCACAAATACTTAACGTTCTTTTGATACAATTATTAAATACTAATGAGCAAATAAAAATCTAATCGCAAATATAGGTGCATGATTAAGTAAATTAATAATTTTTAATAAACCTTATTTTTGAGAAATGATTCTAAAATTATTAATTTATCTTAGACATTTTAAATCCGCGTTTTAAATAATTAAAAATGACAATTTCTAACTATTATTTGAATATTAATTCTATGTATTTTTTATTGCTATTCCAACGATTGCTTATATTTTTATACATTAAATTCTTTTATAAATACGTTAAACACCTAAAAATACATTTAATATAAATAATACCTTACCCTTTTCAAGACTATTTTCTTGTTTAGTTTTATTATAATGTAACCTGTGATCATTCCAATAATATATGGACCAATTCGAAGCCATGGTGAATAGTATAAGACATCTATAAGTCTATGCTGTTCGTCTATGCTACAATAACAAAAGGCGCTCATTTAAATAATTAATCTCATGTTCAATAATATGACTTTGTAACTTACGTTTGGACATATTCGTGAACGTATGAGATATAGCCGTTTAATATAATCGAGCCTATTAGAAGTGTACCTAGTAGGATAACAGCCGTGTAAAAGAATCTGAAATTCGTAGTTTATATTTCATTCTTCGGATATACGCGCGAGAAATATACATAACACCGCATTCATCAAGGATCGTTTAACTTGTAATACTTACACGGTCGACAGAATCAAAAGCGCCAAACCGATTATAAAGAATTGCATATCGTTGGCTAAATACCAACTCCAAGTCATGCACTGCAAGGAAATGGGAATTTCAATAATTTAGAAATGAGGAATCTTTCACACGCTTTCCAACGTGCGATAATATTGTAATTAAATTCACGTTCGTTACCATCGAATTGAAACTGAAGAAATTATTTATGTACAAGAGATTTCTCCACCAATATTTTGCGCAAATTTCGTGCGGCCTCTCCGCGTCGTAGAACTGCGAGGTTTTGTCGTAATAACCCGAGTTTAATTGCAGTATTCCTATCATCAACATGTAAGACGGTGTCAATCTTAAAACAAATTTTTAGATTTAACAAACGGACATTCATTATCGTCTGGCTCGCCGTTGAATTGAATTTTTTAAATCGCATTTTCTCATTATTTCGCTCATTACTGTCCTATTGAATGCTGTCGCGCTAACAGCGTTGTCTTTGTTTATTGTTCGCGCAAATCGAGATAACGGAAAAACGTACCGAAAAAATCGTCTCATTATGCCTATAAAAAATTCCTTTAGCTTCTCCTGCCAATTAATGGATTTATTTCGTTGTTGGTCCGCATTATACTTCAGATTCGTGTACGTCAATAAAAACCCGCTTAAAAAGAAATAGGTGTCAACTGATAAGGTTGCGTTGCTTATCACTTGGACAGGTGTACCCTCGCTGTATCTCAGCATATACATTTTATTGTCTACGTATACAAAATAATTTTATGCATGTACGTACAAATATGTTACGTAAATTATTACATAAATGATCATTTCTATAATTTTTGTTTCAAGATACTTACCGAAATACTGCCTCGTGTAAAATATGGTGTGAAATATGATTATCCAAATCATGGTTAGAAATCTCAAGCCATGGATAACAGGTATTTCTTTGGCGTCCAATTTCGTGCAAAATATCATTTTTGTATTCGTGTAAACGGAGAAACACATTAGTATATCTCCGATTCTATTTTTTTTACGTGGAGACGACGAGTCTGTCATTTGCATCTCACAGATCGCGTCTTCTACACCTAAATCACAGTTCAGAATTTTTAGCATCTATATTAATATAGAAATTGCAAAGGACACTTGCCAATTGAAATATTGGGCGAGAAAACAATCGGAAAAAAAATATTGCACCATAGAAGCAAATAACACGTGATATAGAAGGGAAACATTTTTTTTTTGCAGAATTTTATTAAAATAACATTGACTCCAAAGTAATTAAATAATTTCAATGTAGAATGTGAGTGTCAATTTCTTTTGGAATACAAAGAATATGGTAGAAGATACGAATAAATATTACAGGTGATCTACTACGAAGAAGCTTATGAAGTTTTAAACATATACTTACTAATGATAGTTTTATTCTTCGCTTTTAAATTTTTTTGATGTACGAATATATCGTATATTGTGCCGCTTAGCACCATGGCAAAAGTAAACATTAAAACGACACTGAAATCATAAAAATAATATACAATCTCTTCCAGTGCTTCCTCAGACTCTTGGAAATTTTATTACATATCATTATTTTAGACATAATTTTTGTTGTCTTCGTGTTTATCAACGAACCATATAAAAAGCATTCTACCACTCAGTAGCCATTGATGATCGTCCTTCAAGTCTTTTACTCGGATTAGGCTGAGATTCATGGAATAGAGATCGTTAACTAAGAAATTTCTTTTACGAAGTATTCTTTCCAATATGAAGCTCAAATCATTCACGGAGCAGGACGCAGGTAAGCAGAGACCAAGTATAATCATATCCTAAAAAAAAAACCTATTAGCATATCATAAGCGATACAATACCAACAACAATTAATATTTGAATATTTTTTATAATTTTACCTTTAAAAATTTTAATATTTGTTTTCATCAAAGAGGTTTCACCAAGAAAGATCGAATACGCTCGAACAAGTTTGTTTATTTTATTGTAACTTTCTCTTTTCATAATTTATTAGACATGTGCCATGTATGTAATAAGACTAATATGTTGTGTAGGCTCAGTAACGTTTTCAATAATTATTGTTATTAATTTTCTCGCATTGATTGAGAAATAAAAAGATTTATCTAGATCGTAATATAGAAAAATGCAAGAACTGTGCGATTTAGGATCGGTTAACATATTATTCATTGTTGCTGCAATTTTGAATTAAAATAAAAATTGAGAAATCTACGGAGAGGTCGGTGATTTGAAACGCGATATACTATAATTGATCTCACGAGCAACAAACTTACTTCGTTTGGTAGACCGGTTTGATACTGAAGAGTACTGTTGTGTTTAAAATGAGCAACGAAGTAATTCACTTCGAAGGGCGGGTATTCATCCCGCGGATCGCGGTAGTGTGAGTTATTTAATATAAGCCGTTTTGCGATTTCGAAGGGACTCCTGTTCATCACATCGAGGCACTGACTACGACTGCCCAGCCAAAAATTGTTTCCATAAAAGAAACCCGACTTTGGGCCGCCGCTGGAATCCAACGCTAGAACATATAATTTATATTTAGAATTTACATTAAGAATACATAATTTAATTGTTATTCGCGAAAAAGTAGCATTTCTTCTTCATTCTTAGTCAATCATCAGAACTTTAATTAATTGTTTACGGATAACTAATTATAAGATATATACTGATTGGACTTTCCATGCAATATAGAAAATCGCATCTATTAATTTTTTATCGAAAGTAATATAATAATAGCATTGAGAATGATACCGCAATAGTTGTAATGCAGCATTACGTAGAAACTTACATACATCAATGCTAAACCAATATCGAGACAAAACGCAAAAGGTGACTCAATAAAATATTGATTTGTCTCAAATATTTTAATTTTTCTAATATTCAATAGCTATACGTTTTTGTTTTAATGTGAAAAAATTTTAAACTTTGTATTTTTAAGATAATAAGAAACTTAAA
The DNA here is from genome assembly GCA_928718305.1 of Tetramorium bicarinatum. NCBI lineage: Eukaryota > Metazoa > Arthropoda > Insecta > Hymenoptera > Formicidae > Tetramorium > Tetramorium bicarinatum. The sequence goes on from OV788328.1 coordinate 12,568,143, forward strand.
TTAATTATTAAACAATAATTGTGCCTTTTTTTTAGTTACTTTTATTTTCACTGAATGTGCCAAATTTTTGCAACTATTATATTATATTTTTCATTATTTTGCATATGATAAAAGTTAAATACAATATCCTAGTTATGCATTGCGCTTTTTTATTTTTAATTCATCATATACAAATATAGATATTTCAAGAAAAAATTAGATATGACTTTTTTTGTTGAGCGAGATATAGGTGCGCTTTTATTAACATGGAATAAAATTAATTACGGTCTAATTTTTTGCTTAATTTTTTTGCAAAGGTAAAAAAAGCGATAGAATCAATTTGATTTTGTCAACTGTTATTTTTAACGATTTACGCAGTAAAACAAATTCAATAAGAGATTGTTTATTTTAGGTTTTCAAATTTTGCATTCGATTTATCGGTTATGATTAAAAATGAACTGTACTCACTCTTCAAACCCCATAGTATTCGTTGATCGACAGCGTTTTTAAAATCTCGTAGTTCCATTCTACATGTTGTTGAATCGAGAAGCCCGGATCTGGAGGCGATGGCATAGGCAGGCAGTAAACGGATACTGTTGTCATTTTCGTTAGATCCGTGAAATTGTGTTGATACGCAGAATAATGCGGCGGAATAGCAAATGTATAAAACGAATACAAGTCGCTGACGTGACATAATGCTTTAGCACCAAAAAGTCACAGTTACTGTTATTTTCACCGTACTATAGACCGTGGCAAATACCGATAGATCGTGAAATCAATTACGGAAATACGACAGAGCGAAACCCGATTTTGCTCACGTAACGAGTTTCATTAATCTAGGATTGTTCTCTTTTACCACATAATGGAGACACATTTATCCCGACAAATTTTATTAAAGAAAAAATGTTTATTATTCTGACTGCGCAAACGTTAGTGTAACGTCTTAGAGAGTTTTAGAGTTTTGTCAAGTATTCCCCTTTAATTTGTACAATGGAGATTAATATTGGTCAGCCAGATTCGTCAATCGGAACAAGACTAGTATATATAGAGACGCTAATGCGTATTTATGGTAGAAAGCGAAACGTTTTTCCCATCAACTTTTTCGAGGTCAGGCGGAGCCTGTTTGTGCATATCATTATATGCCGACTTTCGACGAATATGACAATCTACAAAAATTTATGTTGTAAGAAGAATAAAAATTGAATTTATGAATTTTTATACAGCCTCTGTGTGAAATTAAAAATTACGATAATGATCATGCTGACGGTAATTGCACAAGAATGTATGGGTAACTTCAAAACGACATAACTCCATGAAAAAAAATCGTACGACATTCAATTTTTTTTAATTTACGCGGAAAAGTCTAAATTATTCAATAGTTGTAATAACATTTGCGACAAAAATTTATGCCAACACATGGTGTGCGTCAAACTACACAATTTTTTGGGAAATAAAACACGTCCTTATTTATGAAGACATGGCTCGAAGGGAGAAAGATAAAATCAAAATGTCCTAAACTCTTTTTAAAGTAGAGATTTTAAGCTTCAAAACAAAATAACATTTTTTAGGATACGACCACTTTTGACGGAGTTACGCTTATTTCTCAAAATTTCTCATGAAATCATGAGAAATTTTGGCATGGAATTATCTAAGCGATAATTTTGATCGCCAGTGAATATATACATTTAAAAAAAGATTAAGAGAGAGCCCAAGTGTATGCGCCGATGTAAAAACGATTTTCTCTACAAATCTTTTAATTTCTTATCTAAAAAGAGTCTTTTCTGTAAAAGTAATGATATGATATGTTTTTAAAAATTTATCTTTTCAAAAAAAAGGTTAAGAAAAAGCGCCAAGTGTACGCGCCGATGTAAAAACGGTTTTCTCTACAAATCTTTTAATTTCTTTTCTAAAAGAAGTTTTCTATCTATAAAAGTAACATTATTAGAAATTATTTTCTTAAAAACGGTTTTCTCTATATGAAAGTAGATTTATACAAAAACTATTAAAATAGAAAACAATTTTAAATAATAATCTTAAAAAACGAGTAATTATTGAGTGAAATCAATTTCATCAGTGGCGTTCTTTAGTTGGGAATATGTCAGTGAGTAATGTGCGCCGAGTAGTGTGCGTGGTAAAGCTAGCAGCAAAACGCTCACATCATTTTAAAAACTTGGCATTGCTGAACCAAATAAATATTATTGAAATTTCATTGAAATTTCTCTTATCGCGATTGTCAGAAATATAGCAGAAATATCTGACGTTATGCGATATGATGACACGATCTTTGAATTACATATTTTTTTCTTTCACTCAAGAGATTAACCAATCAGCCTGAAAGAAGAAATATTTAAAAGTGACTCGGGAGAGAATTTAACTCTGGATGACTAGACACTACATGCCGTGATTCATCAATAATCATAGCCTTGCAAAACAATTGATCTCATTAGTGATCAATAATTGTAGTGCCAATAATTGTGTTCGTCATTGCTGAATACCGAATTAAAAGCGCAAGCATCCATTGTTAAATATCAATCGCATTGCGCGCAATCCATTCACGTTATTAGCTATATTGCGAGCTCTTCCAACTTGAATTAACAAGTAGTTCATAATCATGTGTTTGCCATAATCATGTGTTTGATAATCAGAGTGACTTGATTATTCCGTTTCCTTTGTTGTCTTTATAATTAAATTTTATGTATTAATTATAATATGTACACTCTCTCTATTTCTTTGGCAGATTTGAAACATGCGGATCGCAAAGGCAAAATTAATTAAGCTTTAAGAATTTAACAATTAATTAGCGGGCTGAAAAGCTTACGTCATTCACGAACGAGGAATAAATCTGAGAATCAGGAGGGCAAGCATGCTTAATCGCCCCGTTGTTTCCCCACTACACCCCGTCGTTTCGCGATGACAAACCCGTATTCAAGTCAACGCTTCGTCCGATCCCGAGTGTCCCCATTTCGAAATTGCAATCAGAGTGCTCCGGTCGATGCCATTAATTTCCGTCGCGTATGTTTCCGCGCTGGTGACCGACATTTGCATAGGTGACGGAGATAATCCAGAAGTTTACGCATACTGTGTGTCCTCGTGTGAAACGTTCCGCATGACATAGATATATGATTGCACGAGCACTTGTATCCTAATTAGTATTCACTTAATTCGACATATAATATAAGTCAATGTGGAATGATCGTTATATGTATATTAAAAATAACATTTGCAAATTTCTCGATCGCGCGAGATTAAATTATATATAAATTATTAATTAAAATCTCGCGATAATTAGAACATTTTTCAATCAATTTCGGAGCTGTAATAATTCACGGCACTTGTGTCAATATTCCTAACCAAATCTGGGTAACATGCGTGCTCAAGTAATGCATAATGCAGTAGCTTGCTAATATTACATTGCCCTCGAGGATTCTCAAAATATAGTAACGCGCAAGTATGTAAAAAAAACAAAACAAAGTATTATAAACGCAAATAATAATTATGAAAAATGGAAATTTTTTTGGGCAGTGTAATATTATATAGTTTCAATGCAACGATGCTGCAGAAAATTGTTTAAATTTTCTTATCTTCGTCTCTAAATCTTCATCTCTCACCCAAAAAAAAGTATTTTACGTTCAAAGTGATTTTTCCTATAATCTCATATTCTAAACTTACTGTTTTATACACATATTCCTCTTTCAATAAAGTGAAAAATACTTTTTTTTTTCTTTTAAATATTCTTGTTTATACTATTTTTCTCTTAATTTCAGAGGAATCCTCTTGAGCTTAATATAAGAGTAAAAATCTCTAAAATTTAGAGAATTCACGTATATCAAAATTATTCTTTTTTTTTTTTGGTGCTTCATTCCTTTAAAACACGTCTATTTTACAATTTCTGACATTGTATAATTTTCAGTTTTCAATACTGTAAATATACATCTTTCATTAATCGTGCAATTCTTTAACGCGACAGGAAAACTTTGTTCACAAAATCTACATCTAAACTCTTGTAACTTATATTTACTTCAATCCCTCGTCGCAACGCTGTTGAGCACCGACAAAGTCAACGCGTTTGCGTTACAGTTCGCGAGAATCGCGCTCGAGCGTGCACACGTGTGCGACTCGTGAGAATTCCTTACCTCGGAGCCGAGAAATGGTAATTCTCACGGATCCGACAATCGGGATCCCTCCGCGTAATTTTGTGGCTCTCGTGCTCATCGCCTCGACACGCATGGCAATCGCACGCCGTTCGCCTCGGGCGATTCGACGAGCAGACGTTCTAGGTGACTCGAACGTCGGGCATCGGCAGAAACATGCGAGACAGATGCTACTTACAGTCCACCGATTTCGGAAAAAGCGGGTAGACATATCATTATCTCTTCAAATAAAATTTGTTTAAATTTGAAATAGCTCGTCAAATATGCGAACAATACATATGAAAAGTTCAATGCGATTTTTTTTGACATTTGAGAAGAGTTAAAAGTACAAAATGCCCCGAAAAAATTATATTTTATATTCATAGAAATTTTCAAAATAATATTAGTAACAATTAAATGATATCATCGCTTTGATGTTTGAATGAAAGAGAACATTTATACTCAAACATTTAACATTTTTATTTAAAAATTAGAATGGAGTTCTTAGAGAAATTAAAGGATTGTTGCTATTAATTTTGTTATTAAAAAAAAGAACATTGCATTGTTCTATCTTTCCAAACTCTCAATTAACCCTCAAACACTGCACTATCTTAGTCATCTTATTTCACTGCACATGGATTAGCGTAATCTAGAATTTCTTTTTGTTTATATCCCAAGATCTGATGTACTAACTTTAAAGTATTTTTTTCAATTGATACGCCAGATGCTGAGAAAAAAATATGTTAATAAATGTTTGAAAATCGAACTGGGTTACTGTAACCAAATACAATGTTTAAGGATTAATATGAAGAATATATACGTTTTTAAATACTTTAATTTATTATAATGAGAATTGCAGTTTTTTCCCAGAAAATAGATATAGTTAAGAAACGATAAAAATATGATTTTATTGAAAAAAAAACCTATATCCGCGAAAGCTTAAAATCGGCTGTTAGACAGCGGTCACTTAGATTATCGCGGTCATCGATTTCTCGTAAAATTAGCAAATCGCCGCGATACATATATAATATAGAAATCCATTACTGATTTCTTGCGCGAGTTACGGTAGGTACTTTACGCGTGAAGTGAACGATAACGGCGGAAGCATAGTATGTACGGTGTAGTACGTATGTACAACGTTGCATCGAGCTGTTAAGACCATTCTATAATTGCGTAAATGTAGTTGTAATTGTAAGGCTGTAAGAAAATGACCAATTATAGTCGATTATTCTTCGATCGTAAGATGAATATTCGATTACGATTGGTCATTTTCTTACAGCCTTACATTTACAACTATATTTACGCCATTGTAGAATGGCTTTTAGGCACGCGTAAGTCTACATCCCACGACGTGGATAAGCCATTAGAAACGTGCGTTCTGACATGCGTGAAATCGTCAAAGATAATGCGCGGATAAGCAAGCGGATAGCCAGCAAGAGAACGCAATGGGAAATGTGACGAATCGCATATATCAAGAGCGTGTCGGTTCACTTGAATATCTGCTGATAAGGCGTGCAAAGTAGTATAATTTAATGCATGCGAAGCGACGTATATGTACATACATACATTCGTATATTAAAGATAAATATAAGAACTTTTGAACAATCGAATATACACATCTCGATAAAAAGAAATGAGAAAATCGAAGAACTGGCTATCCATGTCCATGTAAATCTTTTTAACACTTTAATTAAAAATCAAACTTCAAATATCCTGTGAGTTTTGTGAGTAAACTGACGCGTGGAAATCATGAAATTTAAGCGTTTTCAGATTTTACTGCATTTTGATAACTGCTAATGCTACTTCTTATCATTCTACGTCACGTGAAATACTAGTCGTGAAACCGCGAAATTGTTGTAAATCAATCTAGATAGGCGTCAAATTTTGAAAAAAAATTAAATTAAATTAAATTGTTTTAATTTTTAAGAGCTAGTATCTCTACATGGTTCAACATTTTTAACGGCGTCTGTAATTACCGTGCTATTACGCCGAGGCATGTTTCACATACATATATATTTTTAGAAAATTTAATTTTAATAGCCAGTCGTACATTCCATTTAGCTTAAGCGAAATGGGCGGGCTTGAGAGACTCGGAAGACTTAGCTTCCAAAGAAAACGGTAATAACCTACCTCAAAAAGAAACGGATCAAATCGCGTGTTGGATGCGCGACGGAAGAGCTGAGGAATTGGCCCCGGCACGTGAGAGGAGCCTCTCTGTGTGAGATACCTAACTGTATCCTCTCGGATTACTCACGCCTCGGATTACTCCGCCAACGGCTCCTCCGCGGCATGTAATAATCGTTCTCCACATCGGCAATTAGCGTGCCCCGTTCGCGATTGTTTCCTAAATCGTTTTCCACTAATCCATCGAGAAAGCCACGCATCGACAACTTACACCGTATGATCTGACACGAAGATATATCTTGCTTTCGCAAGACGCGTTTCACCGTCATTTACCATAATCTTCCAAAATTAATTCTGTTGTTCGAGAAATCTAATTAATATCGTCTTAGCGTTGCTTTCTGTTATAATGCTTCTTGAGGCAATCGTTATTTTAATAAGTTCCGCGCTCTAATATTATTAGATAGTATAGAACTGTAAAAGACATCTTGATCGTATTAAACTAATATGCTTTTCTCAAAAATTTATAACATCTATTAAACTACCATTCTGTTCCATTTTGAAGAAGGACGAACATTCATTATTAATACAGAGAACCTACTTAATTTATATAATACATCTTTCAGCTTTTTATCGATTAAGGATTTTTTAATATTACTCTTTTTTTAAATCAATATTTTTGAGCAGCTCAATTTCATGTCATTTCAACAAATGATATTAAAATAATTCACGTGATGCACGCATAAACGTTAAATAATACATTAAATTTTATATTTATATAAATTATATAAAAAATTTAATGTACAATTATTATAAAATAATAATTATATGTATATTAAAATTTGCAATATAAGGAAATAAAGTAATTCCAACTTCAAACACCAAATTTTTGATAAAACACACGTAATCTTGCGAAATTGAAATTTCAATGCGTTAGCGTACGTGATTTCAATATCGAGAAAAGAAGCTAAAGTCGGACATAATGGAGATTGTTGCTAGAGAAGCGTACACACGCTTCAATTCAATATTGAATCTCTCTCTCTCTCACCGTGCAGCTGCAGACGAACGGGATTCCTCGTCATATTCCCACAAGGGCGTTTTCTTCCCGAACATCGGTATTCCGTGGCGTCCATGCCGTCCGATCGTCCTCATCTCGCCTTAATTGATACGTCGAGATCCTCGAGTTAGCCGAGCACGACCGGGTCATGCTTAACGTGCGGTGTACGGAAATTATCTCGCCGTTTCACGTAATAGCAGATCCAGCGATCCTCGTATACGAAACAAGAACGTACTCTCGGAGTCGAACAAGTATAAAACACCGATATTCATGAATTGCCCGCGCCTCGATTCTGCTTGCGATCGATGATCGTTACCGCTTTCCAATTAGCGGATGAGGTCTCATTACTCGTGTATACGAGATTGTTGTTTCTTGTCGTCGCTGTTGCATTCTGAGGAGCCAATTTCCTCCATCACGAAAGAATCGAGTACCATGTAAATATAGCATACGTACTTCATTTCTCGTTTCGTTTTCTTCAATGGTACCGGTCTTAATGTCGTTTTAACGGTTAATAATCACCGTGGAGAATCGTTATTTCCGCTTGCTGTACGTGGATGTGTGCTAGATATTTTTTTACATCGTTTCTATAACGATCATTAGGCACTTCTCATTTATACCATTATTGATCATCGATAAAACAATTATTTCTTTGCGCTATACGTCAAAATAAATTAATATTTTCTTACAATATTACTTTCGTTTGATAATATAGATTGATATAATATATTGAAAATTTTATTTTTCTTTCTCGTTATGCAATAATAAATACATGCATGATTCAAAATGCGTGTTCTATATTTGTAAAAATGTTTTTTATGATTGATCAAGATTTACAACTTTTTATTGATCCACTGAAAAGAGAGTCTTCCGTGTATCAAACGTGATATAAAGGTAAACGAAAAAAATTAATTTATTTTGACGTATATAGTCAGGAAATAATTCACATGATTTTTGCTTCTGACATCACGCAGCGTGGCTGCAGTGAGGAAATACGAGACTTAAATGTCATACGTTATATGCTACGCTGCAATCCATTATACTTGATACTTAGTTTCTATTACATTTAAATTATTAATATTTGTTACTAGTACATTGTATTAGTACTTAATATTTCTGTGATGCATCATGAAAATTAATTCAATGAAATTGGGATATTCCGCTAAAATTATCGCTAATAAAAATTAAATAGTATTTTATGTAATGATATTTAAATTTCGGCTATTACTGCATCATTATTGCTATCACTGTAAATCGAGCTTTAAGATAAATAGGTTTACGAAAATCTTTAAAAACTGTACAGCTTTCTCTCATTCGCTCGGTTTTTGTATTATGCTTTGAAAGTCGATTGACTATAGGTAATATTAAAAGATAAGTATGCCAGAGAAGAGTGAAGGGGAGACGAGAGCTCATCTTCGCTCCTCTGAAAAGCAATTAGGAGAGAGAAAGAGGAAGAGAGAGAGAGAGAGAGAGAGAGACTTTCTCAAAAATAAGAGAAAAAAACTCGGCGTGAAAAACGAAGGCGAAGAGGACGAGGACACGGTCAGGTTGGTGTTCCTTGTGGGAGAGAAGTATAGAACACGCGTATACGTCTCGGTGCGTCCCGCACGCAGGTATACGCACGCGTGCACACATGACACTTCGACGGCGTGTGAAATATAACCGAGATTTTTCTTTCTGGCCACACTACGAAGAGGGTCCAGTTTCTCTCTCGAGGTTTCTTCCTCTTGTTCGCCTCTCGGAATTGCGACGAGCAGTCATGTGCATAAAAATGTGCCATCGAACATTTTTTGTTCTTAATGTAAAAATCAATATTATCTATAATAATTTTAACTTCAATAGATCATAACAAAAGCCATGAAAAATAAATGCCTTGAAAATTTCAAGAGATTCGAGTGATAAATAAAAAAGTTAAATGAAAAGAAATTAAATTCTTTCTATTTTAACTTCATTAATTTTAACTTCAATAGATCATAACAAATGCCATAAAAAATAAATGCCTTGAAAATTTCAAGAGATTCGAGTGATAAATAAAAAAGTTAAATGAAAAAAAATTAAATTCTTTTTAAAAAGTTAAGTATATGATCTCGATCAAATAATTTAGTATTTTTCATATCGATAAAAATCAGAAACAATTATATATTACTAATAAAATCCAATATTATTTTGCTTAATAATATTGGATTTTATTAGTGATATATAATTCATTTTACCTAAATGATAATGGCCTATTATTGCTATAGCTATTATAGTAGTTATTGTTATAATTACTGTAACATTCAGATAAATATTAACATAGGCTTTATTCTTATTAACATTAAGATTTTTATAATAAATAATGAATATATTTAATGAACATATTTTAACTTGAACTTAAATAATCGCAAATACCTATAACTTTATTAAACTCATATACCGAAAAACGACATTATATTAAATTAATTTTATTATATGTCATTATAGTAGATTAAATTTTAATATTTATTTTGGAACATGATTTGGCTGAAATAAATGTATCAAATTATCATAATATAATCTTCTAATAATTTACTTTCAAAGCTTTCGAAATTATACTGCCAATTTTTGAAGTAATTTAATAATAAATAATGAACGCAAAATTTTCTTTACGTGCGAATAATCAGGCTGATCAAATTACTTGGGTCATCCTGTGTAGCCTCGATCCAGATAAATACAATTATTTCTCTTTTTCTTCCCTCCCACCTGCTCCCTCTCTCTCTCTCTCTTTCTCTCCATTAAATATTTATATAATCTACCGTTATCAGGCACGTTAATTACTTGTATACATTTCATTATGTTTCCCATATCATTGCATCATTGCTTCCCCTTCGTTCACGGTTGCGACGTTTCTTCCGGTACTCTTGCGAACGCGCGGCCTCAAAAGACGAGGCGTGTACGCGCCTATCCGCCTACGTCTTCCCTTTCCCGCAGTTTTCCTCCTTTTCCTTTTTATTTATTCCCGACATGTAGCGGACGCCCTCGAAGCCGTCGGCAAACGACCGCAAAACCGCACCTTCCATCGGCGGTCTGGAGCATGGTGTGCGGACTACCGACGAACCAGGGCAACAAAACCGCTCGTAAAAACGGCCGTTTCCGTCCGACCTGTCCGCCGAAATGTGCGACGACATCGTATAAAATCCGCATCCGAGAACGCGAGGCCGCGAATATAAAAACGACATTGACGAGATTGTCGCGCAGTGATTCCAATTAATCCCGCTCTCTAAAAGTGAATCAGTGAAATCAGCGATTATACACTGACAATCAGTGTTAAGTATTCCACTGAAAAGTTTCAGTGGCTTACTTAACACTGACAATCAGTGTATAATCACTGATTGACAGTGAGTTTCACTGATTCACTTTTAGAGAGCGCAGATATATGTATATTTCACATAGGTTTAATGTACGCGAAATTGAAAGTCCCTTGAAAGTCCTCGTGCTATCCTTTTAATTTACATTAATTACAACATTGACATTCAACGATATCTTTTCCTCTGTTTCTTTTATTTGCTTGTAAATGCGATTGCCCGTCGCAATTAAAATGTGACACTTAATGGCGCAACTCGGAAAACGCTAATTCTTTTCTATCTGTTTTACGAGTTCTCTCTCGATTTCGTTTCTTTTTCAGTGGCAAGGGGAATCGCATGATTGTCGTTAGCGATCATAAGTGATGCATGTAACGATTAAAAATTATACCATTCGACGAAGAAACGGTTTCCTTATAGTCCTTAATTAGCGACGATTTTCGCATTAAATCTCGATTAAAAGAAGCGAGCCAATTAAATATAAACTCAACATTGCATGTATACAATTTCGTTTATAATTGTTGAGAGGAAACAATTGATATATAGTTGTTGTTAATTGCTCTGTCTTATCATACGTATTTATCATAATTTTTTATTAAACATTTATTAAACATTATTTATGGGGAATATATATAAAATTATGCAATACTTTAAATTTAATGCAAATGTATTGTTATTAGACAAATAAAATGCCATTAGACAAAATGTTTCTGGTAAGATAACTTATTATAAAAAAAGAACCTTAAATTGTGATTTGTGGCACATGTGCAGCAGAATATTATGTATGCGATGCATACATCATATTGTGACAGTAACTCAATAGCGTGAGATTGGCTATCGCGACGTCAAAACTCCGCTCATAAATTTCAATACGTTTAGTTATCGAAAGTCTGTACTGTCATATACGCCACAGATGTGACGTATCCTATTCTGCCGTTTCAATTTCAAACAGCAAAATTGGATAAAGCTGGATATGATAAATTTGGCGACTCGAATCACAAACCTTTCTCAATGGACAGGTTGCTGCTGTCGTATTAAATTTTCATGCTTTATTCCTGGAATTGAAATATCCCAAATGTGAAGAGATCGAAATATGTGACAATATATGCACATGAAAATAATAGCTTATGACCATTTGACTAATTATTTTCTTTAATCCCACCTTTTCGCTGTAAAATTCCTTAAGCAAATAAACTATCATTTTCCTTAAAAAAAATTTTAAGATACAAACAATATTCTTTGTACAATAAATATTTTTTGAAGAAAATATATTTTGACATGTAATTCCATCTGATTGAACAGCTTGCTTTAAAAAAAAATCGGAGAAAACTATTGTTTTCCCAATTTTTCTACAAAATACGAACTGTAAATGCACATAAAATTATCATGTGTTTTTATATGCAAATTAATATATCTGAGAGTTTTAATCACGTCGTGCTTATATAAGTTAGCTTGTAAGTTTATTTTAAAGATATGAATAAACAAAAAATTTAAAACAAACAACGTAAATTATTTCTTGAAAATCTAAACTAAACTTGACTTTTTTTGCAACATAAGATTTGCAACATTGTCAAATAGTCACGTTTGCAATTAAACGACACGTTCAATACATCAACAGCAAATAAAATCCGTCGATAATTAAATTGATACGAGTTTTCAATTGGACTAGTCTCATTTCAGACACCACTAACATTTTAAAGAGTCGAACAGTTTCCATAAAGATAAATCAAAAAAGTCCGTTAATTCATGATTGGTCTGCACGACTCTCATAAAACTTGAATATATACGACGACAGACATAGAACCAGAAAGGTAATAATATCATAGATTGCATAAGGTTCTGTCATACAGTTCGCAGAATGATAAAGCTGGATAATACCTATATGTTCATTGTGATCGATGTCCTTTGGTTTATGTTATAAAGCACTAATATAAAAAAAAGAATATGCTGTGACTTGTTGAATGTTTAACATCAGCAAATATTCTAAAAATCAGGAACTTTCGAATTTGAAAGGAAAATTATTTCTCGATAATAATGAAGAAAAACTTTTATTCTTTAATAATGATAATTATATATTTTCTCACTCTCTTTTTCTTATATAGTCTTTAAATATTCATATATCGCTAAAATTATTTAACGCTGTAATTAAATATAATTACTTGTAAACAGTTTACAACAGTTTACAAACGCGTCAATTTCATACGGCATTTCTTTTTAAGATTTTTCTTTATTTAAAGAATGATTTTTGTCTGTGTGTGTTCGCCATTCCTCTCTATTTTCTAAAATAAATTTAGCATTAATAAAGCGAAATATTTTGTACCTGTAAGTGTGGAAAGGCAATGGAAGTTAATCTTTAATGCTTCAGAAACCGCAAAAGCATCAATTAATATTAGATGAGATCGTAAAGGCTTTCAAAAAGCTTTGTTCGCGTCAACTCATTATCTCGACTATTTCCTTGAACAATTTTTATTTAATCATAACCGCTACGTCGGAGGTGCCTATGGTAACTGTAAAGACGCTTTCCATCGCTTATGGAATCACCAAGTAAAATTACGCCTTGATCGCAGTCTGGATTTTGTCCAAGAAGCGAGAAATTATTTTGAAAACAAAGTGAGAATAATTTTTCGATAAAAATTACGCTTTTGCAATGAAAACATACAATACGTTCGAGAAATTTCACTCACGTATAGTTTTTTCTCTTGAAAATATAATTCGTAATATTGAAAATCAAAATGTATATTTTATCGAATTTTATATTTTTATATCAATAAAATAATTAGAAATATAATTAGAAGTATAAGAAAATATTATATTTAATCTTTTATTGTTATAAAATAATGCCAGTAAATATTTTTAAAGAAATATCATTAAAATATCATTAAAAATAAATATATAAAATATATAAATGTATAAAAATATAAATTCATAATTTCTAGTGTTATAGTCATACGTTATCGTTGATATTTCTATATCAGATTTTTATAGATTTATTTGTAGATAAATTGTTATTAAATTATTAATACAGTATTGTGTGTGCATATATCATATTCGCATTAATTTAATTCAAGTTGCAATTAAAACCATTGCAAATATCGGCTCTCTGCGTATCGATTCGCGTGCTTAAAATAAGTACTGTACGTTCAATAAGAAGAACGTGTCAATAAGAAGATAAACGATAGGCATTCTCGACTTCAGTTCCAGCTGACGAGAGTAGAGTGGTAATAATAATTACCGCAATAATTCGCAACGGGTATTCTCGCCGTTGAAATCCCATTGTCTTTAGAAAACGTTATGGCTGCCACGGGTATTAGCTTACGCCGAAGACTCGGAAGGTCGTAGTTTGCGAATAACTTTCTTCCTTTTATTACCAAGATCAGCACAAAGCCCTTTACAATGATGCGGTGGAGGTATTGGTGAATATAGAGTGTATATAATATCTCGAGGGTTATATCAAATATCGTGGGTGAGTAAGAATTTAAGCCTAAAGAGAAGTATCAGGCTTTCGCTCACAGGTATTTCTTGTTAATATTACAGCAAAAAATAAAATCTAAGAATTCTTTATCAGTTTATTATTTTTTTTATGCTACATTCACAAATATATTTAATATACATATAATCATAAAAGTATATGTATTTAAGAATCAAAAAGTATGTGTGTATAATTACTACAAAAAAAGTAAAATTGTAAAAAGAAAATGTAGAAGAGAATGTAGAACACAGAAAACGAAATAAATCTTATTTTGTGGTAGTATGTATAATTTTTAAAAATGTTTAAATTATTCTTTTTTTACCTTTGATTTTCCATTAATTAACTTTTTTTTTTCTCACCCTCCTACGTGTTCTTTGTTATCACTAAGTTTATGAGTGAAGATAGAAAACTATAATTTATAAAAATTAATACAAAGCTGTAATTATCAATTAATTTTTACCTTAATCTGATAAATGATTGTTTCAGACCGCGCTACACACCGGAGTTGGCGCCCAGCAGCAGCTACTGGAACCCAGAATGGCGCAATTGGAGACCTTGGAGGCTAAGGTAAATGAAAAGTTCTTAAATCCGCAACTTTTCTGATGAAATTGGGGGATGTTCGTTCTATTCCCGCGAAGAATTCTGGTCGTATCCCAAAGTGAAATTGGCGCGCGAGAACTCACGCGATAGGAAGTCATCCCACGTCAGCTCGTGGCATCCTCCTGGTCCCGCCACGATCTATCCTTTTTGCTTTTCTCTCCCTCGTGCCCGCTGGCGGTGCCGCAGCATCCTGTGGGAGCTGTTTTTAGTGGTACCCTCGGAAGAAACCGAAGGCGATGTTTCGCGGTTATTGGCGAGTCGGCATTATAGCCCGCTGGTTTCTTAAGCCTGTCCGACCAATGATTTATATGCAGATGCGTGAACCGAACCCCGTTTGGTCTGGAGGTCCTCGGACGGCTCGGACGCAAACTCGGTGACCGGTTGGGGGGGACCAGAGGCCCCCGCTCGCATCGGTACCATTAAAAGTGCCCCGGCGCGGCGCGGACATCCAGTGGCGCAGCACCCGCAAGAACCATTCAGTTTCTTGCCGTGATGCGACAAGAACGTTAGATCGAGCATGCAGTGCTCGTGAGCGATCGTTTTTCGACATAACGACGCTTTTATCGTTTCTTTTCTTCTTCCTTTTTCTCTACGTTGTTTAAGTCGTCGGATTCCTCGCGCCGATGATTGCAGGGAAGGGCAGGCTGAAATTGAAAATTATGCGGACCGCGACGCGCTATTATCTGCTTCACGACTTCCATGCGTTTTTCATAAATTATGAAACAGCAGCGCTGTACTCCTGCAAAGTGCAGGAAGCTTTCTTCATTAGCTCCGTTAATATCGCGGTCGAAAGTAGAAGTGAAACTCACAAAAACTCGCTTAAACCTCAGGGATAAGACAAAACAAAACGTAGTGCTAAAATCAAGGGAAAATATGAGTTTAGGAAAATGTTGTTTTGCTAAATTCTTTAAAATTGTTTAAAATATACATGTTCCAGCTATCTCCCTTCCAATAGCTCCGATTTTTTTACTTTACTATTTGACTTTGTCGAGATTTGTACTAATATAAATTAAGCTGTTTTAATTAAGCTGTTTTTCTCTCCAAAAGCTAATATTTGACAATTCAGATTTACCTCGTGCACGTGTGCTCTCCCCTCTCCCTTACTTTCGTCATGATCACCATATTTGTAAATAACTACGTTATCTTATGCGTGATAAATTAGAGTTATTGTCGGCAAGCAAATATTTGACCGAAATAAAATCGGTGCAGTTAATTTATTCAATGTACAGGATCGCCGTGGAGCACGGGGGGGGGGGTGGGAGGGAGATTATCGATTGCATTTCCACTTAATAGCAGCGTTGCGATGACAGAGCGCCGTAGTCCACTAATAAATGACCGCGCTACTTGTAGTTAGACGCAGCCTTAATTACCCCATCGGGAAAGATCGTCGCATCCACACCCCGATCGCCGTTGGGCGATGTTGAAGTACAAGCTGAAATAATACCACCAAGCTAATTAGCATAAGTACAATCGCCCTCTTCGTGTAATGGACCCTTAATGCGACGTTATCAATCACGACTCGTTCCACTCTGTTATCAAATATCGTTATTTGATAAAGATACAACGCGATTCGCGGGTGGGTGACCTCGAGTTGCCGGTGCATACCTTGATAACTGTAATTCGATAGAAAATAAGAGGCCATTTCTCATTCCCCATCTATTCTGGTTGTAATTGTAAATTTATAATCGCGGCGAGGTTTTAAATATAGAAACGGACGCGAAAGCCCACGCAGGCGGATTTCTTTCGGACTTTCTGAAAATTCCGCCAGCGTTATTAACTGTGTCCAAAGGAAAGGTGTACGCAAACGTAAAAAAGAATGAGTATTTATCGTCGCAATATTTACTTCTGTTTGCATATTCATCTGTTTGATTAGACACGGTTAATATTTACTTTCGTCGAAAGGCTCGAGTTTCCCACAGAAAGGAGATGCAAATGCTTTGCAATACTTAGCTCACTCGACGAGACGAGACGAGACTCTTCAAGTCCGGATAGCACACTCCGCGTTCTAATTTATAGCTCTGTCGTATATAATACGCATCGCGAGGTAGCATCCACCCGGCCATCTCTAATCTCGTGCTTTAAGCCTCGCTGCGTCTTTATCTCTCGCTTCAACTCCGGATTCAATAGCGAGTCTGCACATTTGCACCGAGCTAGCGCGTCCATCCATATCGAACAGTATTTTGATAAATACACATCCATCGGTCATTATTTATCGTCCACCCGTTCGCCAAGCTCCTCTTCCTGCGACAAGAACGTGGATCAGTCGACCCGGACAACAGACACGCCCTCGTATCGCCGAGGCACTTGAACGATCCGGTTTCCTAACCAGCGTCGTTAAGTTCGTCTTCTCGGCCGTATCTTCAGTCATTGTATAATACAAGTTCGATATCGGACGGCTTTAACTTCGCGAGTTACAGGAAATCACGTTGCACGCCCTCAAGAGGCGCAACGCTGTCTCCGAGGACGCGAATGGTTTTTCCGGCCAAATGGAGAACGCGAGCGAACCAACGAACGATATATGCAAAGGAACTGAATAATAGATTTAGAGAAAATAGATTTTGATATCGCCAAGAGATTTTCTCGCTCGTAATTGAATTGAAAAGATTTTTTTTTCGGTTGAATGCCAACGCATTCAGTGCGATTCGTGTAGACGAGTTTTAGAAGAGGGAGACGCTTTAGGTGAACTGTCACCTTGTTACATATGAAATCCACCGCGATATATTTACACTCGAGCAAATCCGCACGATGTGGTGACGACGTCGCATTTTGCTTTCGCGAGGCGAACATAGCGACGTAAGATGAAGCAAAGAGGACGGGTACGCTGCGTGCTGGGGGCACGATATGAATAATGAAAAAGAACGTCGAGACTTGAGGAGGTTGCATTAATGTCGGTGGGAAGCATCCCTGCCCAGGAGACGAGGAGACGACGCTTTTAAGGCGCTTGATCCCCGGCGGGTAAGAGAGGATCTCTTATCTGGGCTTTCGTGCGCAATGGAAACGTGTCGAGAAATCCGGTTCAATTTCATTATAGCAAACGACACGATTGCTTTATCGAGAATATTGGGGAAAAGACCATTTTTGACACGTCCGCAAAGAAATTTCACGAGCAGCAACGTGTCACACGAATTAAAAGCCTTTTAAAAAATGGAAAATTTATTATAAGAAGCGATTTGTAATTAATATGTATGATGAGTATGATGTATAGGATATTCTTTAATGTCTTGTACAAAATAAAAAATATATATTCCACATTTATTTCAAATTATTTATTATAAAGATATCCATAAAAATATACAATAATTTTTTTGTAAGACACATTTGACTCAGGTAATATAGAATATTCTAGTAATATTGCAGCAATATTGTAACATTCTAGTTATAATGTAAGAATCTTACTGGAATTTCCAGTATTTTACCAATCAGTTGTAGAAATATTATATTGTACTCTATAGTGATTCAAAAAGTTTTAATTTTTCTTTTAAAATTCTTTTTAAAGTTATTTTAAAATTAAATTTCTTTTAAAATCTAATTAATTTTTTTTTTATTTTCAGACAACTCACTTAAAATACTACAAAGATTCAAAGTACTTCATATATTATATATTTTAGATTGAAAATATTTAAAAATTTTAAAAAATCTTAAAAACTTCGAATGTCTTGAAAATTTTGAAATTTTTAGTTTTATCTCAAAAATGTTCAAATATTTGAGGCACGTTTAAAATGTCTAAATAAAATTTAAGGCATTTAAGTACGTGGATAAAATGAAGAGTGGATTGAAATAATAACGTAAATTGTTATAAAACATATAAGTGTATATTTTCGAAACGTTGCAGACTTTTAAGAATTAAAAATCTCCTTTTATTTTGAATAATCAAATTCAAATAGAAATTTTTGTTGATGTTTTCGAAGTAATTCGATATGTTTCAAATATATTTTATTACCCTTATTAAGTACCATTATTAAATTCTCTTTAAATAATTTGTAACTTATAGATTTCAGAATAGAATTTTATTTATAATTCTATATAGTTTCGTATATATATCTTAATATTATCTTTTATATGTGTACTTATATGTCTGATTTTGATTCTGTAATATATATTTTTGTATTTTACGACACATAAAATTATAATTAGACTCCTGAATTCTGACGGAACTTAGGTCTTCGAAAAAAAAAAAGAAAAATAGACGATGCGATAAAACTAAACTTATTCACGCATTGTTATTTTTCTACTTTTATTTTACATTTAAATATAAAATAATGTTTCTAGAGAGATCTGGCTAGGTAATAGTATCCACTCACACATACAAAATTCGAATTCCTTATAATCAAATCTGATGAGCAAGATGCTCTAAAACCGTTGGCACCCGTTAATTTGGAAATCCTTCGCAGCAAGAAAGTTAGGTCATAATACGCCCTTGGGCTCAAGGGCCCAGACAGATCTGCCAAGCGAGATTGCGATCCCAAGAGTCACTGCCCTTAGCTGTTTGAACGCCAATACTTTCGACCAAGTTCTACCTGACCGAAAATCTACCGGTTCAGGATTGTTGCCTCTTGACAATTTTGCTATCGTTTTTCTTTTACGTTCTCACTCACAACCACATCCAATAAAAGAAAGAAATAATGTGTAACTCACATGTGTAAAAAGATTATAATTCTGCTGACAGGCTTCCCAATCAGAGTTAACGACTGACTTTTAAGCGTATTAAAAATGTTGATTAGTGTTTAATGAATCTTAATCACGAAAGATATTTCGCACAATGATGAGATCTTTCGTTTCGCGAAGGAGCGTGTTGCATATTTGTAAAATTCACACCCGGGCATCGTGCCGGACTGAGAAGCGGCATATTATCTCGGAAATGCCGGTCCCCTTCCATGCAAATTCCGCAATAAATTTCCGCTTTCTGCGTGCTTACCATAGTCTTTTTCATTTTCTCTTTTTTTTTCGTTCTTTTGCCGCCTGCGTGCGCTGCGAGTTGCACGTCGAGAAATTCATGGAATGTCCCTGGTGGTTTCGCAGACCATTCGTTTCCACTTCTGCGCAAGCTGGAGAAGCGCTTAGATACGATCGGGAAATTAGATATATAACACTCACAGACGTGTCTCTATTATCTCGTTATTTAGATGGCCATTACGAGACCGCATAATTCTCACTTGCGTCGCTTTACGAGAATAATATTTGAGATTTTTGCGGGAGATTGTCTAGAAGCACGTTTGCCATTTTAATTTCCTGCATGGTATCTATAACGCGGTAATGTATTATTCGAAGTAAATTAATTATGTGGAAAAGAGGCCTACTCACGAGAGACTTCATTATAACCATATAACTATAAAATATCTTAAGGTAAAATATTTTACATTGACATGTATAAAATTGCATTAAATACACGTACAGCTGTTAATATATTTTAAGTCATTAAGATATTTTAGGTCATTTTAATTTCCTGAATGGTATCTGATGCGATATTATTGGAGTAAATCATTTATATGACATGAACTATAGATTTTCAGTACTTGCAGCAATTTTGAAACACAGCCTGAGAATCATATTTTGTTGAATAAACAAAAAATGAGCAACTAAATTTTTCAAACAAAAATTAACTAAAAAATTTAACTAAATTTTTCAAACAAAATTTAACTAAATTTTGTTTGGAAAAATTTGGTTGCTCACTTTTTGTTCATATAACAAAATAGGATTCTCAGTGTGGAAAAGAAAATTATAATAATGTACATATATGACAATAAAATATCTATACATTAATCTACATGTTAATATGTCAGCTTGCATTAGATACATATAATGCTTGCAATTGAATCTTTTTAACAAGTAGTAATACGCTCTAATCGCAAATCGAATATTTTTTATTCCTTGTTAATAAAACGTGCATTTTAGGCATATTTCTATTTTATCTCATTTTTGTTTACATAATTTTTCTCTGATACTTCATTGCAATTTAATTATACTATTTAATAAATATTATTTAAAAATATCTTGATCCTTTAAACCTTCTTTAAATGTTCTAAGAATAACTTGCTTAAGTAGGTAAATAAGTTTCAAGAGCATACTTCGAGAGTCAATAACGTTTTTCGAACATCAAAAATCTCAGTTGCGTAGATGAAAATTAATGCTAGCAGGAGCAACTAAAGATCATAAAATACTTGTTTGATCCTGCATTAAATTACTTATTATAATTTCATAACTTTGTAACTTTGCATCGAGCAAGTTTACGGATATAATGTTTCATTTACCTCTTCAATCCAATACTAATGCAATCTCGTTCTCCTTTAATTGTAAGATCTAAATATATCTGTGGCGTTTGGCGATAATTCAGCCGTTCTCATTGTCAGTAAGCCGCGTTACAGTTACAGATCAGGATTTAAACCGACAGGATTTATTTCGCAATGCCGCGTCTACTTTTTTCAGCACCAATCTTCTCGATTACACCGATCCGTCCTGTAGTACACAGGACGGATACGGCGGTCGCGATAAGAAGACACCGACGAGATTCATTCGCGCCGAGACTCATCGGAATGAAAGCGATGGAATCGACACTTTCGAGGGAGGGTATTATCGTGAATTTCGATCCGAACGTATACTGTTCACGCGTTCACTATTCTTCCCTCTTCCTCGTGCGCTCGGCCCACGAGATAAATGTTGGCATCGATACATCGCGCCTCGGGTCACGACTCGCCTCTTCTCCACCTCAATGTGTTCCAAGACAAATGTCCCTATCGATACGGCGATGCATCGTATCTCGCCGTGCAGTTCGCTTGTTCTCCTCACCAAGCATTCGGTTTCAACGAGAATTTTTCTGTCGCTACTTCGATTTGTGACGGCTTCGTACATTCGTACCTCTCTCGTTTTCTTATGCTTGAATAAAACAAAATTTTACGTGCAGCATGTCTCGCGAATAAAAGAGATTGACGGGGAGGATGTAGATGTACTGCGCGAGTTTCGTTAGAAGAATGCATTAAATCTTAGGAGGATTTTCTTCGCAGCGGTGCAACTACGACTCTCTTGTTGTGACAATTTCTCCAGCTGGAAATTTACTTTCAGCTGTGACTTTCATAACTTAATCTTGAAAAATATGTATATTTATGGAGATGTACCAAGATACAAAATTATATTGCAAAGATATACAACATTACATACATTTTAAACAGTCATAAAAAAAAAAGTTTATTTAAATTTCCAATATGGATTGTCTCCAAGTCTAACTGCAACTTGACACAATATTTGTATGTATATTGTATATATAAGTTACTATTTAAAATGTCAAATTGTAGACAGTATAAAGCATTTCTTTTTTCAAACTTAAGTACATAATTATGTGATGGACATTTCTAATTTATTTCTATAATAAATACGATTTATATTTATGAAAGCAAAAAAAACAATCTTTTGATTTCTTTTTTATCAGTAAGCACGTATCGAACAATATTCTTTTTTTTTTCCTCTTTCTCATATACATCACCGCGAATCTATGTCGGGTTTCTACGAGTATATGTAACCCATCAAAATGACGACGGTAGTCTTTTTGCAATGGGTTTGCAGGGTTGTTCACACGCAACGCAAACGTGCCCTCGGGACTTCACCTTATCCTCGCGTACACGCGTGCACGAGACACGGTTCGCGGATGGAATAGGTAGAAGCTCGGGGCCAGGATTTCTATCTTTGAATAAATCCAATTTACGATACCTCGGCGAAGCGGTAGCTATCAGTTTGCTACAAAGTCTCATTCCTCTATACTATAGAGTCTATAGTCTCCATTCATAAGTTAGACAACCGAGGAACCAATTATACATTGTACGATGAGGGACTTATGACTAGTTCCGATTGAATCACGATGGTTCAACTTTAGCAACTTCCTACTTCCAATTTCAATTATGCAGTTGAATTTCTCAATCGCCTTTGTGTAATCCTAGTTTAAGAAGAAAATAATTACATGTAAACTGAAATAACAAAAATAAAAGCTATATCTACGTTGGTGAAATGTTAAAAGCCCATTTCGAGCTTGAAAGAACAAAGGGAACAAAGACGCTTCGTGCAAAACTCAAGAGCACTTCCTAATTAAGAAAATATTGAGCCGAAATAGCATATTTGAGTCGCGATGCAGTCCGCAAATAAAATTCAAACCAATCACTTTTGCTATCCCCTATAAATGTGTACGCTCTGGGAAAAAAAATACGGAAACACGTTCGACGATTTATGGTATCGCGGTTGCCGATCTTTGACATCACGCCGATGGCGAAAAGCCGTGTTTATGGAAAGCAGGCACTCCGCGATGAAGGCCGCGTGCACGAGGAGCCTTTTGTTAACCCGTACGTAGGCTGAAACCTGCGTGAATACTGAATACATTTTGTATGAACCCGCCAACCTCTTGTCAGGGAAAACAGATAAAGTTCTCCTTCGTTCTTTACAGCTTGACTACTTTAACTACATTCATTTCGATAGACAACATTGAAAAGTTGAGGTTTATGCATGTCTTCTGAAAATAATGATACTTTTTCTCAAATATGTAGAAAATCTTATGTAATAAAATACATTTGCATAAACTAACGTAAATCGTATCGACTAAAATATTACTTAAGTTTATTTAGACAAAAAAATTATTAAAATTCTTCTTCACATACATACAATAATACTTTTCAGCTGCAATAATATTTCTTGCTTTTTGTAGAGAAAAGTCACTAATACTGACACAGACCCCATAAAGCGGCACCCGCCTATTTCTCGGAAATTACCGATAAAAACATGGTCTCCTTAGACAATTAAAGAAATAGAAACCCCTAGTTCATATATTCATGGTTTTTTTCTATATAAAATCCGATAAAAACGAATTCTTCAAGAACGAAAATAAAATTTGCATGATTTTCTCTTACAAATTGGATAGTTTAAACAATAGGGAATGTAATATTGATAATATTACATCATTTTATATATTTGTAGCTTCCTAAAACTGTTTTATTTATATATGTATCTGTCATATTTGCCTCGCAGTACAGTTTTAAACATAAAATTGCTCCTGTAGCGTTAAGCAAGAAATATTGTTAAAAAACAAACTGGTGTGCCAGTATTGGTGACTTTCCTCTACTTATTTGTTAAAAAAGAATTTTTGTAACAAGTTGGCAAGTGATTCCTCGTTGTATAATGAAATATACAATGAAAACAACCATATAGGAATTTCATAGAAAAATAATAAGAAAAATTACAGTTTAAAAATTAAGAAAATGAAAAGACAAAATAAACAATTTATTTATCGGCCTTTCAAAAACTCAATATAGGATTTTACGTTATCATATTTTATAACGACACACGCGATATATCTTGCGTGCAATGACGATATCGCACGATATTTCGCGTGCAACGCGTTCCTGAATTTCCAGCGTTGAAAGCGTACCGCGGGATTTCTACGGTAGAAAGACGCAACCAAGTGTCTTTTGTTACTCACAGGAAGAAGGGCTTCGCCAGAAGTGCGTCCACGGCGATTACCGTGAACAATTCCTACTACCGCGACATCATTGTTCTCGAGTGCTCCCGGCAGTTTTTCGTGCCGCGGGCATCGCCAGCCGCGTCCGCCGGTTTCCGGGAACTCTCGATGGCGGTGATTCCAGATGAGAAACCGTCCGCTTTCGCGGAAAAGGAAGCGCGCGTCGACGCTGATAATGCTCGCGGTTCGCGAATTAGGATCTGGTGACTTTCTAACTGGTAATTCTGGGAATTCTCGTCCGTCCGACTGACTGACTGACTATTATGATAATCGCGTCGGAATAAACGACTTAATGTGTGATATAAATTATCTCTTCTGGAAAATGCAGAAGATTTGACTTACATATACATAAAGAATATAATAAAAACTAAATATATTAAAAGGGTATTATATTTATATATGCTACATATAATATACAGGGTGGTTATTCCACAAGAAAAATTTTAGTTTTCTGAACTGTTTAAACCAATCTTACCACAGGAGCATGAAAGGAAGAACTGCAGAAGGTGAAAAGTACATGAAATGGCTTGCCAAGACACATTAAAAATTAAGTTACAGTCATAACAGCATAAATGAGTATTTTTAAAAACTTATTGTCGATAGTTGAAAAAAAACTTTTTTTGTACATTTGAAATTGATTATCTCAAAACCTACGGAACGTATTATAATCATTTTGATCTTATTTGAAAGATAATTTAATTTTCTACAACTTTTGTTTGAGTACAACTTTTATTAAAAAATGCATATGTTCCAAGATATTTGTAAAGAGTAACAAAATAACCGTGATTTTAGACTTTTTGAGGAAGCATTTTTAGACGCATGTTTATAGGAAACTTTTTCTTCAGAATTTCCTATCAGATCACAAAGTCCGACTGGAACGTTCGGGGCCACCCTGTATATGAAATCGATTTTAATTATATTTATAAAACTTATATTTTATATAAATATTACGTTTATAATATGCCATTATTATTTGAGACGCAATAAACGTTTTAAAAATAGATTTTAATCTCAAAGAAGTTACATAAATGGCGTGCATTTTAATCAGCTCTACGTATTCAAATTTGAAAAAAAAGTGAAACTAAAAGTAAAAAGTGACCGATGAAAAATATTTTTTTTTCTATAAAATACTTTCTCCCACGCACTGAAAAAATTATATCGTCCGTAAATTACTTACGTAAAAAAACCTACGTCTATTTTTACGGTTACATTACTGTCTAGCTCAGGAGAAAGTGCCGCTAATCAGATTAAGTCGCGGTAGAACAATGATTACGTATTTCGGATTATGAAGAGGATGAAGTCTCCATATCTTCTTTGCCCTAACGACCGTCTGCATCAACCAGAATTAATTGCCGACCCGGTCGTTATCTCAACATCTTGTTTATCTGCTAATTGCGGGAGTTAGCCAGCATCATTATTTATAGACGGTACTATTGCGCGTGGGTTCCTCCTATATCTCTAGCATAAGAAGCCCGACTTTAAGTTCGCTGAAAGTCAAAGAAACTCTTGCTCGTGCTTCGTTCGACGGTATTAATTTTTAACGTTCGTAACAAACAACAATGCAGCGGTAAAGAGTCATTGCAACGATTAACGGAAGCTCCCCAGGCGAGAAGTGTATTGAAAAAAATCACAAGATTCACAGAGAAGTATAATTCAAGATTAATGCGAGGGGATGACATGTAACGAACATAAATCTTAGGTCACCGTGCACGAGAGGATCTTTTTCGCACCGTGAGAAGATACCCCGTTCGAATAAATCTAAGTATAATCGTAAGCAGGATGCGCTCGGATAAATATATCCTCGTTTATTATTAAAAGAACGGAAACGAGAACTGTAGACAATTTATGCTGTCATTTCTTGTACGACAATTTATGCTTGATAAAAATAATCCACAATTTTTATTATTATATTTAACTTAATCTCTTCAACACACATTTCTCGTATTACAGTCGCGGAAAATGAGATTTAAATTAAATTTATAAATTTAACATATATATATATATATATATATATATATATATATGTATAAAACTTCTTCCTTAAACTGATTGTGAAATGGACGCGTAATTGTGAGCGTTTCGGGCTGCCGCGAGCTAATTGACCGCCGCCGACATGTCGGTCCCATCGGCTTAGCGACAGTAGTCTCTCCGGCTTTGAGATGTAATAGGATCACGCTTAGCTATTACCACCGGACCACGTCGTCGCGTTATCCTGCTTAAGATACCGACGCACCGTAAATCTCGGTCTCCGCGATAATCCCACGAGCGTACTCGAGCCAGGACCGGCCGGCCGAGAGAAGAAAGCGAGGAAAAAGCGTTTCATTCACCGAGAAGTGTCGCACCGGGAGACCGCGCTTATCTCATACGCCTTCAAAAACAAATATACGCGGAGCTTACGATAACGAATTTCAGTACAGATGCTGAGGGTTTAATGCAGCGAAACGGGCGGCCGCATCGCGGAATTACCTGGGAAACTTCCTCCGATTATGCGCAGCAAATGGCCTTTAGATGAATCGGAGGTGAAAGAAATAAGAATGAATGTGATAAACGTATCATCCGTACAAAGCCGTTCAGCTCTTGTACGCTAGTTAAACTAAAAACTAGAGATAAAACTAGAATTTTTTAATATTTTTTACTTTTAATTAAAAAATAGAATAATAAAAAGCGTGAAATATATAAAAATAATGCTTCTTTTTAATTTTTTATTAAATCTTACTTTTAAAATAATTATATATTAATTATTATTTTTCTACTCAGATAATAAATACTATTCTAAATGATACCACAATAGGAAAATGTTCCAACGTTAAAATTTTCCAAAAAAAAAAGATAACTAATTATTCTACCAATAAATATTATTTTCCAATAAAGAAGAAAAAATTGATAAATTCTTTATTCAAGAGAAATGTTGATATTAAAAATAATTAGTTAAATAATCGAACGAATAAAGAACAACAACAATGAATAAAGAACAAATGTACAATTACTCTCATATACAAAGAAGATGCACAATTAAGGCACGGTCGTCACTTCTCTTGCGGGAACGCAACGGCGCGTTTCACTTCTTCTTCTTCTTCTTCTTAATGAAGAGTCGTCGATTTCCCGCGAATTCGTTCCACGTACCCGTAAGACAGAACTCGCGAGTCAAAGGCTTCGAGACCTTCGACCTCCTCGGGAGGCCCGTAGTCACGGTACACCGCGGTCCTTGATACATGGTCCTTGAAGGAGATACGCTGTCCCCCCTGGCGATGCAACGCGAGGTCGATGTTTCCCTCCCTCATCGAGCGTACGTGTGTATGCACATCTGTGTACATACGTGCACGCGCGCATATGGAGGCAGATGCGATATGGGAGTATCGTGGGCCTGGTGTGTCTCGGACGAGACAACGGACCACCAACCGGGCATCTCAGAGCGGTCGACGATGAACCGGATGCACCTATTCCTGCGGGAACGTCCGGCCGCCCCGTCACCGCGATTTGCAGAACTCATCACGGTTCAAAGTTCAACGATCTCCGCGAGTTTTCTTTCTCTTGACGTACATGACACGGGAGATCAGCGTAACAATCGACCCAACGGCTCTCAAGCACCAAGCAGACTCGATCATTAATGTCGCGGCATATCTGATAGGAAAAGTGCTTGACCGAAGAATTTTTCCCTTACGCACGATACGCCGAACAGATTTTGCGATAGCAAAAAAATAATGCATTTCGAAGAGAGGGGAGATACTTTCTTAATTTTGCATGCATGGTAATTCTTATAAGTGTAAAATAAAATAGAAATTGTCACGCTGGTTGGAAATTAACATATCTTCAGATTTCCATATTGCCTATCCAGATAGCACAAAGAAACTAAAAAAAATTCTCGTTAAATTTCTGAATAATGAAATTAATTCTTTTTCCACTTCATTTCTGTTTTAAAAACATTCATAAATGGTACAAAAGAATTCGTTTTTATGTCACCAATTCTGAGCTCTTTTTCGTATGCAAAAGGAACTCTTTACATATATTCTTCTATGGAATCCTTTGTAAAAGGATTTCTTCTCTTCATTTGAAATAGATTACTCTAATGCATAAAGAATTTTAAAAAAGTGAATCCTTTTTGAGTTTATAACGATCATTTATGCCCTTTGGGTAGTTACAATATTACAATTAATCATTCGCAAATCACTTGAAAAACAAGACAATCGCGAGCGAATGGCGTCGTTCGACATCCGGTTCGTAGTTAATTCTCCATATACATACGAGCTTGGTTGACACAACGCGCTCGCGAGAGAGCCAGGTCTCATATCGGTCCTTGGGTCGCCTCTCGCAGACGCGCACTACTACGGAGGCCGGCATTGACCTTCTCGCAACGGCCGCGGCCGGTGAGAGGAGACACCGTCTCTCCTCAAGGACCATCGTGGAGATCGCTGTCGTGTGCGGTACCGACCGTCGTAGTGGAAGCCCATTAAGGCCGAGACATCCCGTCCCGACCGTCATCGCAAATCATAGGTTTAATGGAACGATAAATTCGTATTCATGCCGCGTGCACGATCCTCCCCCACGCAAACTCCCATCGCTCTCGTCTTTCACGAACCGATGTTGGGAAAAAAGGGAACGAAGGGGGTAACTCGGAGAAAGAGACGCAATGAGGTGCCCGCGACCGAGAATGGTGCGCGCACCTCGGAATCCGAATAATTGATAGTTGCGCCACGTTCCTCGCCGGCACCTCCGCGGCACCGCCGGATGCTATCGAATGATACGGAGGAACGAACTGAGGAACTAGAAACTACCACAAGCACGCGGAGCAGGAGTTGGTCGGCATTTTACTTTCCTCTTTCTTCTGCATACGCGAATAATTCTTATGTAATTCTCGTCACATTAAAATTCCATTAATTCGCGATCCTTCATTAAAAAAAAATTCTGGTTAAAAACGGACGAATCAGAAAAATCTTGTAGGATTGATCAAATATTCTGGTTATTATAATAGGAATTCTGGTTATTATAAGCTATAAAGATTGAGTTCTATTATAATAACCAAAATTCCTATTATAATAACCAGAATATTTGATCAATCCTACAAGATTTTTCTGATTCGTCCGTTTTTAACCAGAATTTTTTTTCAGTGTTGAAGTTGCGGAAAAATAAAGGGATTACCCAAACGTTTATTAATTTCTTACGATTTGATGATTCAAAAGCGCTTAATGTATCTTTACATTACATATCATATATCGTAATATTTTATATTAATATAAAAAAAAATTGTTGACATCTCCAACTTGCTGAGATTTCCCCTGCGTAACATAATTTATTCAAGGTTCATCTATTCGCGACAACTTTATATTAACATTTCCATAGACAATCATCTTTTGTCTTGTGAAAGGCTAATGATAAATATACGTACGTTGTGGAAGTGTCGATGTGGAAATTATTTGACTCGCATCGCAATAAAACTCTTCAATTTATCGCAATTCTTTACAAGTATTCGCAGCGGGAAACAACGAGTTACGATCTGCGAATAATGACGGAATTATAATTGTCCACAAGCACGGTCGTTTATAAATATTTATGTTTGAGAAATTATTCGCGACGTCATCCTGTGGGACCTATGCCCTTCGTCGTTAGGTAAATTGCTTTGCTTGTTCACACATGTGAGAAAATCGACTGTGCATAATGTATCCATTATATCAAGAAGATGATCGCTGCTCTTGCCGAGTTATGCCTCAGAAAAGTAGTTAAACTCGCAATCCTAGAGAATGCCGAAACTTGTGTTCTTCTATAATCCAAACACTTTATACGTTATAATAAATAGATATTTCGACACAAAGTTAGATATTGTCCTTACTAAATAAAAATTTCGATTAAAATTGCAATTAATGTTTTAAATTAAATATAAATATTTACAGTAAGATACGGAATTTATCTCTTGTTAACAACGCTAAAAGGAACTGTTACTTATTGTAGCATTGTAATATAAATGTTGTATCTTGTTACGTCTGCTGCCTCCACCCGTCCCCTAAACGAGCCCCCAGACTTTAGCGAAACAATATCTCTCCTTTCGATTAACTTTCGCAAAGCACATTCTGATGATGTCTTTGAAACAAAAATTCTCTGATTCTCGATACTCAAACTTCTTCGTCTCCTTTTCCTTAGTAAAACTGAAGAGCATTCTCTAACACCTCCTGCCGGGAAGAGATCTGGCGAAGCAGTGAAGTGCGCTTGGATATCAGAGGCGCGCGTGCTGTCGTCGTCAAGAAAACTCCCATCCAAATCCTTTACCATTGAGAATTGTCGAATTTAGAACTCCGCCTTCCCTCGATTTCCGCTCCTAAGGGGCTACCATAAAAAAAAAGAAAGTCTTCCGTTGCCTCCATTTATCGTTCATATAAACATGTCCCGGTTCACCATTTCCTTTCTTTTTTCATGTCGCGATTCCGCGTAGACTCTCGGCGCGGCCGTATAATTTTTTTCATTTTTTACTCCATTTCTTTTCTTTCTCTTTTTTTTTCTTTCTTTTTCTCGCTTGCGGTCTACATTTTATA
This sequence comes from Tetramorium bicarinatum, assembly GCA_928718305.1. Classification (NCBI taxonomy): domain Eukaryota; kingdom Metazoa; phylum Arthropoda; class Insecta; order Hymenoptera; family Formicidae; genus Tetramorium; species Tetramorium bicarinatum. The sequence continues at coordinate 12,598,827 of OV788328.1, forward strand.
ACTATTGTAGGGATGTAATGGCCACGCAAGTGGCATTCGATTAGACCCGCGTAAACATATTTACTTGTAAGACAAGCCACGCACGACGTGGATGATAGGAGTTAGCGTTGACAAGAGACCGATCGCGAGATGGCAGAAGGTTGTGACGCTTCGAGGCTACGAGACGTTGTTAGAGACGTGCAAGGAAAAAGCTTGTAACAAGTGCGCGCAGGCCTTCGCGATTCATTTGCCTGACCCATTGTATAAGTAAGTTGTAAAAACATTGTATAGTAGGAGTAATTAAATATATTTATTAAGCATTATCTGATAATTCCATCCTGATTTATTCTTATTCTACACTATGTATAACTCTCAACCGACAGAGACATGGTGCGTCGAGGTCAATCATCGGGCCGAAAGAAGCAACTAAAAAGGCTGAAGAAAGCTCTTTATGAGCTCAGGGAGTTCGATCCCTCGATATTTGAAAAGGCCGCATCAACACAGACGGCCAATTCCAGTCGCGATCAGCCGTCGTGCGTTCCGGTCCCTCCGAGCACGGTAACCTCCGATATCAACGAGCCCGCCAAAATGCTCAATGGCCTAGTTTACACCTAGTAATTTGTTCACGCGATCTAACCTATACCCTGACCCAAAATAGGCTTCTAATAACACGTTTACACTACGTAGACCTATGGTACTTTTGGGTCGAATTATAGGTCGCATTTAGTCTTCATGCGAATGCCATCTGTTGAACAAGCCAAGATTTGTTGGTACTCTTAACGCACTTTAAGTGATCTCTTTAGGCCACCTACTTACACGAATTATATTGTGCAGCCTAAGGTCAGGACAAGCAAAAAAGAGACCTAAACTAGATACCAATTGTTTACACTGCTGCGAACTATCCTATCATGTATAAGTCGAATACAGGGTATAGGTAGCGGCCTAAACATACAGTGTAAACTAGGCCAGTGTCGGCATCGGGTTCCAGGCCCGTTGTTCGATTACCTCCTGCTCCCGTGACGTAGCACCCACGAGGCTTCTCACTAGGCCTCTGCCAGTGACGGCTCACAATCAGATCAAAAGACGGAACGCAGTGCCTGCCCGTCCGCCCGTCCCGATCGGTCCGAAGCCCCGCATAAGGGCCGTCCAATTCAAAAACTTTTCCATATCCAGGAAGGAAAGCAGGATCGTGATAGGGAACAAATAAACTTTAATGAAGTGATTTTAGTGTAGTTAATTAATTAAAAATTATTAGTATTTTCCATCAAACTATTATACGTAATTTCCTCGTATTTCATATAAGATTAGAATGCATGGATTAGGTGCACAATTATTAAACCATGTGAAAGTTATTAACAAACTTATTAATAGTATATAAAAGATAAAGAGATAAAAGACAATTAGACATCTAATTGGAATATAATATAAGAAAATGAGATAAGTCTAATTATAATTATAATAATAATTTAATAGTCATAACTTAATTATATGAGAACATAAAATGTTTAATTAAATCACATTAGGGGCCCTAAACTGAACAGTAGCATACAAATTCAAACATTAAATACAAACTAAACTCAAGCTAAAAGCTAAAGAATCAGATTTCACCGTCAAATAATATATAATTATTAATTATATTATAAATCTGTATTGCAGATGGCGAGTATAGAAGTGTCGTTGTCGACGACACCGAGACGGAAGAAAGGCGGTAGTATTTCCGGGAGCGTCCCTCCTCCCGCTGGCCATCGGAACAGGGATCATTACAAGGAATTGGACGCTCTCCGAGTGGCTCTACGCGACAAAGAAAACATCATACAGACGTGAGTAATTGCTTGATTACATCCTTGAGATACGCGACTGGGAGAGAGCCATTGATCACGTCCCATTTCTTTATTATAATGATCGCGCGCAGAGGAATAACAAACGAGCGACGGGCAATGAGCGGACTTGATATTCTTTAGAGAAACGCAAGAACCGGATTTTCATAAATGAATAAGATCGCGAGGTCGAAAAATTCCTACTTAGAGGTAGGCTTCTCTGAATTAATTTGTCGGGGCAATTTCTTCGCTTTCGACGTTACAATATGCATAAATGGATCGTCCCAAAGGAGAGCTGCAAAGAGAAAGATATTACACGCCATTAACATTCTTTTTTAGCTCTTTTCTATTGCCTCGCTCTTTGCGAATATTTCATACCGTTGGACGTAACACCGAGACTTTCCGTTCTTTCCTGAAGTAATACTCGTGAGAGAAGTTTTTAATCTATTTACCAAAAGAAAAGGACTCCTATCGAAACGTAATGCGAGCGAAGCGTTCTACACGATGTAAAACTAAAAGGATTGAGAGAGAGAGAGATGATGTTCATTTTGCGCGAAAAATGATAGTCCCAGATATTTCCCAGCGAAAGAAAAAAATAAAGACAGCCTCAAATCTCGATGTGCGTTTCTGAGATGGAGGCCGCAGGTAGCGATGGTGTTTTCCCTCCCAGTCACGACATTCGTGCCTCTCGTTATTTTGTTCAGGCTCAAGGGCCAGCTCTGCAACACGCTGAGCAGTAGACTGGCATTACGCAACGGCGCGCCACCCTTGACCGAGGCCGACAGGAAAGCGGCCGAGGAACGGCTTCAAAGGCTACGACGGGACGCCGACAATAAGCGTCTGGCCATTAAGAACCTGAAGCTCGCGCTCGAGCGTCTCGATATCACGGAGTGAGTAGATCCGCCGCGGGCTCATTCGACCCGCGTTTATCGCACAAATCGCGATTACCCCGATGCCTTACCAACATTCTGCCATAAATCGCACGGGGACTGCTATAAATGTAGTACGGGGGGGAGGGGAATCTACATGCAATTCCTATAGGACAGTGTAGACAAAAACTTGTCAACATAATTATCGCAATACACTTTAATGGAACATTATTGCACCGCGAGTACAAGGTCGACATTTAATCACTTTATCTGATGCACAGCTGATAATTATCGAAATGGTCAGGATGGTCAGGGGATGGTTGATGTTTAAATATAATCGATCTAAAGTGATCTAATTTATTAAATTTATATTTAGTTATTAATTAACTTGATTAAAGTTAAGAATATTATTAGATATCATTACGATAATTTAATAAAGATTAGAAAAAGAAGAAATTAGATAAATTATTTATCTTAAAAAATGTTCTAATTATTTGTTGTTATAATATCTCAATATTTCAATTTTTACAATATACAACGAACCAAATTTTTGAGAAATCTTTTCTACAATATAATAAATTAATCTTACAATATTGTCGAATTAAAGTAATGGTTTGCTCGCGAAATACTGAATGAAATATTCTATATTGGCATTGTGTGAAAAATTGAAGAAATCTTTGGCATTGGCATTGAATGAAAAATTGAAGAAATCTCTAGTAAACAGAAATAAGTTTACTGAATGTTTTTATTTGTAAAAAATAAAATTAAACAAAAAAATTTTTTCAAAATTTTGTTTTTTTCAGTATTCTAAATGGATATTAATCTTTATCCAAAAGACTCGATAGAAAGCATTTTTTTATTAAATATTGATTTTAATTAACAATGAAAACAATTGTCATTGTTTTTAAAAAGCTAATTTTTTACTAAAAAGTAATTTTTTTAAATAAAAAATTAATTTTAAATTAGCTAAAAAAGATTATCTAATTTAATTTAACAGATTGATTTTTTAGATTGTCTGAGGAACAAAATGCTTATAAAAAAATACACGTTGAGAGAGAAACGATTCTTGAAATTATGCTTCATCAATTATACAAGCATCACCAGTTTTGTGATGTAAATATGTTTTTAATATATGCAATGTTTATTTCAGCAACATTGATGTCCGAATACAGCAAGCGGAACTGGAATACAGATTGGGTCGCGAAGAACTCGAGCTGCTGACTCTTCATGAGGAGAGCAGAGCCCTGCAAACCGCCTTGGAATTGGCCGAAACTCAAGAAAAACAAAAGAACGATACAATATTCAGGTATACATTCTTTATTTTATTTCATATCTACATAACTCTACTTTTTGAAAAAATAACTGAAATAGATTTAAACCAAATATACTGTGTATATTTATATCGCTACCGCGATTTATTTATACAGTATTTATTATACAGTATAACTTTTTTACTCATTGTCAGTTTAAATCGAGATTCCTTCTCGGTTTTAAAATTTATCTGAAATTTGTCACCATTTCTTATGATAATATTTCTTTGCCATTTAATATTTTCATAATTGAACTCTACAAATTGAGATTTTATTTATCTCTTTGTGAATTTTATTGGAAGATACAATTTTTTTTGGCTCCGTTGTACATTGTACTTTTCGACGAGTTCGAGTCCTTAAACTCATCGCCCCGCTTGCAGCTGCATTTCCGGCTCGACGCAAGTCACGATCCACGCGGTAGAAGTTAGCGCGGATCCGAAAAGTCCCCGTTTTGGAGCTGGGCCCAGGGACGACGCAATCGGTCTCTACGTCGACTGGGCTGTGGAGGATTCCGGTCTTTGTAAGGGAGACAGGTTCGTATTGTCGTGCACTGCACGGAATTCGCGAGTCATCGAATAAACATCGCGCAGCTGCGCCCCGTCGACGAACGAACAGTGGTAGCGTTCTGATATGAAATCCGCGAATTTCGTTCATTCATCTCACATAACGATATCCTTTTCAAGTTTATTCTTCCGGCTTGTCTCGTTCATTGCATCGGAAAACTCAATGTGTACGATAAATTTCGCAAGTGCAAACTCGCGCGAACTTTAGAAAAAATATTCTTTGCTAAATATAAAATCGATTTTCTTCGCAGATAAATTAAAATTTTTTATAATTAATTTATAATTATTAATTTTAGATGTTTTAGTCCTTTATAATTGATAAGATCCAGATTTTTAATCTTTCTTTGATAGAATCCTTTCACTGCAGGTTTAAATTAAAATCTTAATATTAAGAGTAATTAAAATTTTAATATTAAGAAAATCCTTTTTTTTGTATTTAGAATCTTGAATCTTTATATTTAAGATTTTTTTTACATTTTGTAAATAAAATTTAATTATTATTAATTGTGAAGTTATTTAACATCGAGAAGTAAAAAAATAACAAAAAGAAAAATGTTTAATCGAATTTTTGCTAAAGAAAAATCGACTTAATTAAGAAATACACTTCTAAAATTTATCCAAATATTTTAACAATCCACATCCCACGTAACATTAAATTATGGGATAATATAATTATCTTAACAGTTTCTTACAGAGCTAAGTTCCTAGTCTTATATATATACGTATTCTATAACTCTTAAGGACAGTTCTGTATCGTTACAATACTGTTGTGCGGATATTATACATAGTAAAAAAGCTGCGCAACTGTACCTGACACTGTAATGATACAGAATTATCCTTACAAAATATGCCTATTAGACTTTAGAGTTACAGAATATACCTATTAGACTTTAAAATATTCATATAATTATTTTATGAAAATTTCTCAATAATATTATTAAGTAGACAAATGAAGAATTTATTTTCCGAAAAAGAAAATTATATTTCAAAGTATTTTTTAATATTTTACAAAAACATGTATGTATATAAAATAAAATTTTCTATGCAACTAACGAAATTGAATTGATAATGAAATAAACGATAAAATTTCAAGAAATAAAAATTAATTGAATGTTAATGTTATTTTTAAAGCTGTAAAAAAAGATGTTTAATTTTCAATCTGGACAAATTATCTTTAGATTTTTATACATATATGTCTGTTGGAAATACATCAAGATATATGTATATATACTCGCGAAGTTTAAGCCTTACAAAGTCAATCAAACATATTGACAGCACCAATGAAATTTTCTGCTCGCGGAACTATAAATCGAGCGCCGTTTTGTTTTACTGCTCTCGGGGATGTTACCATAACACGGACGAGACATTCCTCCGCGTTTCTGTGAAAGGAGACGACTGTACGTACACGTAACACGCCAGAGTCGGGATAAACCGTTCCATTTCGCGCGCTCTTTAATCATCGTCTAACAAAAGCGGAAAAAGCTCTGTTTCTGTTAACGTAACGATTACGTCACTCTTCTGCTTCACGCTTCGGGACAATATGTCGCTTTCCTGATGATTCATGATGAGGTGTTACTGCAACTCGAAACGAAAAATAATTTGTGATCCTGCCATATCGGTATTTTCCAAAGAAATCACCGCTCGAAGGGCTTGAACGAGAGGAAGATTGCTTCAAAAAAGAAAAAGAAAAAAATTAGAACCCAAAAAACTCTATTAACTCGAGCACAGCCTTGTTAGTTACGGAATGGGTGAAGCCGGTGAAGGAAGGGTGTCGAGAAGTTCACGGTATTTGTGCAACGTCGGTATAGTAGTCCTACGTAACGTGCCTATCGGGGAAGAACAATGCGGCAATCTTGACATTCGGTTCCCAACGGGTCGCTGTAGCGTGAAGCGGCACCGGAAGTTCGCCGTGTGCCCCCGTTAATTGCACCCGCGACTTCACATGACCCCACCTTCTACCATTTTCCACCAGTATACCAACTCAAGGGAGTTCACTATACAACCGGCAATGTTCCACAGTCACCTACGTCGGGCGCTCAAAAATCACGAGTAGAAATTGTCTATGTATAGCAAAAAAAGGTTGCAGATATATTTGCATTATAATAGTTTCATTGAAAGAATGCAATATTTATACAAATTTGTTGCGAAACATTACTGCAAGATTGCAATTAAAATGTTCGCTTTTAGAAAAATTACAACGAAATATTATAATCATTGCGATACAATGTATTTGAAATAAAGCAATGTTACTGCAACCATCTAGTAATGATACATGGAAATTTTTTTTCGGAAGGAGACATACGAAATAAAAAAAAACTTAATGTAAGCAGAAGTTTGAAGAATTACGATTTCATATTCAAGACATACATGTATATTGTAAAGTTATATACATATAAATATAATCATATATAACTTAAAACTATCGTATTTTAAATAGAAAATTATTTCAAACTTCTATTTCTATGAATTATTTTTTTCGTTTGCGTTTAGCAGAACAATTATTGATTCGCCGTCTTGTTAACGTTCAACGATGTGCTAGATCTAACAAAGTTCGGCATTCATAATCTGATTTTTATACTTAAGAGCATCTTTTAAGCATATAAAATTTAACTAATGAAATGATTGCAAATACTTAAGACGATCTTAAATACAAAAACCGATTATTATAATTAATGGACTATTCTTTATTAAGTCTTTCATTTATCACAAATATAGTAAAAAGATATTATTATATTATTATATAATTTTACTTCAATACACGGACAATGGAAAATCGAATAGTACATAAAATTCGATTTATAGATTAACGAATGAAATTGATTAAATTGTAGTTTAAGCCATTGTTAAAAAGCCGATCCTAAAAATCTTCACATGATTTTAAAACGCTTGAATAAATTTTCCTTGAAGAAGCGTATTCCTCAACCGAGGAAACGATTTTTCTTCAATAAAAATCCGACCTTTCTTTTTGAAATATTTCCTTCTTTTTATCGCTTTTTAATTCTCGATGTAAATATCCTAACATTCGACAACAAGAAATAAATTTTAGTGTAGCATAAAGTCCAAGATTCTAAATACAGAATAAGATTTTTTTTATTTATTGAAATTAATCGAAATTTTTGGTTCAATGTGTTGCTTCTCACGAAATAATTGAAGATAGCATAGTTCCATGAGTGTAGTCTTTTTCCAGTTCCCACGCACTGCTATTCGGTACGCGTCATTAAGTTCAGTTCCGCGCATAATTTCACCTTATAATTTGATCACGTAAAATGTAAAGTTGAAATTAGGTGTTATCATAATTATTAGTCAGAGCTAGATTTTAGAATTTTAGATTATATGCAATGTATTTTGAAATATTTATATTTTATATATACATTTTATAGATTAATGAATATTCTGAATATTCAAACGTTTTCTTTTTTGTATTACACGACGCATAAAAGTAAAGTTTTATTTTAAATTCTATTTTAACTTTGACTTGAATTATAAATCATTTAAAGTGATCATTTAAAGTGAATCATTTAAACAATTGATAATTCACGACAGAATTTATAAAAAACACATATATACATATATATATATATATATATATATATATATATATATATATGTGTATATTTTTTTACTTCATTTTTTACATATGCCATATTTTGATGTATATTTATATATTTTAATATAATATAATATTTTAATTAATTTAATATTTGCATGTATCTTTGTTCTTCAAATGTCTTCCGCAACGCATTAAATTTTAAACAGTATTCTATACCTTACTGTTAAATTCTGACGCGAATTATGGATCTAAATCGTCTGAACTTTAAAATAGAATGCGACTGTCGCGCACGGCTTATCGGGCAAACTTTCTTTTTCAGGATCCTGGAGGTGAACGGAAAACTGGTGGTAGGAGCTGGCAGGAGCGACCTGGCACGTCTTCTAGCCGTCGCACCTGACGCCGCGCAGATAGTGGTCCTTCGAAAAGGCGAATCCCTCGCAGCGTTGCGCACTCTGCGCTCAGATAATCTCAGATTGACGCACAGAATCGGTTATCTTGAGGAGCAGGTCAGAGATCTCCTGGCGCCGAGCAGAACCGAAGTTCCCGTCGAGGATCCGCCGCCGAGTCGTCAGGAACACGTGCAGGTAAACGCTGACGTCGAATTCAGACTCGAGATGAATCAACGTGTCTCGTTTCTTCGAGAGAAGCATCCGTGTCGATGAGTGGGAATTCATCGAATGTTCAATTACATTTCGATTGATCTCAAACTTCTAATTTTATTATAAATATTTATAAATTATTTCAAAAATTAATATCTCAGAAGAGAATAAATTTTTAAAAATTGCATATAAAAATACAAAAAAATAATACCAACCTACCACAATGAACAGCAAAGTTGATATATCGATAGAAATTTTTTGTATCTTTTAAGTAAAATAAATTATTTGTATACTTAAATCTTAAGTATCTCGATAATAAATTTTTCATAAATGTCCTCGCTAAGAAAATAACGTTAATAGAACGAAGCAGCGAAAGATATACATAATTGGAAGAAATAATCGTTGCTGTGCCATTGAATTTTATTTAATCAGATTTTTTTGAAATCAATGAAATTGATATCGATGAACATGTTGATTTATAAGTTCAACTTTATGTCGAAGGTTTTCCAAAAGGGGCCCCAAGTGACGGCTCTCGTGGCGAATCTGCCCGGTCTCAACGTGAGAAGCAGTACGGAACTGCGGCAAAGCCTGCCGACCGTCCGAAGTAGACACAGCGATCACTCTAGACGCCTGGTGGACCCGAGGGGTCAGCGCGAGCTCGATTTCTCATCCGACGGCGTCGCGAACGGCCATCACAAGTCTCGGAACCGACAGAAGCACCAGGGACTCCAGCTGGCCAGATCGACGGCCAGTCTCGACTGCAAGCAATCGCCAATGCAGTCGCAGATGCAGCGTCGAAGATCACCGCGCGTCGAATCCGCAATGGAGCACTTGCACAAGAGTCGCAAGAGCGGCTCGCAGCTGCAGTCACTGGAGTTCGATTCCGAACCGACCTATTATCGTTTACAGGTACATACGCTATATCGCTCAGCAGCAATGACGTAATGTTAACATGACATTCGAGTGACAATCGAGAAGTTAAAGCTAAATCGAGAAGCTAAAATAGTCGTTATTTGCACAAGGCAAATTGTAACAACTCACAATCAGTAAACATCATTTATCGCAGCAACATTGCGACAATATTGTAACATTGCTGTGATATTGCTGCAATGTTACAATATTGTCGCAATGTTGCTGCAATAAATGATGTTTATTGGGAAGGGCCCATGTATAGAACAAATTATTGCAGCTATATTACGACAACATTGCAACATATTGACATTATACAAATATAAATTAACAAAATATCGGCAAGATATTAGCAACGCGACATTAAAATTTCGGAAAAATTTGCAATTTGCGATTGTAGCTATCTTTTATGAAAAGCATCCATGTGTTTCCTTTACACCAATTCATTCATTATTCTGTACATAAAAGTATATTAAGGTAGTTGCCAAAAAGTCAATAATTTACAGGATATTTTATACTTTTTGTAAAAATGTGCCAGAATAAAATTAAAATGTCTCGTAAACTATTGATTTTCCAACAACTTTATCTTAATACTTCTGTATGCAAAATAACTAGAGAAATCATATTATGTAAAAAAAATCATGTAATTCCAATTAAAGAAAGATGGTGATCATCTTTATGTGAGCTTGAAAAAAAATTAATTTTTTCGAAAATTAATTTTAACATTATTTGTTCAAGTCATACAACTTTTATCTGAAACATTTTTTATTAAAACGCCATGTTTTCAAATTATTATGATGTGAAAATGAAAATAAGATACCTTGTATAATTTTTTAATTCTTATTAATAAGACAAAATGAAATATTTAATAAAAAATATAGTGTTTTTTTAAAAATTATTATTATGATTATCTTGAGATGATTTATAAAAATTAATATTTTGATTATTTTGATAATAAATTAAGAAAGACCGTCATAACATCAAAAAGCGTCAAGCAAAACATTTTTGCATTTAAATAGTTTTTTTATATAAAAAACACTAAATAACAGAGTTAGTCGTGATGAACAAAATAAATGTGATACCCTCTATATACTTTCACAAAGAATATCAAGAAATAACTAAATTTATACATTTTATAAAACTGTACGCAGCTATATATGTGTCTAACTTTTTTCCGCATTTTAGGATTCCCAATCTCGCGCGTCGGAGAATTCCGAAGTATCGATGGTGTATAGTTCCCAGGAGGCGAAGACTCGTCCGGCGCCGCCGAAGAAACCGCTACGGCTCTCTTTACATCGCGCGGCAAGTCTTCAGTCTGTAGAAAGCGCTCCACCAGCCGCACCGCAACACGACGTAACTCGAAAGCCGACAAAAAGAAACCACCGCGGCGATCCTCCTATGGAAAAGACTACATCGCGATCCGAGATGAATGGGAACGCGAATTCGAACTCCCAGGAGTCCCACACCGGTCCGCCGCAACCACCCCCGAGAACGCCCTCCAGGGCGGAATCGTGTCAAAGCGCCCTACGATGGCCCTCTCCGAAGCCGAGAGCGCACTTAACGTCCATGCCGATGGAGAAGTGGTGCTGAACGTTGGAAATTCACGAACTTCTCTCAGACGAGAGAGCGAAAGAGAAAAGGGGGAAAAGAAGGATAAGCAGTTTCCGAGAAGCTGGGAATTTAAAAGTGCAGCATTGACAAATTGCCAGAAAAAAAAAACAAAAACAATGTTGATATTTGTTAATGATAAGGATGAAACCGACATACAATCCCAGATAGCACAGAAAATCTAAAAAGAATTCTTTTTAAATACCCGATTTTCGAAAAAAAAAATCTTTTTCTATGCTTTTCTGTTCCAAAAGTATACTTAAAAGTTTTAAAAAAAATTTACTTTTATCCTTAACAGCATGTAGATTCTAAGACTGTTCGGAGAACATCACAAATAAAAGTATATTGCATATGGCATATTCTGAGAACATTCGATATACACGTTACTCAATTCTAAAATCATTCTAAAATCAATTTCATGCTTCTATTAACTTAGAGATATAAATTAAGCTTATTTATATATTTTCCGAAATAGAGTTTACAGACTTACGCGAAAGCGTAAGTCCTTGCGATTCCTAGCGGCGTGAGCGAAACTTACTTCCTTCTGAATAACTTTAATTTAGGGTACTTTCCAACAACGTATACAGACGACACTGTGTAACACAGTGTATCATTTCGTCCTTGTCTGCTGAATGTTAAAGAGATGAAATGATTCACTGTTTTACACTGTCGTTGTTAGAAAACACCCTTAATTCTATAAGAAGTCAAAAGGTATACTTTTACGGAATCCTTTTTGAATTACCGGAAAGAAATCCTAATTGAAAATTCTTTTTGAATTCAAAACGATCAACTGTGCTATCTAGAAAAGTTTCATAATTTCATATACCTGACAGATTCTTGAGACACGGTTTGTAATTGATTACATTGCAAACTAATGATGCGTTAGAGATAAAGTTCGATCTATACACCCGCTTTCAATCAAATCCAATGACTATATAGATCATTCCACATTGATTGTTTAATCAAGATTAGTTCTAAGTGTACAGTATAAAATACATTTACAATATAATAATTATAGTATGTCACACACACACACACATAACAGGGATGCGTCAGTCGCAAGGATAGAATCTAAGATCAATGTCTATAACGATCCAGAGAGCACAAGAATTCTTTTTCCATTCCCAAATAATGAAATAAATTTATTTACCGTTCTATTTCTGAAAACATTCTCCCCTAAAAAAAAACAATATTGCAGTAACATTACAACAATTTTGCAATGTTACTGCCATATTGTAATGTTGTTACAATATTGCTGCATTGGTTCTATGCTTGCTAGGCTTAAGAGTTCAAAAAGAGTTCATATCATCAATTTTGAGCCATTTTTCAGATATAAAAGAAATTCTTTTTATGGAATGCTATTTGAAAGGATTTCTTTTAAATTCATTTAGCGAAATCTTACATGCTCACTTTCTAAAACGAGATATTTATGTTGCGCGAAAAAATAAAAAAAATATAAGACTGATAAATCGCATACATTCCCTGCCTGCACAGACGTGGCAAGAATGTTGCAAACACATTGCTACATCACTATATCGTAGTGATATAATGTTTGCCACGTACGGTGCTGTCAGGATTACTACGGATGGAACTTGACTTTATATAAAAGCGTCATGCAGATCCAAAAAGTGCGCGCCTGGAATATCTAAATGCCTGCTTTGTAAATGCATACATTCATTTTCACTTTTAAAAAATTGTATTATTTGGTAAAAATAACAGTATTTTTTAACGTTCCCCGAGAAATTATGTTCTTTGATTTTCAGTTTTAGATAAAAATCTAAATAAATTTCTGTAATCTCGCTTAATATAATTAAAACTTATTAGACTCAAAAATTTATGTTTGGATATTCGGACATATTAAATTTGAGCGAGTACTGCGATTTGTATGTAACACATTCTCACGTTTTCCTTTGACTAATGAAATATTAGCTCATCTTGCAGTTTCAGTGACGTAACGTAATAAATCGTGCTTCCAAGAGAGAGATACATAATATTAATACTTGCTAATGCAATTTTATATATGTAAAGGTGATACATAAACAATATATTACAACCTCGTAAAATTAACGTTATTTGCTAGTTAAGTATGCTTCTACTAGTTAAATGTATAAATGTACAAAGTTGTCAAAATGGTTTTTTTGGCATAAAATAACCAATTTCAAGTACAATATATATATTTTACAAATATATGTTTAAAAATATTTAACCCGTAACGTAATTAATTACGTTGTAGAGATAAGGAATTAATATTACGTAGAAATAAAATTTCGTACAAATTATGTTAAACGTACAGAATATATACTTATGAATTTACTTTTATCACTAGCCTTACAAACCAAGAATGCACGTATAATACTATTTGCAAGTTTTTTTAAATATCTTTGAGCATCATAAGTCTTCAATACTCATAAATTAATGTGCGAATATAAATTTTTTTTTAAATTGCTAGTCTTGTCGCCACTTTTGACGATATATCCTATGGGTTGCGCATTAACACACACATTATATACAGCGTTATTTAGACTTACGAGCTATATCGTGCATTATACTTTGTAAGTATCATAAATAAAACGATATTTCTGTCTAGGAAACGGATTTTGACGAGAAATTTTCAAACCCGATAGACTTACAAGGATCGTATATCAAAAATATATATTGAAAATGTATAAATATATTTATTAAAGGGCAATAGAAGGCAATGCAATTCTTTTACACAATTATTTTAACGTGCATGTGCGGCAAAGTCTTGCCACTAAAGCGTGTAATTGTAACAAACTGTTGATACCTTCTACCACTCCCATATGTGTCACTCCAATTTCCTGCGTATTAATGTTAAGAATATTTTGAAAATATATTTGAAGATACATAAAGGTGAAACGTGAAAATATTGTACCATTAACATAAATTAATGCCGTAACTTACCTTGACAAATTTCAATTTCAGTTTCTCATCCATGATGTGATTTTTACAAACTTTGAATACGTTACTGACTATATCCTCCGCGGAATATCCCATTTTCCAGAAATGATCCATTACCTAATATAATTCATAAATCTAATACGATATGCATATATATATATATATATATATATATATATATATTAATATTTTTAAAGTGAAATATTTTACCGTGCATGCTTTGGAAACATCGCCCTTTATACAATCATCCAACATCTCTTTGACAATTAAAGGATGAGGCTCATCACAGACTTTAAATACATTTTCTGCGTTCACATGATTAAATCCGTTGTATGTAGACTGCAGATTATTGAGGGCTTGTCTCATGTCCCCTTGAGCTGTAAACACTATCGCTTCCATACCATCGTCTGTATAGGAAACCTGCAAATAGTAAAGATGTATACATAATTCTGTATATGAACTCGAAGCCTCCATCTGTTTTTATTCCAATTTTACTCCAATTTTAATTACATTCTCTTTTTCGCAAACTTCAAGAACTTTGGCTAAGACTTGGGCATCCGTTAGTTTTCCATATCTTAACATAGCACATCGTGATTGTATAGGTTCGATGATCTCCTCCGTGTTGTTACACGCGAGAGCAAATCTGGTCGTGTGGCTGTAAATTTCCATTGTTCGGCGTAACGCCTGTTGAGCGCCGTCGGTCATGCTGTCAGCTTCGTCTAAAATAATAATTTTATGCTTGCCTTTTGGAAGATTCACCTGCAAATTAAAATAACCATATAGAAATATATAATTATTTGAAGAAAATGGTCTTACCTATCTTACCTTACCTTTTTCTGAGCAAACATTTTAATTTTATTTCTAACTACATCAATCCCCCTCTCATTTGAAGCGTTCAGTTCGAGTACAGCTTCTTTGAATGCTGATCCCAAGAGAGTACGAGCCAAACATAAAATTGTAGTAGTTTTGCCCACTCCTGGTGGGCCAGCGATGATGATATTCGGAGTATTTCCATGCTGAGCGAAAACTGCTAATCTAGACACAGTGTCTTCGTTGCCAACAATGTCGGAAAATACCTGAGGCCGATATTTTTCAATCCTACATAACAAAAACTAATAATAACATTCTCATATTTATACAATATTCTTGTATTTATAAGTAATGAGAGATATTATAATTAATATTATTTTCCTTATACTGTTTAAAATGTAACAGCTGAAGGGATCTTCATATAATTAATCAATGCTGCTGTTAAGATAAATATCGCTTGTAAAACTTATAATCATTTTCTAAAACTTCTAAGCAATTTTCATATAAATATGAGATTCAAATAAATATGAGAAATTTTTTTTTAGTCTTTAAATATTTATATTTACTAAAATAGCAATAGTATTATGGGCTCAATCTCTAAACATTAATAATTAAATAATTTTAAATAAATTAGAATATTTCTTTAGAGTCTAGATCTTCAAAACTATCTACCCCGATTTAAATATACCACTTTGTTTAGAGACCGAGTAGAGTTGAAAGATAACCTAAAACCGTAACGAGGTACTTGAGGGATAGAAATAAAATTTTCCGTCGCAGAAATAAAAACGTACCATGGTAAATTTGCAGATTTACCGTCTCTTTCCCTGATCTTCGCATCACCGCCGCTCGTAGACGGTAAAATCTCAGTCTCCATAGGTTCATCAACAACACCGTCACCTGCCATCTTCGAATTCACGCTAATTGCGCGGGTAAACCCGGTAAACCCGAGATGAGAAACACTTGATGATTATGATCATGGAGAAAGAAAAATAGCGAGATGGAGAATGAAGAGAATGCCATTTCAAGCGATAGAACGATATACTTGCGAATAGAAAGCTCGAGATACCACAAAATTAAAAAAAATTTTGTTTTAATTCTCGAATCGTCAAATAAAATTCCTTTTATTTAACCTATTTCTGTTCTAAAAACATTCAAGTTCAAAAAGAGTTAAAAAAGAATTCGTTTTTATGTCATCAATTCTAATTGTAAGCTCTTTTCGAGTACAAAAGGAATTCTTTTTATATTCTTCTCTGAAATTCTTCTTAAAAAGACTTCTTTTGACTTCATTTGGAACAGATTACGCTAATTTATAAAGAATTTTTTTAAATAAATCCTTTTTGAGTTCATAACATTATTTGTGTTACTTGAAACACTTAACTTCGCCACGTTGTTCATAATTTGAATCAAATTTATATAAACAAACCAGATTATTAGATTTATAATTAAATTATTAATACAAATACAATATTTTTTAATATATTTATTATTAATCACATGAATACAGAATAACAAATTCAAGATGTTATGGCTAAATTTTTTTTTAATGATTTTTATTTTTCCATAACATCTTTAATTTTCCTTCTGTATAATATTACATTCTGTATAATATTTATGAACCAATACTTATTACTTTAAGCACAACCAGTATTTATAAATATAAATATTTTTATACATAAATGTATATCTATGTGTACGTGTGTGTATAGAAATATATATATATATATATATATATATATATATATATATATATATATACACAATAGACCCAAAGTTCTACATTAATGTTCTTCCAGCATGAAAATGAATCATATTACGTAAGTAATAATAAATTAAATGATATAAAAATGAAAATTAATGAAATAGCTGCCTGAAATATTACCTCTCGCAATTAATGTATCATAATGTACAATTTCTATCGCACGTTTAGCAATGCAGCAAAACTTTTCACGAGCAACGGAAAGCTTTTGCGCAGCAGACTCTTATATCGAAATGGCTGTAGCTCTAACAGCGGCGCTCAACAAAGGATTTGGATCCGGTTCCTCTGTCAGAATGTTAACTTTTGCCCACCCACGCTGTTTGTTACTTTGTCGCAACGCGTCAATAACAGCTTGCACATATAGGCCATCTTCGAATGTAGAAGCGGAGAATACTGGCTCTTTAATCCAACCTCTTTTATCCTCGACGGATTGAAAGGCTTCTCTTAGCGCTGCGATCATCTTCCTAAGTCCTTTGATATAGGGCCTGGGTATGGAGTCTGCCATCGGTAAGGATATTCCTTGCAAGTCATCCGTATCATGATATAAGATTTCCTCTTGTTCACCGCGACAACCATACAAGTCCCCGCCTCGCACTACCAAATGATTCCCACCACCGCATATTAACACCTCCTGGGAGAGCTGTCCCTGCAGGTGATTGCTTAAAGTAGCTGTTACCAAGGTGCCACCACTCAACTCCATTTGAAAGCTACAGAAATCTGGCGACGTAACATGTCTGATCCCGTTAATATACTTGGTTGTCTGGGTAAATGTTCGCACAACAGCATGCACCCGCGAAGCTCGTTGACCCATCAAATGAAAAATCAAATCTATAACATGACTGCCCACTAATGCCAAGATTCCTCCACCCATCGTGTCATCACATAACCAATCATATCCTGAAAAAGAATAACAAGCATAAATTAAATTTAAACTATATACTAATCAATTTTTTTGTCATTTTATGCAAACTCTTTAATTAATCAAAATGTAAAATATAAAAACTATGTTATTCAAAGTTCTTCACTGTACATAAAGAAAAATGTTTATTCGCTTTACTCTTCAATGAAGATTTTGTCTATTATTCTACAATGAAGAAGTCAATAACTTTTATAGAATAATTTACTATAAGGTTGGATTCCATAAAGTGCATATGCATGCATGTATTTATAGTATATGTAATATTTACTGTAGAACATATGTGCATATGTACTTTACAGAATCCAACCTAAATCAAGTCTAGATTTTTCGTTTCCAATATTGTTTAAGATTCTCATAATAATTTTAAAATCTTTATATAATCTCAAGATTTTGTATCGCTTTAAATGTAAAAACCATTTCATTTCTCTGTATTTACCATTATGCAACAAACTTCCCATGTGTACTCGCACTTCTATAACTGTTACAGATCCACCCAAATAACCATCTTCCAACGCTTTCTTCATGTGTACGAAGGCTGGCAAAAACCTTAGACTATGATTGACTATGCTGATAAGCGAAGGGTAATACTGGGCGGCACGAACCATCTTCAAAGCCTCGCTCTGGCTCAGACCCGCAGGCTTATCGCACACAACGTGCTTCCCTATACCAAGGGCTTTGACAGCGATTTGAGAATGTAAACTCGGTGAGCACATTATGAAGATTAGGTCTACGTCCTTCCTCAGAAGAACGTCGTCTATGCGGCTGGTGTGAAACGGTATTTGAAGATCGCTCGCTACCTCTGAGACCTCCGCCAATGTACGACCCCATATAGCCTCGATTCTGAAACCCTTCTCTCTCAAAAAGGGTATAATGATCCGGACGATACTTCCTGTGCCAAACACTCCGATGCCGGGTAACGTCATCCTGAATGCGTAGGAACACCCCTTTTTCCTTTTCTTTTTTACCCCACACCAAATTTAACCTATAAAACAGTAAAATTACAAGCAACGTCCATCTATTTTCCGACAAGGCTACAACACAGTTTAGCTTCAGTTCTATTTGCGCATATTCAGCCGTGCTTTTCTTTTTTTTAAATTCTGGAATTTAAATAAAAACGTAAGTATGTCTCGCATCAACGAATTTAATTATAATAACAGTAAAGGTACCTTTTCATGTATCGCTCATCGCTCGTTTTCAGTAGAGTCCTATAATTAGAGTCCTATAATCAGAGAAGCGACATTAGCGAACTCCTTTTGATTGGTCAATTGAGTCACGTGGTTTAGTCGCCATTTTGTGTACCACTGTCGGGCTTTATATACAACAAAATAGCGTGCTCCGTACTATTCAGTGCTACATAAAGAGACCATGCAATTAGAAATTATAAGGTAAAATCTTATTTTATATAATATGTAATATTATTATATTATTATGAGTCTGTTTCTTCAATGTCAATTAACTTTAGCCTATATGATTGTCATGTGACTGTGTGCTCCAAACCCGCTTTGTTGACGTCACCAGCTGTTACAAGCTCATGGACACTCACTCACACACTCACAGATCAGCTCCTAAGGTACACAAGATGGCGAACCAAAGTCATGGTGGGGGTAAATGTCGCTTCTCTGACTATAGGACTCTAGTTTTCAGCGATAAAAAAGTCACGTGACTGGATTGTCGCTAGCGACGAGCTATTGAACATGAAAAGTGTTCCAGCGATGCGATTTAAGAGAATTTCGTTGCTACAAGTGCTACAAAATAAATATAAGCAAAATGTCACAAGCAAAAAAATATTATAATTGGATGATTGAGGATGGTTGCAAAAATTATAAATGAAAACAATATAAAGAAAAAGAGGAGAAAATTAGCGTTAGCGGCAGCTTTTTATTATTTACAAGGAAAAAAGAAACGACATTACAAGAAAAAACGTTTTTGGGTTAATCCATTACTTCAAATAAGACCTACATGTGGATTTTATAATGCAATTTTACCAACAGTGACACAACAAATAAGTACGTTTAGAAATTACTTTCGCATGAATGCAACTCAATTGGAAGAATTATTATGCAAAGTAGCACCTTTAATTTCAAAACAAACATTATGTCGAAAACCCATATCTGCTAGTGAAAGATTATGCATGACATTGAGGTAAATTAAAAGATAAAAAAATCGAAATTAAGTTATATAATATATATATTTAAAAAATTTATAAAAATATTTTTTATAGATTTCTTGCTTCTGGCGATTCAATGACTTCCATGAGCTATCAATATCTCCTTGAATTAACCACAGTTAGCAATATAATTTCAGAAACTTGTGAGGCATTGTGGTTTGCTCTTTTTAAAAATGTTTTCTCATGTCCTTTTACCAAAGAAAAATGGTTAAGTATTTCTGAAGAGTTTGAAAATTTATGGAATTTTAATCATTGCATTGGAGCTATTGATGGTAAACATACTATTATTCAAGTAAGTTTTACTCAAAAATTTTTAACATTACTAAAAAAATTTAAAGCTACTAAAACAATTTTTATAATTTTTTTTACTGTACGATCTATTTTTTTTTTTAGTGTCCCGAAAATGCAGGTTCATCATATTTTAATTATAAAAATAGTCACAGTTTTGTTTTACTTGCAATTTGCGATGCCAAATATATTTTTACTTTTGTGGATATTGGAGCCTATGGACGTCGCAGTGACGGCGGAATATTTAGGGATTCTCTTCTTGGTAAAAAATTCAGAAATAATGAAATGAATGTATCTAATCCACAAGTATATATATATATATATATATATATATATATATATATATATAACTAATCATACATACCTGCATTGATTAAAGACGTCAAACGCAAATATAGTGCCCGTTGACTTCACCGTAAACGCAGCGATTAAAGCGTTACAATCGCCTTACAATCGCGATTGTAACGTTGAATTCTTGTGATACCAAGTAGTGACGTTAACATAGCACCACTTGTTGGATGGATCGAGAATATATATGGATATTGATATTGATCCATACATATTCTCGATCCATCCAACAAGTGGTTCTCTGGCGATAGAGAGGCGACAGATAATACTGAAAGGAATCTTAATCATTTTTCCTACATTTGCAGTAACAAAAATTAACTAACCGCGACACTTCTACACATGCGCCAAGGTTTGTCATTATTTTAAAATTTTTAATTTGTTTGGCACACAATTATACAAAAGCAGTCTTGAAAATAGGTAAATATAAATGTAATTTAATAAATTTTTACTAAAAAGTCTATCAGTTGTCATAATTAATTATTGTGATACCTATTGCAGGTCGAAATATTCCGACTGGCAAATCTCCGCTTACGTTCTGTAATTTCCGTTACTGTTCTGTTCCGCTATTTCTTTATCGGGACGCGCCCTCAAACATTTCGTCAATTCGACTTTCGGGACATTTGTCTTTTTTCAAACGTATCAGCAGATGTAGTATCATAGAAATATCGGGACAGCTTCGTAATCACTTCTCAATCAAGATCTTTCCCAAGAAACCAGTACCTCCTATAAAATAATATAACAAAGTGTGTGTACAGTGCATCCCTACTCTGGCGACAGTGATTGTAACGAAAATTGTTTGGTAACATTTTAAAACGAAAAGTCTAATATGAGAATGCCGAGGCTGTAATAGTTTTCCAATAGAAGACGTTTAAAAATCATAAATGACAGAATTATAATTTCGCGTACTCAGATATATATTATAATACAGGAATTATCATATATTTGATAATTTTCCAATAAAGTAGTCTATCAGACGAAGATATTGGATCTATTTTACAAATTGTTCTCTATTTTACGATCATTTTTAACGCAGTTATGAGCAATCAAAATCAAAATATCTGTTTTAACAATTTTTTTCTTTAACCCTTGATAACGAGAAATAAGAGGTTGTAGAGACATTTTTTCGGAAAAAAGGATTGTATTGAAAACTTCAATTTTTCACACAAAATAGTTGAAAATTTTCTTAATTTTTTTTCTTATGCTCTTGATACTCCTAAAAGTGATAAGAAAATTTTTCGTTTTGTTTAGCTCGTTATTTTTACCATTATTATGTAAAAATTAGCAAAATTTTAAAAACTCAAATAACATACAATTTGTCCAAAAGTGAAAACTTTAAGCTTTAAAATCCTTTTCTTAAATTTGGATTTCGGAAACTTTTGACAAAATTACAGTTGCTTAAATTTTGTTTTTTTTTTAACAAGTGTCACGTGTTTCTTTAATTATTGTAAATAGTTTAGCAAAAATCTGAGAATCTTTACAACTATTCCATGTAAGAGAAATAAAGTTTTTTCTACAAATCTCTTTTCTGATAAAATTTCTCTGTGCTTTCATGTTTCCAAATTATTTTTAATATTTAAAATTTTTATGTTTATTATTTATTATTTTTATTATTATATATTATTAAATTTGTTATTTTAATATTTATTACTTTTATATTTTAATATCTTAATATTTTTCTTTAATGTACACACTATTATTTTATTTTATTATTGCACTTGCATCTTAAATACCTGTAATAAATATTGACTGTCCAGCGTAAAAGTTTTATATCGGCGTTCTGCGTGCTTCAATATCCATAATTTATTTACTGTTCACTATTTATGTATGAATTTACCACAGGAATCTATGAAGAGGACTAAATACTACTCAATTTATCTTCTCGATCAAATAGATCTGTTCGACTTCACGCAATTTCAAAGACTGAGAAGATCACAAGAACTCGTTTCAAATATATATACATGTGTATGCATGTATGTATGTACGTATGTATGATGTAGTGACGTGACCCTGAACATTCCCGTCAGACTTTATAATCTGATGAAGAATTTAATTCTAAAGTCGGATTAAGTGCGTGCAGATTCTGCTCGGTTTCTGCCATCAATCTGCTGTCAGATTCTGTGAACAGGATCTGCTAGCAAATTGTATTGTAATTGATTGTAATTGACAGTTCATTATTTGTACAATAGTATTATTCGTACAAGTAATAATGACGAGTATTTTCTACTTAAATAATTATTTAGATAAGAATTTATTTTTTTTGTTTAAATTATCGTTTAACCGAATAAATTATTAACCAAATAAGAATGTAATTGTAATTTGGAAATAAATTATACTTTGCTTTGTTGTTATCTATTATCTGAACAAAATTTTGCTCATGTCTGCGTGTAACCAATCAATTCCGTGATCATTCAGTTCATCAAGCATTAACCGTCGGCCAGAGTGCTCCGATTTCTTTTAAAGTAGAGTTTGAATAAAATATACGTTATCTCTCTAGTCAAGCAAATAATTGCCATCTGTGCAAAATAACCAGCTCCAACAAGAATGTATACACATAATTAATAGTCATTGTTCTATACATATATGTATATCATGAGGTAAAGTAACAACTGGATAATAAATATTATATTGTAAAGTAAAAACGTGTGCTACGAGTTGCATTATTTAAAAATACCTGACCTCGTAAATAAATAATTTCGACATGCAACTAGTGAAATCAGTGCGTGATATCAGCCGCTGACGATATAAACAATAGCAATCCGAGAACCGATTGCGTGGTGAAATGTAGAAACCGACCACACCTGTTGTTGTTGACGCGTAACTTTTGGAATGCTGACTAACCAGGAAGAAGAGAAGACAAGAGGGAAGAAGCCGGAAGCATAATCGGGCTTAATAGTAAAAGTAAGTAGGTAGGCGTAAATGCTGTAACTGATCGAGACATTTGCTGAAATATGATTGTAAAGTTCCGCAAGTGCTGAGTCTCTTCTGTCTCTGATGAATCACGTTGCACCCAGGAAGAAGACGCAATAATTGTAAAATTATGCAAATATTTTTCTAAACATGACCCAGAAGATTCAAAGCGTAGCTAAAAAAAATACAACTTTGGTGTTATTTGATGTATCCAATAAAATCTAAAATTAAAGATTGTGCTTCTGAACAGAAATTAAACAAAAAACTTAATTAAAAACTAAGGAAGATCTGCAAGTCTTATTTATATTCAAACTGCAGAACTGTATTTGTTCCAAGTAGATCCATCGATTGGTGACACGAAATTATAAATTAATATAGTATCCTTGTCTCTTCTGAAAAAGGAATTTATATTAACTTATTAAATTATAATTCTTTTGAATGAGATTCAGAAATATATATATCAATGTACATCTTTGTAAATTATTAATAGTCATAACTAACATTTATCTAACTACTTACATAACATAACATTTTAACTATACCAAAAAACACCACAGGAATGATTCAACCTCTTGATGTTTATAGGTTTAGGATTTGGAAGAACTTTGTGAGAACATTCAGTGATCGTGTCATATTATTTAATTACGATATTAATTTACACTTGAGAAATAACATTATTAAATTTAACATTATTTAATTACTAAATTAAATATCGTTGACACATATAGATACAACTATCTTCTACGCGATTTCATAATCTTTTTAAGTACGCCTGGTTCAAAAGTGGATACATCGAGGAATGGCCATCACAATTCCAAAATCTAGTGGATTTCTGTTTCTCTGGAAAAAACATACAAGATATACTACGACGTTCCATACGTGGTGCACCTGCAATAACACGTTGTTCTTGATGCAAGCAATACCTTTGTATAGATTATTTCTTTGAGCAACATCATGATTGCAAACATTATGGGGAATAAAAATAATGTAAGTACTAATAGTAAGAATATTTGGAAAAAGACACAAAGATAGATAATTATAATAAACTTATTTAGACAATTAGATAAATGTTTATAACTAGTACATTTATGTGTTACAGAAAAAGCATTCAATTATATGGCGTAATAATTCTTATCAGCTCGGTGAAAAGCTCGGATCAGCCATAAAGTGCATGTGTACATGAAACATTGTACATGGAAAAAAAATATTTCTACATATGAAAAAAGATTATTAATCAGCACAATATTAATTATATGAAATGTAGTATAAAATTATGTAATACATACAGGAAATAATATATGAGAAAATAATTTGTCTTTATGTATCGGAATAAAAATACAGCATATTTAACCAAATCTGTTGTGTTAGTTATGTCAGAACACATCTACGTCTAATTGCAGAAGTCTCCTAGACGTAAGTAAGATCAGTATTAACATACTCATAAAGATGACACATACATTTTATTTATGTAACTTTATATTTTTCATCAAGTTTCTATTGCCGCGATGGACTTGGCCCTCATAGACTCATCAAGTATTCTATATACTTACTTATGCAATAGATTAACATTTCCACATATGTAATATGCTCCGAGATGGAAACAATTAATATAAATAACTATATAATGTACGGAAAGCATTTGGCGACATGCATTAAGCATTGAATCATGTAGCGATATGAATATACCGTGCGTGAATTGTGGAGTGCCTCACAAAATAAGTATATTTTATTAATTACTACTAACTCATAATTTAACTTTCTATTTCTTATGATTTTTACTATTAATTTCCCTTACTTTAATTTAAGTTATATCTTATTTTATTTTTTGTCTACAGCTTCCTCCTTCTTTAATGAAATGCCATAATTGCAGAAAAAAATATTCCAATGGTTACTGTACAGCCTTTTCTTAGTAAAAAACGTACCATCGATGACAGACGAAGCCTACAGTTGGCAGAGGGACAAATCCATCGTCGCCAATTAATTATGGCAGAGAGTCAAGTCATATGCTAATGCCGGCAGCACAATTGACATTTTTGTAGAAAATTTTCCAAAATGCAATTAAACGATGAAAAAAAAATCGCAGATTATTTTTTAGTAAATCGTTTTAAAGGGCAGGCTTTAAATCTTTAAATTCTAATTTAAACTGCGAAAATAAATTTTGCATCTCTGTAGAGTCGTTTAATTTTGCAAAATTTTTGAAGTTTAAATTCTTTTTGAATTTCTCATTTCTTAGTGTAAAATTATCTTCAGGAGAGCCAGTACAACCAAAGCAAGTGAAAGTAAAGACTTCGCTCTTTAAAATGACTCCATTACAATTATAGTATGTTTTTTTCACAAAATTATAATAGCTCAAAGGTTAAAGTTTCTCCAAAATTTTGTGAACTTTTAATTTTTAACGTCACGAACGTGCACTTCTACGTATGTTATCTAATTATTATTTTAGCTTTAACCATATGATTAATTTTAAAATTTTGGACTTATTTTTCAAAGAATTATGTCTACAAAGGGTGTCGGGAGCATATTTTCAAAAAATTATTTATTTCAATAAATATAAATATTTTCATATTTTTTTGTATCAAAACAATTTTCATGCTTTTACAATTTCTTTAAACTCTCCTTGTACTTACATAATACTTTGTAAATAATTTTTTTTTTAAATGTGTGATAAATTTCCAAATATTGATACAACTGTTATTGAGATTTTATGTAATTATGTAATTCTTATAACATGTTAAAAATTAATAATTTTGGACAAGTATTTTCATAGTAAAAAAAATAAAAAGATAAAAAAATCACTGTTACACAATAAATCAAGTTTTCGACATTTGTACAAGTTACGTATTCTCATTTAATTAGTAAACTATTCTTTATATTTAGTGATATTATTTAATTATCATGCGCAATATTTAGAATAATAACACGTTTAGCTCGTAAAGCTTATTACTATTTACATATGTCTTTATTTTTCAATGAACAAGTGAGCGAGAAGCTCGCGACGGCCCTGCATACCACATGGATAAACGCGCTTATTTCTTAAAAAAATTAAGTTCAACCTGCTCGCCTGCGAAAACTACTTGTCGGGTGGAATTTTGCTAAAGAAAAAAGTTGTTTCTTTTATCATAAAGTATCACGTTACGTGCACCGAATGCGCGAATTTCCGGACACCCTGTATAGAAAAATAAGACAAACGTAAAACATGTAAAAGTTAGGTACATACAAATATAAATACGATAATCCAAAGGATGGCAAAGGTAAAAACAGTTTTTAAAGTTTGATGTATCCAGTACAATCTGAAATTAATTATTTTATTTATTAAAAGGAACTAAATTTAAACTAAATAAATTGATAATTAAAAAAGATGTTACTTTTTGTATTTCATACTGATCTCCAAAGTACTGTCATCATCATTGAGTAGATAGAGGCGTAAACCCATATAATGATCAATTAAATATTTCGTCCAATCAAATTTCATCATATTAAAATTAAAGAATTGTTGATCTTTGTCATCGAGATGACTCCACATTGCTTGAACATTGTCAGTGGAAAAACTCCATTCTTTATTACAAAAAGGTTGGATTGCATTGCAAAATTTGTCGATCTTCTTGTATAACTTCCACATTCTGAAATGCACATATAAAGCTATTACAATTATTCTTTTTATATTATAAAATATAATGTAATTTTATTTAGTTTGAATATAAACTAGATGCATCAAGTAATAGAGAGATATACATTTAAATTTGCCTTGATTTACGTGGGTACGTAGGTGATATCTTGATTTACGATTTCTACATATATTTACTGCATCCATAAGTAAGGCCGGAAGGAAATGAAAGAGCTAAACGCACATTCTATATAATATTTTATGTCGGATGTAAAACAGTAAGGGAAAATATATAGCATTATGCAAGGGGTACGTCTTATTTGTATCCAGAAGTGCATAATTGTATTCGCGCCAAGTAGGTCCATCGACTGGTGACACGAAATTAAAAATTAACATATCCCTGCCTCTTCTGGAAGATGACATCGTTTCAAGTTGTTGTACTGTTTCATTTATCAGGATCGTTGATAATTATTAGTGTAAAATCATAGCTATAGATGTAATACATGTATAATCATATACATATGTATATTCACACACATGTTCACTCGAACGTGTGCTTATGGTAATAAGTAGCTAACATATTTAAATACACATAGTCGCTCGAGTATGTTCCATGCTTTTTGAAAGCATACCCATTATAAATTACACTGTCAAGTAGCACGCTGACGTTAGTTATCATCATTTTAATATTAATGATAATAATCAGATTACTGATGAATGCTAATATTGAATATTATATATAATTAATATTGAATAATATTAATATTATTTCTTTTGCCTCTTACGAATCATTCGTTGCATGCAATTGCGAGCATTAAAGCATATATAATATAAATTTATAATAATTGTAATGACAGAAATTACAATATCTGAATAATTCGCTGAGAATTTATAAAATTGATGCTATATTGTCTGATGAGTATTCAAATTAGTAGAAATAATATTTCACGTAAGTTTAGTTATTACGTAGTAGTTGGCCGAATACCTGATCATACCTGTTTTGGTTAAAAACATCCCATGCACAAGCGATTAAAGCATTTACCGTGAAGTCAACGGGCACTATATTTGCTTCGAGATCGGCATTCCAACGCTGAAATCTTGTTATACCAAGTAGTGAAGTCGTCATGAGACCTATTGGCCCATACATATATTGTCGAGCCATCCAACAAGTGGTTAACTGACGCAAGATAAAACTAAACGGGGGATTTTAATTATTTCTTTTAATAATAATAATATCAACGCAAGTTTAAATTCAAGCGACTAAATTCTGACTCATTTTTTTCAAACACCTTAGGTATTTTTTATAATTACAAACATATTAGAAAAATGATGAAATTTACCATTTTATTTAATTTCTTTAAAAAAATTTTTGCATTAACGGTCACATAGGATAATCACAACCCACGGAAACTTTCAACAAGTATTGGTTGTTACCAGAAGTAATCTCTTTAAATGATACATTGATTGATAGATTATAAATATATGCCCAGATAGAAAACTTTTGTAATAAATGCACAATTATTGCATCTTTCCATTCACAGCATTTCGCAATAATTGTTATAAGATGGTTCTGCAAAACGCATATCTTTTGTTGAAGTAGAATTTTATAATTTTAAGTTCTAATATTGACAAAATTATGACGCAAAGTTATGTAAAAAGTAAAAAGTAAAAAGAATTTCTTACTGTTACTTGAATAATAAGAGTAGAATTTTATGCTGTAACGATTTTTACAATAATTACAAAATTAATTTCTGAAATGTATTCAGTAATAATTGTGCTAAGATGATTCTTACTAACGTTACAATTATATAGGAATTTATTTTAGGCATCAATTTTTTGAAGATTTCTACATGTTACAATAATTAAATTTAAAATTATTGATTTTAAAATTTAAATGTAGACTTATTACGCAATATATTATACATTATATTTTAAAATTAAAATGAGGCTAAAATTTTTCTGCATGAGTTCCTATCTGCGTATATATTCGAAAAACATACATTGAAAGATAGGTGCAAAAAGTGTGCTCGAAAGTAATTCGTTCGGGTAACTATACAATGTGACAAAGATGGCTGGGGTGTGTGCTGTCCTGTCATCACCCCGGGCGACTACCGGGGTTAAAAAGTCTGCTAGTTGTCACAAATAATTATTTTCACAAATCACAAATAATAATTGTGACAATTATTGCGTTACCTATTGCAGGTCGAAATATTTCAACTGGCAAATCTCCGCTTTCGTTTCTGAGAAGCTCTTCCGCAATTGCTTTCGTGAATGTATATATATTTGGCTATCGTGATACGATTCTATTCAAATAATAGTTTATCTTTTTATATTAATATACATATATATTGAATTATTTTATTATATTGTGATCAAACAATTACTTCGATGTTTTTTCCTCGATTACGTTTTTAGATAAATTACGTGTAAATATAATACGATAAGATCTTTGTAATTAATGGGAAACGAATAGAATCGTTTTTCGATATGCTTTACAAAGCAGTTTGCATATATTGTTGACACGTGAATAAATGCCTGGAAGCGAAATGTCAGATATAACTTACATTTGCACAATGTGAATTAGTCTTGTTAATTATTATTACTGGAATATTATCTAATAAAAGAGTTACTTTCAAATTTGGCATCTGCTTTGCGAGTTTCAAGATGGTAGCAACAGAATTAATGTTTACATTTGTAGAAATTTTAATTGTCTCATTGAACATTAGCTGCCACGTGAAAAATTATAGATACCTATAATAAATAAACATATTTTTACATTTCGTTACGCAGGAGGAACTGGTTTTCTCAAAAATATCTTAACTGAGAAATTGTTACGAAGTTGCCTTGATATTTCATTGATATATTTGTTGATACGTTGTTCATACGTTGATAAAGCAATGCAAGACAAGAAGAAAGGTACAAAATTTATTTCTTATTCCGCCGATGCTTATATTTATTGTAAGATGTATGCTTGTTTAGGATGACGAAGAATTGTTGTTTTATGTAGTATTAAACTGTAAAATGATGGAGAATGTGATTTAACGAATCTGAATTAATTACCTCATTTATCAGTAAGTTTTTGTTATTTTTTGATAGACCGAAGTCTTCGATATCGAGGTCATCTGTGATCGGCACGATTTTCTTGCGGAAATTAGGTACTTCTTTTTTTACTCGATGATAAACCTATAGATTATAGATTTAGATAATAATGATTTATAAATATACATTTTGATATTGCTTTTTATATACTCACAGGTTTCTCAAAGATTTCATCCAGTCGACTTTGGAGACATTTGCCTTCTTTCGAACGTATCAACAAATATATCATTGAAATATCAAAGTAACTTCGTAACAGTTTCTCAATTAAGACATTCCCGAGAAAACCGGTTCCGCCTGCGTAACGAAGTAATATACATATATATATGTGTATGTATGTGCATGTAACATGTATATCATACATATAAATGGATATACATATAAAGTAGTCTTTGAGTAAGGTAGAAATCGATGGCACGACGGTGTTTTAAAAATATATGATTTTATTTTTTATTACTTTTTAAATTTTATTTTTTTACAGACTTGAAAAATTTTGTGAGATTTAATTATGTTACGCTACACGGTCAATTATATAATGTACCATAATGTATATTCAAATTATATATATGTAATGTATTGTTACGTCCGTAGACTCTACGATTTCTTCCATTCGCGAAGCATAAACGGAAATAGCAAATAAGTCACCGAGCGCGGTCTGATAAAGAGTCAAACGCGGTCTCAATGATCCCTTGTCTAAAAAACTTTTCGTCAACGTCCCTTTGTCCCATGGAGGCACGTGTTATTACTTCTGGAAAGCAATCTCAATAAATATCCCAAATCTAGACAGCAACATGGAGAAAAATTGATATCTCCATAATTAATTGCTCTGAGAAATAGTTGCGAGCCGTGTGCACTGCTTCCCTAATTCGGCCAATAGAAAGCCGAAAAATTGCAAATCTCCTTATTTGGAGACCATTATTTATGTCGCACCGCCAATCAAATTAAATCACGCGGAAATTGGGAAGGACCACCTCCCCTAAAAATTCGCTATAAAAAGAGCGATTCGGCGACTCCGCGGGCGATTCCATCCGCAGTTATTAACTATTTCAATCATGACATTCTTCTTGACAAGCTTAGCGCTCTGGGCATTCACGGTTCCTTGCTGGAATGGTTGTCTAGTTTTCTTCGGGACAGACTTCAGGTTGTAAAATTTAAAAATTCACTGTCAAATTATTTTAAAGTTTTATCGGGGGTCCCTCAGAGTTCTCACCTAGGACCGTTATTATTTAATTTATTTATTAATGACATATCGAGTCATTTTAGATATTGTAAATTTTTATTATATGCTGACGATTTGAAAATTTTTAGGAGAATTGACAACCTTGATTGTTCCGTACTCTTACAGCATGACTTATCTTCCTTTGAAAGCTGGTGTTCTGAAAATTTATTGAACCTGAATCTAAAAAAATGCCACATTATGCGGTTTAGCAAGCGGAATGACATGAACGTATTGCGTTTTGATTATGTACTTGGTGACTCTCCTCTCTCAGACCTGGAGTTTATTTGCGACCTTGGGGTGATGTTTAGCTCTGATCTTTCCTTTAATAGGCACTTTCATGCCATTACCGCCTTAGCCTACAGAAAGTTGGGCTTTATCTCTCGTTTTGGTAAAGATTTTAGATGTATTCGTACGATGAAAATTCTTTATTGTGCACTAGTTCGACCTATACTTGAATATTGTTCTATCTGGTTTCCTTATCAGACCGGGCATTCGGCCAATCTTGAGCGCATCCAAAAAAAGCTTCTTAATAGGGTGTGTTTTAATTTCCGCGTAAATTATAGCGACGTATCTACTGAGCTCAATCTATTGTCACTTAAAAATAGGAGAGCCCTATCTGATCTTCTATTTTTGCATAAAATCATAAATGGCGACATTGATTGCTCAGAGATTCTTTCTTTAATCAAATTTAATGTTCCTGCTAGGCCATTGAGGGGTTTCAAACCATTTAATGAAAATTTCCATCGTACACAGTATGGTAGATTTAATCCCGTTAATCGCTTATCTTTATTAACAAATGACTTTGACTGCATTGATTTTCATTTTAATTCTCTATCGACTTTTAAAAATGTAGTCATTGCATGTATTAATTCACGCACGTGCTAATTGCTTAACTATGTACGTTCTAGATGTTTGCCTGCGTCTTTTATTTATTCTATTTATTTTGTATATTATTATTTTCTATTTTTCTATTTTTCCATTTTTCTATTCTTTCCTTTTTTTTATTTTATTTTATTCTACTGTCTATTGTATACTTAATTATTTTATCTTTTGTTTTCTCATTTATCATTGTATAGGCTCTTGTACCAAAGGGATTTTTTATCCCGTTTATTTATAAATAAATAAATAAATAAATTTATAGTGCGCGACCTTTTCTGATTACAAGTAGTGCACATTACTCGTGATTCGCAATTGTAAATTCGACTCGCGAATCATCGTTAGAGAAGATCCATCTCTTACGAACTCAGCGCTTCCAGAAGTCCAAATCACCCGAGCTCTTCTACAAAAGTAAGTCATTCCATTCTGATCATATTCTTCCGCGTTAAACGCGAGTGGATCGTGGATCATATAGAACCTCGTTCTAATGTCGGGTAACCCAGTAGAAGACGATGATAGCATTTATAGCAAAGAAACTGAGAAATTCGAGCAGAGTGACTGTAGTGAAAGCGAGTGTAGTGAAACCGAAACGACATACACCGACGAAAGTGACTATGAACCACCCGCCAAAATAAGAAGTTTATAATTACTTCAACACATTGTCTTCCCCCTCCGTAATACACATTTCCACACATGCACGCTTTATTATCCTACGAGACCGCGATATTCTCAATATATTAATTCTATTATTTTTATATTCACGCAACTTTTTATATATATATTCTTTAAAAATTGTAGTAGTATGAATAAGAATTAATAGTTTAATTAGTTTATTATAATAATAACCGAGTCTATTTTTATTTGAAACCCCGACCTCGCTCACTCCTCTCTCGCGATAGCACACGGTCCAGTCCTGGGGGGGTAAGAAGGTTAAGCCTTGATCCGAAATTAAGACCGACGGTCGCATAGCTCGGTTAAAGAGTCATAGCGTCGCGAACGTTGACCTATAATCGAAGCATCCACATGCGATCGGCTCGAAGCGCTCGCCCGAATAGAGTGGCTTCAAGATAAGTGACACACGACTTGTTCGTCCATCCACACCCGCTCCTTATCTCTAACCTATAATTAATATCAATCCGCGGGTCCGGACGTAACAGTATATTACACATTAAATGTTGTTCATTGTATATACATATGAAATACGTTAATGAATATACATATAATGTACCCCCTAATAGCCAAATGCTAGCAGAATGCTGGCAGGATGCCAGCAGATCCAAGCATGAATATTGAGCAGATTCCTGTCCACTGCGTCCGCATTAAGCTTATTTTCTGGCAGTACTATCTGCTGCCACAACGTAACAGCAGAAACGCAACAGAAATGAAGAATGACGTGCCGCCACAAGGTGACGTTAAAAACACAGCTAATATTAAACAATACATGCATCTATGTGTATATCCATTTCTGCCGTGTTTTTGGTGTTATTTCGTGACAGCAGACCATGCTCGATTTCTGTTCCTCATCTGCTGCCGATAACTGATATTGCAGGCTTTCTTTTTAATATACCCCGATAGCCAGACGTGCTAGCACACGGTGTAAGAATATTCTTACACAGTGTGCTAACACGATAGCGCACGTTGTGCGCTGCATTTTATGCAGACACGATGCTGTCACTGTACTACTTTATATCGATAAAGCAGGCAATACTAATACAGTGGTATCACAATAAGTATATTTTATGATAAGTGTTCTGAAAGCACAATGCAAGTACAAGCTATCATGCGAATGATACGTGCAATGAATTTCAGCATCGAGGAGACTTTTCAATAAGGTTCTCTTTTTTTCTCCAATTTTAACTAAAAAGGGCAGTATATTTTATCTGTTTTTATAAAATTAATACAGTCAAACTTGTATTATACTTATATTTTTATAATTGACTATTTATATCATATTATAAGCGTATAAATTTCACATAACCTCAACACAGAAATTTAATTATCATTTTATTTCTAATATTCTTTTATAGCTTTTAATTTTGTAATGTTTTTTAATTTACAATAATGTATAAATTACAGAAAATACGCTCTCGTAAAATTATTCATAATGCATTAAATACATATAGACGAAAGATAACTCGTACTGTTCTTATTTCACGTAAAGAAATGATAAATGTTGCTGAAATGCCTTCAGAATCTAATGAAAGAGAGCATGTTCTTGAAATAAATGATTCAACCAGTTCGTCTACTATGCAAGATACTTAAAACGTAGAATGTTTTCATACTCCTTCGAATAATATAATTAATATTAGAGTGCGATAATTTGAGTAACACTATTGATTTGGCAATCAAAAATAATAATAAATCTGAAAAGATTGAAAATGATTTAGTATGTAGAAAGGAAAATTTTGAAAAACAGCTTGCGTCAGTATTTGTGAAAACATTAATCATGTCCAAGCTAAAGAGATTTTAAAATTGCTTCGGACTCATTCTTGTTTCTCAAAGCTTCCCAGCGATCCAAGAACGATTATGAATACTACTCGTACGTTGTGTCATATTGATGTTATTGCTGGAGGACAATATCTTCATTTAGGTTTCGAAGAAGGTGTTAAATCTATTCTTCAAACTACTTCTTTAAATATGATCCCCAATAGTTTAGAAATAGATTTTCATATAAATGGTGCTTCTTTAGATAGTGCAAGTAATATTCAGTTATATCCTATACAGATTAGAATTGCCAATATCTTTCAGAGTAAATCGGAAATCGTAAGGGTTTGGAAAAGATCTTCGAAGCCAACAAATGCTACAGAATTTTTAAAACCATTTATCAATGACGTACTCCAAGTTAAAAATGATAGTATTATTTTTAATGGGAAAAAATTACCTTTTAAACTCCGTTGCTTTATTGCAGATGCAATAGCTCGTGCTTTTGTATTAGGACATCAGGGTCATAATTCTCAAGCTCCATGTTCTAAATGTTGGCTTACAGGAACATATATTCGTCCAGGGGTTATGATGTTTAGCGATATTGATCATAAATTACGAACAAATGAAGAATACGTAACATGTTTAGACGGAGAACATCATACTGAAGGCACATGTAGTATTGTACGTCTTTCTATAGATTTAGTTAATCAAACCGTTTTCGATTATATGCATTTAGTTTGCCTCGGTGTTATGGAAAAAATATTCTTAGCTATCGTTGATGGGAAATATGCTTCTTCTGCAAAACTATCATCTACTTCGATAAAAACTCTTTCTGCTCGATTAGAGATTGTCAAGAAATTTTGTCCAAAAGAATTTGCTAGAAAGCCAATTAATGCAGCAAAGCATCGTACTTTTAAGGCTACGGAACATCGTCAGATTTTTCTATATACTGGTCCTGTAATTTTTTGTGGGCTTATTAATGAAGCTATGTATTTACACTTTTTATTGTTACTTTTCTGCGATTTACTATTCTGCGATTCGTATTTTAGTAGACGTCATTTCTTGTAGAAATACGGTAGCTGTTAATAAAGCAGAATTAATGTTAAAAATTTTTGTTCAAAGAGTTCCTGATCATTACAGTATAGAATTTCTTTCATATAATGTTCATGGCCTTCTACACTTAGCTAATGACGTAAGAAATTTTGATTCCTTGGATTTGTTTTCAGCTTTCCCATTCGAAAATAATATGAATTATTTCAGAAAAATTTGCAGAAAGCCAAATCAACATTTGCAGCAAATAGCAAATAGACGTCAAGAGCAAAAAAATGTACAGAAAAAATTTGTTGTTTCAACTGAAGATTTCGTTCAAGTTCCAGGTTTACATAAACATGGACCTATACCTAAAATTAATTTCTGTCATTATTCTCAATATCGAAATTTACTTTGTAGACAGTTTATTTTATCATTGAATGGAAGGGATGATACAATAATTCTTAAAGATTCTAGTGTTTGCATTCTTCAAAATATTATTGGTTATGATAATAAATATTATCTTGTAGTGAAATGTTTTCATAAAATTGAAAATTTCTTTTATACTCTGGTGGAATCTTCTGATACAGGAATTTTTCATTGTTCTTCACTTTCTGATGAATTAATAATAATTAGTTTAGATCAAATTGCTGGGAAATGTTTCAAAATTCCGCTTTGTAATATAATAAATATTACTAATTCTAATGATTATGTGTTATCAAAATTTTATCTTCTTTTAATTAATATTAATATAATTATTCTTTTTCTTTAATTTGTTCTTCACAGGCTATAATTTTTTTCTTTAATTTAGTTTTTACAGATTGTTCAAGATGAATAAAAAAAATCACCGCCTTGTAGATACTCTTAGTGCTAAAGAGAGTATGCAAAATTTGATTGTCGATTTAGAAAATGCATCATCATGTCAGAGCACTGCTACATTATCATAACTTTTAATTTCATCTCATATTAAAAAACCATTAACGGAAAGTAAAAAAAATTATACGAATAATAATCCAAAACGAACTTTAAGTGAAATAAATAAATCAAAATATACAGATGATCTCATTGCGACATATTTAAATTGTTTAATACTTTACATGCAATATAATTGACATCATATTTGTTTGAAATAATAGAATTTTTTTCATTGAGATAAAACTTAATAACTTTTTCTGTTTTTTTACAAATAGTTATTACACTATGTGAAGGATAAAATAATGAACCTCGATCCTTTAATCGAATTAAAGCACCTATTTTGTTATTATTATTCTCTGTTAAAGATGTAAGACATATTTCACATTTAATATATTTTCTTAAATACTTAATAATGAAACCTGCTATATATGTTACTACTTCTTGGGAATATTCTGATAAAAGAATATTATTGGCAGATAATACATACGAATGTTCAAGATCAATTAATGTAATACTTTTATATTTATCATAATCGCATTCATAATTGATCATACGATTGTCGAGTGACGTGTGAGGTTTATTATTTCTTCCAGTTTTGATACAGCTCTTAAAATTGGTACATGTTCAAGTGCTAAGCAGTTTGTTGTACTTTTAACTTCTGCTCTTGCTAATAATCTTTTAAATGCCGTTTTAAATTGTCTAGCACTCGGGTTATTATTCTGACCTCCAAGTGCTCGAATACATCCAAAGAATATTTCAAGATGATCTTGACTTACTAGGTGTAGAAGTATAAAATCGGAATTTTTTTGTAAAAATTACACGTCTGTTATTTGAAAATTATAAAAAATATTTTATTCAAAATAGTCTCCATTGGAATTTATACATTTTTCCCACCTCTCCGGCAGGTTATGAATGCCACGCCAAAAAAACAATTCTTCCTTTGAAGCGAACCAGTTGTCGAGCCATTTTCGTACATTTTCATACGAATCGAAGTGTTGTTCGGCGAGTGCATGTCCCAATGATGCGAACAGATGGTAATCGGACGAAGCCAAGTCTGGAGAATAAGCCGCATGCGCTAGTATTTCCCAATTGAACGCCTCGATCGTATCCGTGACCCGTTTTGCTGTGTGTGAGGGGGCATTATCATGAAGCAAAATGACTTTATGTTGTCTTTTTGCATATTCCGGTCGTTTTTCACGTT
This sequence comes from Tetramorium bicarinatum, assembly GCA_928718305.1. Lineage (NCBI taxonomy): Eukaryota > Metazoa > Arthropoda > Insecta > Hymenoptera > Formicidae > Tetramorium > Tetramorium bicarinatum. The sequence goes on from OV788328.1 coordinate 12,636,509, forward strand.
TTTCACGTATTGCTCGATTCAAATCGATCATTTGTTGTTGGTAGCGAGTCAGTGTTAACGGTTTCGCCAGGTTTTAGAAGCTCATAATATATTACACCCTTTTGATCCCACCAAACGCAGAGCATTGTCTTCTTTCCAAAACGATTTGGTCTTGCAGTGGATGTTGATGGTTCGCCTGGATTCACCCATGATTTACGACACTTAGGATTCTGAAAATATATCCACTTTTCATCACCTGTCACTATTCGATGGAGAAATTATTTTCTTTTATATCTGACGAGCAGCATTTGACAAGTGGTTTTTTGATTTTCTTGCTGTCTTTCATTCAGTTCATGTGGGATCCATTTTCCCACTTTCTGAATCTTTCCCATAGCTTTCAGACGAAGAGATACTGTTTTCTGCGTCACATTTAATTGTTCCGCGAGTTCTTGTTGAGTCTGAGTATCGTCTTCATCCAATAAGGCTTGCAAGTCCTTGTCTTCAAACTTTTTCGGTGGTTTCCCACGCTTCTCGTTTCTCACGTCAAAATCAGCACTTTTAAATTTTTTAAACCATTCAAAGCACTGAGTTTTGCCAAGAGCATGTTTATCGTATGCTTCGACAAGATGCATTCTATGCAATTCTGCAGCAGTTTTCTTCAAATGATAGCAGAAAACCAATGCTGTCCGCAAATCATAGTTCGTAGGCACAAAACTCGACATGTTTGAAGTTATAGAAAAATATAACGGTGTATGAAACTTAGGTTATTGTGTGTTGACAAACTTCGTCAGCTGTTAGAGGGAGAAGATCGCGCTACAGAAGCGGTCTTACGGTCTTTAAACTGATACCGAGTACCATTATAGGGAAATTCCGGTTTCATACTTCTACACCTGGTAATTAATACATTGATATATATGAAAGAAGAGATTCAATTTGGCACATATCATGGTAAAATAATTCTAAATTTTCGATATTAATTAAAAATCCTAAAAAACCTGTTTTTCTTTTAGAATTTACTAACAGTTGTCCATCTATAAGTATTAAAGTTGATAAATATAGCTTACATTCTTCTAGTTTATTTAAAATAACTTGACTATTATCGGGATTTACAGGACGTTTATAAAATTTTTGTCGTAAGTTTCTTGAATTAAATATATCGAATAAATCGTTTATCATAATAAGAAATGTATGCACCATACAAGATGACATTTTCTTAATTTAGGATCACGGATCTGATTCAATCTGATTTAAGATTTCTAGCCCTAATCAGCTGATTTACCAATCATACCGATAATTTGATCAAAAGCTATTACTAAAGTAGTACTGTTACTGTCCGATAGATACCACTACTAGTGGCGCTTACCAAGGGCCGTATTCATAGTCCGTTCTTATATTTAAGACCACCTCAAGTACGGTCTTAAGATGCCCTCTAGATTCATAGTCGAAAAATAAGCAAAGACTTGAGCAAACTCTCAAGGCGTACCTTATTCAAGATGATCTTATTTGGAAACGTCTTGATGTGATTTATAAACGCATCTAAGCATGCGCTTAAGGCTATCTTATTTATCGTGAATTCATAGTCGATTAAGATCATCTTATATGATGTAAAATTCACGCACACATCGATAAATAAGGCGATCTTTGTCAAGACGAGTCCGAGGACATCTTAAGCAATAGTAAAATTGATTGACATGTGACATTGTTACATTTTTTATTTGTGACATTTATTATTCGTGTTTGTGCTTTACAAATATAATTATTTTTGTGTTTTTGAGAACCATAATTAATTCTGTCATTGATAAATAATTTGTTTAATTTGTAATGTTTTCTTTTTTACATTTTATATTTCAGGTTAAATACGTACTTTGTTGAGTTGGATGAGTTGGATGAGTTAGAGAATTATTTTCATGATTTAGATGATCTTCGCCAAGACGAATCCGAGAACGTTTTAAACAATAATAAGATTGATTGGCATATGATATTTGTGAAATGTCACATATCAATCAATCCCAAATGATTGCGTTTATTAAAAATAGTATTGCAATAACTTGAATATACTATTTTTTCATTCAAAAAATGGAAAATTTTATTTTTATTAACATAAAATTATTTTCGATGTATTAGTTGCAAAAATAAGATAATTTTCTTATTTTAAGAAATTATGTACCTACCACAACTGCTTCAAACTATTGATCATTTAATCGAATTTCATTTTCATCATATTATTTAAAATATTACTATCTATCTGTCTAATGATTTAATTAAGAAATATATATTAATTAAGTGTAATATTATATTATCGTTTTACAGAAAATTAGCATTACGGCGTCAAGTACATGCTTAAGTAATATGTGTTTTTCATGTGATTATTATTATCGACATTAGATGCTGATTAACCTTGTAACGAATTTTATAAATGTTATTATTAAAACATTAAGGTAAAATCAATTAAAAATTATTAAGGTAAAATCAATTAAAAATGATCATTAATGAAATATTTGGATACAAATTATATTTACTAACGATTCGGTTAAAATTGAAGCTTTCGATTACATTTCTACAAAATTTTTATAATTGTATGTAATACGTTTTAAAAACTTATTTTATTTTATAATAATTATAATATTATAATTATTTAATTAATAAAATAACTCTGCCATTATAGGCGCGTTCGGGGAGCGTGCTATTAGCGCTAACATGTTACTCCATTTTTTCATTCGTTAGATATACAACATGAGCAGATGATGCGTTAGCTCTGATAGCGCGCTCCCCGAACGCAATATCCATTATATCAGTGTTCCTATTGGAGGAACTAACGGAAAGAGTACGGAAACAGTCGATCGAGAATAAGCATGGTCTTAAGTATGGTCTTCGCCAAGGCGGCCTCAAATCAAATAAGACTTCCTTGAACGAAATCTTCTTCGTGAAGATCGCCTTATTTCACGACTATGAAATCTACCAATCTTAAGACGATCTTGATTGAATAAGACTGCCTTGACTAAGATCATCTTAAGAGCAGACTTGAGATTCGACTATGAATACGGCCCCAAGATGGCTGAAAGTTGACCCCTCTTCCCCACTGAAGATTTCAACCCCTTGCCCTAAAGGCTTCGTCCTTCAGGTCCGTGGGGTTAACCAATCAGAACAATGGCTGCGTTCAGCAGAACAAACCGCTTAGTAAGCGCTTTGTGATTCCTTAATACGATTGGTTTCTACACTTAGATCCAAAGAAAAACCAAAGGTCCAATTATTTTAAAGAATCACAAAGCGCTTACTAGGGCCGTATTCATAGTCGATAATCTCAAGTCTGCTCTTAAGATGATCTTAGGCCCATATTCATAGTCCATTCTTATATTTAAGACCGCCTTAAGTACGGTCTTAAGATGCTTTCTAGATTCATAGTTGAAAAAGAAGGCGGGATTTAAGCAAACTCTCAAGGCGTACCTTATTCAAGATGATCTTATTTGAGAACGTCTTGATGTGATTCATAAACGCATCTAAGCATGCGCTTAAGGCTATCTTATTTATCGTGAATTCATAGTCGATTAAGATCATCTTATATGATGTAAAATTCACGCACACATCGATAAATAAGGCGATCTTCGTCAAGACGAGTCCGAGGACATCTTAAACAATAGTAAAACATTGTTGATTGACATGTGACATTGGTTACATTTTTTATTTGTGACATTTATTATTCGTGTTTGTGCTTTACAAATATAATTATTTTTGTGTTTTTGAGAACCATAATTAATTCTGTCATTGATAAATAATTTGTTTAATTTGTAATGTTTTCTTTTTTACATTTTATATTTCAGGTTAAATACGTACTTTGTTGAGTTGGATGAGTTGAATTAGAGAATTATTTTCATGATTTAGATGATCTTCGCCAAGACGAATCCGAGGACGTTTTAAACAATAATAAGATTGATTGGCATATGATATTTGTGAAATGTATCATATCAATCAATCAATCTCAAGTGATTGCGTTTATTAAAAATAGTATTGCAATAATTTGAATATACTATTTTTTCATTAAAAAAATGGAAAATTTTATTTTTATTAAAATAAAATTATTTTCGATGTATTAGTTGCAAAAATAAGATAATTTTCTTATTTTAAGAAATTATGTACCTACCACAACTGCTTCAAACTATTGATCATTTATGTTTGAATCGAATTTCATCTTCATCATATTATTTAAAATATTACTATCTATCTGTCTAATGATTTAATTAAGAAATATATATTAATTAAGTGTAATATTATATTATCGTTTTACAGAAAATTAGCATTACGGCGTCAAATACACGCTTAAGTAATATATGTTTTTCATATGATTATTATTATCAATATTACATTAGATGCTGATTAACCTTGTAACGAATTTTATAAATGTTATTATTAAAACATTAAGGTAAAATTAAATTAAAAATGATCATTAATAAAATATTTGGATACAAATTATATTTACTAACGATTCGGTTAAAATTGAAGCTTTCGATTACATTTCTACAACATTTTTATAATTGTATGTAATACGTTTTAAAAACTTATTTTATTTTACAATAATTATAATATTATAATTATTTAATTAATAAAATTAATCTGCCATTATAGGCGCGTTCGGGGAGCGTGCTATTAGCGCTAACATGTTACTCCATTTTTTCATTCGATATACAACATGAGCAGATGATGCGTTAGCTCTGATAGCGCGCTCCCCGAACGCAATATCCATTATATCAGTGTTCCTATTGGAGGAACTAACGGAAAGAGTACGGAAACAGTCGATCGAGAATAAGCATGATCTTAAGTATGATCTTCGCCAAGGCGGCCTCAAATCAAATAAGACTTCCTTGAACGAAATCTTCTTCGTGAAGATCGCCTTATTTCACGACTATGAAATCTACCAATCTTAAGACGGTAATACTGAAGGAGAGTAGTCCTCCTCACCGATTTCATTAAAACTTTTTTATTTAATGTATTTTCGTGCGTAGAATACGAATTTGGCAATAAAAAGTGTCGCTCTCGCCTGTAAAGAGAGATATTAATTTTTAAAGTAGACCATTATTGAGGTTAGAAAATCTGTCATTACCAAGGTATGCAGCGACAGCAGACTATTCGGGCATGCGCAGTGATCTGAGCGCGTGAAATAAGAAAAGTGGTAAGTTGCAAACCTATATGGAAGTAGTGAGATTGAATAAGAACAAACCTATGTGGAAGTAGTGATATTGAATAATAACGCGTGGGCGGGGTGCAGGGGGAGGGCTTCGCCCTCCCCCTACATCCCCGCGTAAAATTTATAACATAACTAGAGAGCTCACTAACAACGTGGAAACGAACAGCGTGGACGTAGGTTTCCTTTTTAAAAGAAAACCTACATTCAAGCTGTTCGTTTCCACGTTGTTAGTGTGGAGTTCTCTAGTTATGTTATAAATTTTACGCAGGGATGCAGGGGGAGGGCGAAGCCCTCCCCCTGCACCCCGCCCACGCGTTATTATTCAATATCACTACTTCCACATAGGTTTGTTATTATTCAATCTCACTACTTCCACATAGGTTTGCAACTTATGTTGCGCGCTTTCTGTCATGACGCATTCATGGCGCATGTTCACTTCGTTATATAGTGTCGATATGACAGGTATTCTAACCTTAAAACATGTTAACTTTAACAATTAATATTTCGCTTCACAGGCGAGAGCGACACTTTTTATTGCCGAATTCGTATTCTACGCACGAAAATACATTAAATAAAAAAGTTTTAATGAAATCGGTAAGGAGGACCACTCTCCTTCAGTATTACCCTTAAGACAATCTTGATTAAATAAGGCTGCCTTGACTAAGATCATCTTAAGAGCAGACTTGAGATTCGACTATGAATACGGCCCTAGGACTCTAGCGCTTACTAAGCGGTCATAGACATATGAATAGATAGACAGAGCATTAGCTACCGATTAGGGCAAGAGGGGGCTTGAGATTCGCGGTGAAGGGATAGTCTATGAACTTCGGTCGAATTCGACTACGCTCGATAATGTTCGGTTCTGCTCGTATAGTATGACTATAAGTTAGAACGAGAGAAAGTATGTTTGTTTCATTTCAATTTATTGCACTAGTGCAGCAGTGCAGCGAAAAAGAACAGGTCTAGACATATATGTTGTGAGATTGTTGGCGAACATAATCGAACACTGACGGAATTAGCCGAAGTTCATGTACTCTCCCCTTACCGCAAATTTCAGATGCCCCTCTCAGAAAGCTCTGTCTATCTATTCATATGTCTATGTAAGCGGTTTATTCTGCTGAACGCAGCCAATTCCATTCCGTTATTTCGAGCTCTATGTGAAAGCATCCTAAGGTCGGCTTCACACCTTGGCAGAAGCAGAAAAACAGAAGTCCAATCAGAACTCTCACTCATAGTAGACAGTATGTATTGGTATATACCACTACACCACTACACTACTGCTTACTATGAGTGAGATTCTGATTGGGCTTCTGCTTTTCTGCTTCTGCTTTTCTGTTAAGGTGTGAAGCCGGCCTAAACGTAGTCAGAGATGCATCCAGCTACATCTGTCGCAAATTTAAGAACGCAACCTTTGGCGATTAATGTAGAACGGGCTTTATATCTCTATGGTGGAAACTAGACTATTGATTAAACGAAGTATCCCGAGCTTGCCCGAACGCTCGCGTTTTCCCTTTCTCTTTTCGTCGCCGCCTCATCCCTATGTAATCCGGTGTTTGCCGTTCGTCTCGCGCAAGTGCTTTGCGTCGCGACGAGGCGTGATGCGATGCGTGCCCGTCACGTCTGCTCCCGTATTCGTTCCGACTCTCCGAAATATGTAAATAAACGATCGCGCGCGCACGCTCACGTATCATCGGCGTTCGATTCGCGCTTAAGCTTTACGTGTCTTTCCGCCGTGTCACGGGGCAGACAGTCCGCTTAATCCCGATTCTACCTTGGTGTTTACGGCTGCCGAGCCGATGTCGGAAGTGCGCAAGAGAACGACCGTCGGCGACACGACGTCGTCATCTACGACGGCGGCGCGGGACGTCAGCGATGATCAGGTAAACGGACGAGATTTTTATCCTTCCGCCGTTATTCTACCTCTCCGCCCTTCATCGAACGTTCCAAGGATGTTCTTGACGTCCGCAACGTCGATGTTTACACGATCGCCGTTCGACGGCTATCGATCTGTGCTGTATGTACTTGGCGCGACAGTCGGTTATTTGTTGATACGTATTTGACGGCCACCGACAAATCGCGCGCCCGCGCGCTATTTCCGCTATGCCAAGCTACGGATACGGGATAAACGTATACGGACCACATAGATATGAACATACAGTAGGTATACGATATTCACGCGTGTGTGCACGCGAGACAAACAATGCCTCCTCGGCGGATGGGAGATGAGGATGAAGGGGAAGGATGCTGTTTTGGGGCAGATCATATATTTTGCTGCCCGAACAAGCGATTAATAATAGATGAATAACAGCACGATTTCTCGTTGAAGTCGAAGTCTGCGAATCACACGAGGTTCGCATGACTGCGTCCCGAGGGGATCAGAAAGAAATGGGAGAAACCTTTAACCTTTAACACACCTTTTGTCACGCTCGTTCCTTCGTTCCTCCGTCGTCTCCTCCCTCTTGGCCTCCCGGCGATTGTTTAATTAGAAAATATAATACTCTTGCGTGTCTCCGATGTATTTTTAATTATCGCGTAATGCGATACTGTTCCATTCGTTGATTGTATTCTATTCCATTTCTTATGTATTAGGGGAGTATGAGAATTGTGTTCAATATATACAATATTTATATAGGGTCTGTGCACCATTTGTGGCCACTGTCTTCGATAGTTTCTGAATTATTTAGTTTATGCTTCTTGTTGATTCTATGTAGTAAATGAATTTTGTTTTTACAGTATTTCTGCTGATCACACTCACTTGCTGAATGCGTGTATAATTCATTTTACGACAAATCTAAATACTGGCCAAAAACGGTGAAATTGGAACTTATATGTATATATAATTCTTATTTTTAAAATATCTAATTTTATTTGCTTGCTAATTTTAAATTTATTATCTAAAAGATTCTTAAGAATATATTAAAGTAGTTAAAGTTATTAGGTAACGAAAAGAATATAATTAAAACACGTTTATATCTTTGAAAATCCTTAAAGTGGCCACAACTGATCCTATATAAAAATAATATAAACATTTATACAGTTTGTCTATGATTTTAATCAGAATTAAACATTTATGTGTAAAAAATAATAATTTACAATATGCAGTATAGACTATCTTTAATGTGTCATACAGAGTGAGTCACCTACTTTACGACAACCTTAAATAAATCGTAAAATACTTGCTACATGAAAAAAAATTGTTCAAACAAAAGATGCATAATATCAAGGAGAACATAATGCAACAATCATTTTTTCTATCTTGCGTTTTTATTGAGATATTGCGAGCAAAAGTAGTAGAGTGATCAGGTTAATTTGATCAGCAATTGGCTTATTTAAAATTTCTCTTAAAAATTTTTTTGTTATATTTATTTTTTAAAGGACAATCTATTTTGGTTGAACTTGCCCACTCTGAATGAAGAAATAGAAGCTGGCCTCAATGGAATTGACATAGATTCATCTTTACCTGATGATCGAAGATTACCGATTTTACAATTTGCTAGAAATCCAGTAACTCATAATATGATCAAAACCAATGCTATAGTATGGGCTTATACGCAATTCCAAGACCCGACAGCTTGCAGAATGTTTGTGAATGGCGTGGCAGCTTTGCTTGACCTAGGTTTGATTAGAAGAGTAGGACAAATCTCTGATGGTGACTACAAATTTACACAGGAAGTCCTAACTACAGATGAAGCAACACTGCGAACAATTAAAGAAATAGTAACTATTGACGATATGAAGAAATCTTCTACAGTAGCAGTTGCAACCAAAGTAAATTTCTGGTTGATGAACCATCATACCGGACAGCATGCAGTATCAGGGTATATTAAGAAAGTATTAGATATGTTTTATCCAGGTAGAGTAACTGACCAGGTGGTATCTGCTGCACATAACCTTGGGCATTTCGCTAGTACCCTCTATGTGCTCCATATAGCGGGTATAGCCAATCTCAGACAAACAACACCTGTGACAAGTGTACAAGGTGCAACATTTACATTAGCTGATGACTTTAAATTGAGATTCAAATCTATGCCAGCTGGAACTAACAGATTGGCAGTGTCCTTTAAAGCTGCAAAAAGACTTGTCAGAAATGTTTATGCTAAATTTTGTCCCAGAGTAGAAGAATTTGGAGCATTACCTGAGAGAAGAAACTTAGTCCTAGCTGAACCAGCCAGATATCACTTAAGAGCTTTATACTTGACAGGAAGCCCAAGAGCAAATTATGCAGATACTGATATGGAATCCTATATGGGTAGACTAGGCACATTCATCAACGTGCTGTATAAGTTTTCAACATTAGCAAAATCATCCTATTTTCAAACTGCCAGAGTTGAAAGCTATGAAGATTATGATGCAGGATTTAAAATATTGTTGGGAAGAATTCGCCTAGAATTACAAACTGCACGAGGAAAGATCGTAGAAGTTGAAAAAGAAGAGATGGCTTCAAATGAAACTATAGAAGGTTTACGTCGGTTATTTCATTAATCTACAAGAACTTTAACCTGATTATTTTATTAAAAATACTACATTTATTAACAATTGAAGGTTTTTTCTAATATATAAAAAATACCAAAAATCTAAAAATATAATAAAAAAAATTTAAAAATCGAAAAACAAAAATATATTAACTCTGGATTAGTTTTTCGTTGTGATTAATAGGCTAAACTTTTAAGAATTTTGATTTCATTTTTTATGTTTTGAGATATTCTTGTGTTAATTTTTGACAAAGACTTAAAGTAATCTTCGTAAGAAAAAAATGTAATCTACAACATGCAGCTGCATATTTTTTCTTAAAAACAACAATGTTCTTTCTTTACATCAATTAATTCGACTTATTCTGTGTATAAAAGTATTAAGATTACTGAAAGCCGAATGTTTTATAAGATATTTTGTATTTTATGTCAAGATATGTCACATTAAGTTATGATATATTTCGTAAATCGTTCAATTTTTGGCAATTGTACTCTTATAACTTTAACACAAAATTTTATGAGAAATCTATTTACATAAAATAATTAAGTAGGGTAATTTCTTTTTAAAAAATAGAAATCTTGATAAACTCGATAAAAGAACAAAGAAAAAAACTTTACTAGTCCTTGTTACCATGAAATTTCTGTTTAAACATGTTTTTATGGAGCAAATATTTTACGATTTATTTAAGATCGTCAAGATGACTCACCCTGTATAAATAATGAACAATCTATGGAGATCAAAGATCTATAAAGATTATTTTATAAGAATATATTTTATCAGAAATATCGGAAATTTTTATGTTTGGTTTATAATTTTATTTTTAGTATTATTTAACTTAGACACAATTTTTAAGATGTTACAAAAAATTAATAATGGTTTACAAAAATTTTTATTTTATAAAAAAATATGCGTATTACACGTATTTTAGTTACGAATTAAGCGAAATTGCTTTTGATTTGGCTTAAAAATCACAGGTCAGCATAAATCATAATGTCTCTATATTAGTATCATATGCAGGAATGTGCCGTAAATTTCAAGATTACATCTACATAAATTACGTTATGCTTATACAAATATTTTTTATGTAGACATTACAATGTACATTGTTATAAATTGAGAGATTGATTAATTAATTGATTAGTTTTTAACTGTATATTTTTGTGCAAATAACTCTACAAAAATAATTCAATTTTTTTTATATTTAATTAAATAGTTTTAGATTAGAGCCTTGGATACATTTTAATTATAATTTATTTATACAATGTGACATAAAAATTACATGACAGAAATATTATTTCTGACTTGTGAGCTTTTAAATAATAAAAAGCATAGTATTGCTTAGTTACGATTGCATCACAGGTTGCGATACGCTTTGAATGCTCATGCATTAAAAGCGTCATTCTATCTTTGTTGCATTATATGAAAGAAAATAGAATAACGCTTTTAATGCATGAGCGTTTAAAGTGAATACAGCCACAATATGCTTAATATTTACTTTCTTTTTTTACAGGTATAAAATTATTATTAATTTTTTGTAGCATCCTAAAAATTATGCCCAAACTAAATGATAGCAATAAAAGAAAATTAAGTATAAATTTCCCCACAGATTATTCATTATTTACACAGATGATACAAATTAAGCATAGTTATTGTATGTACATACATAAATGTAGATTATTATATTTTAAGTGTAAGCGCCCAATTCTGCTTATATGTATGTATGTTAAATCATAAAGTTAATAAATAAATTACAATTGAAATCAGTGTTTAATCTAATCCAATCTAAAATTATTTTTTATTATAAAATTGCTTGCAAAAATACAGTTATTCATTTAATTTAATAATTTTATATTAATTTACATTGCTTAAATATAAGCTTTTGTGTAATAGCAACAATACATAAACAATGTAGATGTAATCTTGAAATTATGGTACAAAAAAACCTAGTTTAGTTTTCGTTTCCATGTAGCTACACTCAGAATTATAAAGTAAAATATGCAATCTGTATTTTCTTATCTCTGAATATATGTATATTAGTTTTATACAAATGGATGTAACATATGCACTATATATTTTGTAGATATTTAAAAAGTTATTTAAAAATTGGAAAAATAGGATACCATAAAAAATACAAAATATTTTTGTAGCTATTAAATAATTTGGATATGAAAGGATTAATATTTCTGAAGTAGTATCTACAAATGTCTTCTTATTTAGGTATTTATTGCAATAAATACATAAATTTATCGATATATAATACTTAGTGATACATGTTTTATTACACGAGATGTGTATTACATGTTACAATAATTTAACGTTCAGTAATTTATATATAACCAATAACTTTTTTATTTTTCTCAGAAAGAAGATGTTGAATCTGAAGACGATGCGAAATTGGAGGTAGAAGATTTGGCGAAAACTCTACCTCAAGGAACTGATCATACCCCGCACATTTTAAGTTCTGCTCTCTCTGGTCTTCCAGATCGGTAAAATATTATTCTTTACTTAAAGTATGTAATCACTCGATTTTAACTGTGTGAACTTCTAACGTTACAATCTTTTGCAGTTGGCGAAATTGGATAATTAGAACTATTTTCACTTGGTTTATGATTGCCGGGTTTTGTCTCATTATTTATGGGGGTCCATTGGCGTTGATGATTACAGTAAGTTTGCTTCCAAATATTTACACAAATAACATAATAAATCTTTGTATTTGTGCGTGTGTATGCGTCAAACATTAATATTTCATTATATTTATAGACGTTGATTGTGCAAGTGAAATGTTTCGAAGAAATTATTAATATTGGATATGCTGTATATAGGATCCATGGTTTGCCATGGTTCAGATCTTTATCGTGGTATTTTTTGATAACCTCGAATTACTTTTTCTACGGAGAAAATTTAATGGATTATTTTGCAGTGGTGATTAATCGAACGGTAAGTGTTATCTTCTCCAATTTGAATGATGAAATGTATAAAAAGGAAATATTTATCCTTGCAAAAACGTATAAATCCATACAAGTTACGTTCTTATATAAATTTTGCTACTTGTAATGTTTTCAGAAAAAGAAAAGACTATTTGTAAAATGCATCTATATATCATCAATAGCGTTAGTTTAAATCAGTAACCTTGACAAGACTTATCTCAATACTTTTGTTATGGCTTCATCATTCTGTGAGGCTTCTTTATTAAAGTAATTTAATGTAGAAATAATAGAGTGGCAAAAATAATAACAGCAATATTTTAAGAACACATTAAATTATACACATACTTGATATACATACTTAATATGATACAAAATGATCATTCTTTTTGTCTTTAGGGATATCTACGTGTGCTTGTTACATACCATCGATTTATCTCATTCTGTCTTTATATCGTTGGTTTTGTATGGTTTGTACTTTCGCTCGTGAAAAAATATTATATGAAGCAATTTTCCCTGTTTGCTTGGACACACGTCGCGTTACTTATTGTTGTGACACAGAGTTATCTTATTATCCAGAATATATTCGAAGGATTGATATGGTATGTATATTAAATTTATCAAAATTATTGTTATACTATAACATAAATATAAAATATATCAGTGAATCGGTCATCAATTTAAAAATGTCATGAAATCAAAAGATTCTTATTTATATAATTTTTCTATACATAAATATTAACTTTACATTAAAGCATTTGATTTAAATCATTCTTTGAAAGGGTCTCTACACAATCAATATTACTGAACAGTATTTGACATTGCACAATCAATATCAAATATTGATCGTGTAAGAATTATCTTGAAAGTTTGTACATAATCATGTCTTCAAGCAATCTATTGCATCACTCAATAGTTTGTTGAAATATATTGTACAACCCGCGAAATATTGGAATATCTATACTTTTGCGCAATATTGCTGCAGTTCAAGATTAGAAGATTACAAATCGGAAATTGTGCAAATCTTCCTAATTTTTCTTTTGTAACTTTTTGATTGACAATGTATTGCACATATCTTCAATCAGAGCCTTCTTAAATCTTATTTTCTGAACACAACATCTTTGACCCTCCGTAAGTCTCAATATTTTTTATCCATGAATTTTTCAATTATTTTCTTCTGGTTCTTGAAACAATTTTTCTTTTCTTAGTGCTTGGCTAATAGACCAGCATTAAAATACATAAAAAACGGTGAAAAATTGACAAACATTGATTCGATCTTGAGACCATATAACAATGTTCTGTGTGTATCTATTGGATATTGCAGCTAACAGAAAATTAAGTTAATTGTTCCACTGGATATATTCAATAAATCTCAGGCATTTTCACATTATCACCTCTTTTCTTCAATGTAGAACCCGTAGCTTTAAAATATTATAGCAATATCTTGATATGTAGATGGTTATGTAAAAACTATGCAAAAGATTTATTAATTGTGAGTATACATTCAACAAAATATGATGGATATAATCTTAAAAATGTAAAGATGATTTTTTGATAATAAGATTTCAAAGCGTAAATGATTTAAACCAAATGTTTTAATGTAAAGTTAATATCTATGTATAGAAAAATTGTATAAATAAAAACTTTTTTATTTTATGATATCTTTTAAATAGCCTGATTCATTGATTCAGCTTGTATATACATATACTTATTTTATCAATTATATTTATTATCTTTAGGTTCATCGTACCTGTCAGTATGATTGTCATAAACGACGTGATGGCGTATATGTTTGGGTTCTTTTTTGGACGAACACCATTAATAAAACTGTCCCCAAAGAAGACCTGGGAAGGCTTTATCGGTGGTGGTATTTCGACTGTCATACTTGGATTACTGGTAATGTGTTTTATGCGATCAATGAAAATAAGATCAATTATCGTATACTAATGTAGTACTATTGTTTAGATGTCGTACGTTATGTGTCAATATCGCTATTTCGTCTGTCCTATTGAGTACAGCGAAGCTCTAGGAAGAATGACCATGGATTGCGAACCGTCAAGCTTATTCCAACCACAAGAGTATACGTTGCCAAGCAGTTTTCAAGTAATATCAAGAATGGTAACGTATCTTTGTATATGAAGTATTTTAATCGTACGCTATATAAAGACTAAATTATTTTTTAATATGTACAGTTAAATGGAAAGTCTACCTTGACGATATATCCATTTATGCTACATTCGTTGTCGTTGTCAATATTCAGTTCTGTAATTGGTCCGTTTGGAGGATTTTTTGCTAGCGGGTTCAAACGAGCGTTCAAGATTAAGGTAATTTAATATTATTTGATTTATGAATTTTGTTATTTTGTTTTACACCATTTTCTTTTTACGGCTTTGTAGGATTTCGGTGACGTAATTCCCGGCCATGGTGGAATAATGGATAGATTTGATTGTCAGTATTTAATGGCAACATTCGTGAATGTTTATATTTCTTCGTTTATCCATACTGCATCACCTCAAAAGCTATTACAGCAGGTAAAATAACAGAAAATTGTTTATAGAAAGTTGTTTATGAGAAAAAGTTTTAAGAATTAACTTTTTCTTCGTATTAATATTAATAAATTAATATGATAAGAAATATAAGTAAATATAATTCTTTATATCTTCTGATTAGGTTTACAGTCTGAAACCAGAGCAACAGTTGCAACTTTTCCAAACGCTAAGAGATTCGTTGGAAAATAGGGGTATGCTAAATTAATATTTTTTTATGTTGAAAAATGTATTTAATGGCAAACTGCTGCAGAAATTATTTTTACCTATTAAAAAATATTGGAAAAGATTTCCCATCTTTTCTAATATTTCTGCAGACGTTATACACAGATGACAATGCAATCAGTATCAAATAATTATAATGATTTGTTAAACTATGACAATGAAGTTTATTTTGTAATTTGTAGATGTGTAAGGGTCATATCATAACGTGATCGGTGATAGGACTGTCTAATTGAAAATTAACGTGGCCAGAGATGAGAATATTTCTTCCTAATGTTGTTTTTTATTTTTATTTTAAAAGATAATGAATTTTGAAGGAAAGAGTATTTTCTTTTATACTATACTCGGTCCTCTATAGATTTCATATGATTAAGAATTCATTTATTTATACACCAGAACTGTAATGCACAAGTTAGAAAAACTGAAGTAAAAATTATAATATATATTACTGTGATTAACTCTGGCCTAAAAGTAATCAGTTGGATGGATCTATCATAATTTTAACTATTTTCGTGCATTCCACATTATATATATTCAAATTTCTGTCGAATGCAATAGTTTATATTAAACTACGGCATTGCTGGAAATACGAGATATTTTTGTCTAAAAAAGATGAACCAAAGAAAGTCGCATTATAAAGATCCTGTGTTATACATAGCAGCATTTATATAAAATTTCCTCCGTTTTCCTGCCTATTTATCGTTTTTCAATTAGATATTATAAGATACAGACCAAGAGAACAAAATGATATTTTTATGTAATATATTCTATTTAAACAAGATATCTTTACTTATAATAAGCAGATCTCAGTAGTTTCTATTTGTAATCGCATTGTTATAATTGCATTTAAAATCCGATATAAACGAATCTCGCGTTTGTACATATACATCATATGTTCTTTTATGTAGAATTGATGTAAAAATGTTAATGATTCTATGAATAATCTTTATTTCGATAAAAGGCATTCTTTTTGTTAAAATTATAATATTTATTGCTATGTATAAGGAAAATATCCTACAAACGTCATTGTATGTTACGTATATATACGTACTATCGTTAATGTTGTTGGATAAACGGTTCTACTTAGGAGTTTAGCATTATGTGTTTTTTTTTTTTAAATATCAGGTACATTGTATTTGTTTAATAGTAAAAGATGTAGGATATTAGTCATTATCTCTAGAGATTGCATTCTAATAAAGTTATTTATATTTTATGTAATTATTCTTGTTTTTATCATCATCGAAATATACGCGAGTACCTAAAAACTTTGGGCGGAAAGTGTTGTATAATGGCGCATGGTCCTTTTATTGAAAATCTTTCAATAATCACATATTTGAACATTATTTTCAATTACACATAAAGATTCAAATTTAGCTTTCGAAACCGAAATTTCGGAAAATCTTTAAAAAATTCTGAAAATTTTGCATAGGAAATCGTAGAAATATTCGAATATCTGAAACATTAAAAATTCTTAAAAATATAATTGTTATCTGTGTATAAAATAAAAGAAGGAACTAATAATACAAAGTCTTACAAAAAAATATATATTTTCAAGATGTTCGTGATTTTCGAAAATCTTTCGCTTTTATGTATGTTATAGCAGCCGAAACAATTCGAATTTTATCGTGTATCACGAGCGATGTGCCCCAAGTCCATCAGTAATGTCAGATATTGCATTTAAATAGAGATCTCAAAACTTTCCTACCGTATATACAAAGTGTCCTACAATGAATGGCCAACTCGTCGATGATATACAATTTGTATTACACCGAATAGAAAAGTCTTATACCATTTTACGAATGGCGTAATATTAATCGAGTTATTAATTGTTAAAAATCAGAAGAAGCGATAGACAGCGCGATGCGAGAGACGCCCAGACGGGCGGGGCCTCGCTGCTCCTGCTGTCATTGCCGCTCTCACGTCACCCGCACCGCGCTGTCTATCCCTTCTTCCGATTTTTAACAATTAATAACTCGATTAATATTGCACCATTCGTAAAATGGTACAAAACTTTTCTATTCAGTGTGATGCAAACTGTATACCATCGACGGGTTGGCCATTTATTGTGGGACACCCTGTATACAAGCACCCGTATATTTCGTAAAATAATGCAAAATGTCTTGCCAGTTTACCGTTAAATTTGCTACGTTTGTAAGAATTGCTTGATATATGAACCGTGTGGAATGTATAAATTTAGACACTATTATCATGATTGTAGTACTTATGTCCATAATGCTAAACTTCAATATATTATTGCGACCTTTATACATATATGTGTACGTGCGTGCGTGTGTGTATAAAACACACATAGTGAGAAAGATTATATATAAAAATAATTATTTAGTCATAATCAAGCTCTGTTTATTAATTGTCATTTCCATTAACTGGAAGATAGGATGAGAGAATTAATAAATAGAAATGGAGCTGTCTACTACATTTGTATTAATGTAGAGAACAATTCTGTGGTATACAATTGATAAAAATATGTTTATCATAATTATCTAATTTGCCTTGCTGTGAAATATCATAGAAACAATTAAGCGGACACTAGTTTTGTCATAGAAAGGAAATTTTTTCGACAAATGTTAGAAATTACTTTATCGTGCTTCTAATTAGTTCTGATATTATCCTACAGTTGTGCCAATCGTGTTTAATAAATATAGATATTCTTTAGTGCATATATAAATTATATGCGCTGAATTGATATGGCACAATCAAAATTAGCTTTCTGTGATTAGATCGACGTTAAATTACATACAATGTAGATGATGCCTAAAGGCCATTTTACAATTGCGTAAGCATTGTTGTAAACGTAAGGCTGTAAGAATGTGACCAATCATAATCGATTATTCTTCGATCGTGAGAAGAATATTCGACTATGATTGGTTATTTTCTTACAGCCTTACTTTTACAACTACATTTACGCAATTGTAGAATGGCCTTTAGTGCTGGTTTGCAATTTTGTTTTAAGAAAACATTTTAGCTTTAAGCCATAAATTATAACCAATCACAGTCGATTATTTTCCTCACATTCGATTGTGATTGATCACAGCTTACAGCTAAAATATTTTCTTAAAGCAAAGTTGTAGACCAGTACTTATTACGTACTGCGCTAAAATATGCTCAGATCTGAATATCGTTATTATCTTGGAATGTTAAACAATTGTGTTTCATTTAGATGTACAATTTCTATCTCAGTTCATGCAATCAATTCATCTCTATTGCTTTTTTAATATTGCCGTTGTTGCATAAATATTGCGGCATCAAATCTATTTGTTTAAAATTCTGAAGCTATTTCAATTAAGATTCGAGCAAATTTTACGAAGAGAATAAGATAAAAAAGTTTTCATATTTATATACAAATATGTCTATACATGTTTTCTTTCTTGTGTATATACCATCGTATATATACACAACACACGTAAATATATATACCTCCCTGTTCGTATACCAGAAAAAGAGGAATAATTATTATATTGGTTTTTCCAAAAAAGTAAAATTTGAAGAATTGAAAAAAATTACCCATATGTAATCAATTATAAATATATATAAATAGATATAAATAATATGTAATAATTGTATAAAATATCATATATATACGTATATGTATGTATAGAATATTATATCAGTCACAGTTTATATTTTGTAAAAAACGATGTAAAACTTATTTTTTTAATTATTTTTCAATATTATTATTTACACCCATTTATTATAAACGCACGAAAGATATAAGAGAAAGAAAACATGAATATATGTATACATACAATACAGGATGTTAAGAAAAGACCGCCCACTAAATACATAGCGTTCTTCCTTATGACAAATTGAGTCGAAAAGTCCTGAACCATTTTTTTCTATTACGCTTAATAAAGCAGTAATTATTTTGTAAAGACAATCCAATCGGTATCGTTCTTTAGTCGAGAGAACGTTAGTGAGCCACGCGTCTGGTACCCATACAGCACAAAACTTGCAGTTATATTACAGTAATGTTGCAACAAGATTACAATCTTGCAGCAATATTGCTGCACAATATAATTGCAAGTTTTGTGCTGTATAGGTACTAGGCGCGTGGCTCACTAACGTTTTCCCAGCTAAAGAACGATACCGATTGGATTGTCTTTACAAAATAATTAATAATACAAAATAATACTGCTTTGTTAAGCGTATAATAGAAAAAAATGGGTCAAGATTTTTTCAACAATTTTTCATAAGGAATAACGCTATGTATTTAGTGAGCGGTCTTTTCTTAATACTCTGTATACATATATGTATATACATATATGGGCATTTTCATATATAATTATGAATGAAATTTTTTTTCTAGAAATATATATCTAAAAACATTGAATTCGTAAATGTTTTTTGTTGCTAAACGTTTACGATGTTTCTATAGCAAAAAAACTTACGAGGCATTAGAAATATTTAGAGAAATATAATGACAGATGAATGGATCAAACAATATATTACATACATGTATATTTATTTAATAGAAAATTAAGAGAAAAAGTATATATAAATGTATAGATGGAAGTTACTTGAAGAAATGTGTTAAAAATTACATACAATTTTAGATTCGAGATAACTTAAGTTTTAATATATGATATATTTATGTAGACATGAAAAAAATAAAATTCTGAAAGATTAACGCTGTTATAATAAAATATGAATTTTTTACTATACATTTCATCGCTCTACTGTTTCGCTATTACACAGAATTATTTTATTTTATTACATTTATATTGCATTATTATTCCTCTGCTTAAAATTACCAAGGTTACATTCCAAAACTTCCTTTCCGAGGAAAATTTTACTACGCTTTCCAATAGATTGAAAAATCTACCCTGTTCCTATTGCCTGTTGCCTAGTATTCTACAAAGGCCTCAAGATACGACATCCGACTCCGGCTGCGGTCGACTTGACGCTACAAATGCTTCGAAGCATTTTTTCTCCTTCTATCTTCATTGAAAGAAAGGAAAAGAAAAATGCTTCAAAGCATTTGTAGCGTCAAGTCGACCGCAGCATCCGTCATATGACATATTGTAGTTCGGCCTATTCTACAATACGTCGTATGACGGAGTCGGATGTCGTATCGTAAGATTGCAACCAATCATAGCCAAGCCTCATAAGAATGCTTTGATTGTAATTGGTTACGATCTTATGATATGACCTTAGAGCATATATACCTGGAGGGAGTAGTAGTAGTAGTAGAATTATTGGTACGCAGCTTACCTGGAGGGAGAATGCTGCCTGCAAAGTGTCGCCAGGATCTGTGCGAGAGAGAAAGATATAGAGTCCTATTCGTCTTCTAGAGTCCTATTTCTCCTCTATGCGCATGCGTTGAAATTAACAGACGAAACGTGACTAAAGGCTGATTTAAGGAGGTCGTAAACTGTTAAGGTCTATCCAGACAAACTTGAATAAGTGCACAAGCATATGCATAATCATAACCATAATAAGGTCAATTCAGACAAACTTACATAACCATACGCATAGAGAAATTGACCAATCATAAAGTTGCGTTCCGAAATTCTATTTTTCTATAGCTACACATGAACGTAGGATGCGTCCCGAAAATCACTGCCAGTACTGAAAATTTATGATGTGCGTGAGATAATCTATAGATTTGCAGTACTGACAGTGAATATCGGAATGTAGCCATCAATAATCGTAGTAAATTACACGAAGATTACAGAAAGTCGTTAACGTGTTTCATCGTTTGCATTTTAGACGACTAATTCTGTTATACAATCTTTCACTCAGATGCAACAGGTAAATGCATTGGTAAACTAATTCATTATACTATCAGCAAATTTTGTTTGATTTTCAATGGTCCTTATTCAGAATGCATTTATAAAGATATTAGCACGCCTTTTTTGTTACTCTATCTTTATTGTTTTACGTTTACGAAAAGCTAAAGATAAGATGACAAAAAACACGCTAACATTTTTATAAGTGCGTTCTAAATACGAGCCAATATTTTTATAGAAAATATATAATGCGTTATTTTCTCTTTTTAGAAAGAATCGAATTGTAAATTACGAGAGGATAAAGAGGAAAAAGAAAAAGTTAGAGAAATAAGAAAAATTGCAGCATCAAGTAGAGGAGGAGAATACGAAGAGAAAACAGGAAGAGAAGAGAAGAGGAGTAAAAAAAGAAAGAAGAGAGACTTAAGTATGTCAATGGAATTATATAAAACTAAGAAACAAAATAAATAACAATCGAACACGTTTGAATGAAATTTACGTTTGTAAACTTTATAGAAAAGAAACAGAAGTGCGACGGCAAATGGAAGCGGAGAAACAGGCTTGTCATATAAAACAACGGCAAAGAGAAGCCGAAGCGCTATGCTTCAAGAACGAAGTATTGCTCCGTTTGCTCAGATTCCGCACGTGGCTTCTGCAGCTCAAACCGCTTTCTGGTTTTGACAAAAAAATTCAAAAATTTCATCTGATCATATAATAAAAATGTTGATCTTGTGCATGTCCCACTGCCACTTCTAGATTCAAATTCTCTTTTTCTTTTTTCGCGTGAAAATTTTTCTCGAAGTCTTTGCCATCTGCTTTGACAATCTGAAACTATAAATAGAAAAATTTTGATGATACAAATCAAAGAAAGGTAAATATATGAAAAGTTAGGATATGTAAAAAGAAAACAGTCAAGAAAATTATCTAACAATTTAAAACGGAAGAAATTTTCATCCATGCACGATCTTTTTTATGTATATTCTTGAAATCAGCCTGACTTTTATCATAAAGCTGAGGAAAAATTTTAACTAAATCTATTAAAATAGTATCGGTATCTTTTTCAATATATTCATATTCACATTTTTCAATTAGATCGTTTAATTGTTCAGATTCCATTTTATCCTGTAGACTCGTCAACAAAATCACTTCAAAATTATATAAAAATCCGATATCCCGTCTTCAATCCCGTCGTCAGCAGAGACGATACATAAAAGCGATACAAAGACGATTAATTTCCTCAGCAACCTTCAAACATTTTATTCACGACGAAATGAAACACGTCCGAACACGTTCATGACTACCCGTGTTCTTATTATTTATATAGTTATGCTACAAAACAAGTTTAAACATAAATTATAATAAATGTGGATTTCGGGATTCTCGAGCAATGTCCTGTAAATGGCTTCTACATAGCATAAAATTTCAACGATATGAAATTCTTCTGTTTATGTATATACTACATTTATATTTCGTGCAATTATCATAGAGATTTTTCTCTAAAAGACGTGATTGGCTTAACTCATTATGTAGACGCCATGCAAGCTTATTGGATACACAAAATCTTTCAACATTATGTATACACTATGTTTATGTATTTTGCTATAATATAGTATCTCTTATATGAGACATGTGATTGGTCCATTCCCTTATGCATATGCTTATGCACTTATGCAAGTTTGTCTGGATGGACCTTTAACTTATACCAAAGCTATAAAATTACGACTAATGCGTGGTTACGCACAACAGAATCGAGTGATTAGTCAAAATTTCATAATTTCGATATAATTTACGGCCTCCATAAATTAGCCTTAAAGCCTTGTGTCCACTATCCGAGAACTGTGTCCGAGTTTTAGTTCCGAAAAACGTGTAGCCAATAAAATTGTCATTTTTCCGTAAAAGCTGCACTTTGATTGGCTATAAATTTCTCGGAACTAGAACTCAGACACAGTTCTCGGATCGTGAACACAAGGCTTTAGACGATACAGGTTATAAACTTGGAGTAAATTTTAAGATTATAAGCGAGATGAAAAGTGGATTTTATTAAAATTTTTACTTATGTACAAAATGAATTAATTTGGTAAACTAATATGGTTTTAATTTGGTATGCCGAATATGGTTTTTTTTTTTTATTAGGTTAGTCACGTACTTGGCTGCATGAGTAAAATCTTCAAAAAGGAAAAAGACACAGGAGAGAGCATTTAGGTGTTCACGAAGCTGACGGAAGTATCTATATACATGAGCGAAAAAAGTGGACACTCAAGATGGCCGCTCACGCGCGCTATAATTGAATCGTATTATATTTCACAGTATAAGTTCCATTTAACGCTTGCAACGCTCGTGAAATCATGTTATTTTTGTTATTCATCAAATATTAAACAAGGACCAATGATGCTCGCGAGCATTACGAGCGTTAAATGGAACGTAGCGACAATTGTATCCACAACAAATATATCAACAGTTTCAACACTGCCTGCTAGAAGGCGCTGATAAACGTCAAAAAAAGTGGACACTCAAGATGGTTGCATGACGTATTTCCGTCAGCGATTGCCCATACCCCCACTACCGATACATTCCCTCCTGTATCTTTTTCCTCTTTGAAAATCTTAGGTTAGATGCGCAGTTTAGATAAGCGGTAGTAAAAACGCATGCGCATAGAGGAGAAATAGAACTCTATTTCTCTCTCGCACACTTGGCGACACTTTCGGATCATAGAAGACATATGCCATTCCTCCTCCAGGTATATATGCTCTAAGGTCATACGACATATTGTAGAACCAGCCTAATAGCCGTATCACACGAACCGTTTCCAATTACGATTATCTATTTCTGCCAATCACAATGCAACAAGTCCTGGTTAGCTGGGATATAAACTATAGTTTACGTGACGTGAACTATAGATTTTCAGTACTGACAGCAATTTTGAAACACAGCCATAGTATATCTCATAAGCCTTGTGTCCACGATCCGAGAACTGTGTCCAAGTTCTAGTTCCGACAAAAAGTTACTAAAACTTGTATCGTGGACACACCGAACTTGGATGCAAAACTCGGATAGAAAGCTCGGACGAAAAAATGCAACGCGTCCCATTTTTTCGTAATAGTTACTAGTTCAGACTCGGTAAAATCAGACATTATCAACTTTTTAAGAATCATTGAAATTATAAGACGATAAGTTAAAAAGGTTAATAAATAACCTTTAAAAATATATTCTACTGAATAATTAAAAGATTATTTTTGTTAATTAACAAGGAACTTCTTAATTCAATATCAAATATAATTTATTTGATTAAAAATATTTAAAATTATATGATCTTACAGACTCCTTTTAATCCTTTAATCCTTTTAATCTATTTTTCTAACTTTTTCAGTTTCCGTTTCTTATCGGTCATTTTAATAAAAATGTTAATTATTTTAATTAAATGTTTGGATGACACCAAGGCTCAAGAAATCTAAAAATTTGACACTGAAATAATTATTATATTATTATACAATGAAAAAATAATAAATAGAAATTAATAAAATAAAAACTTACAATTATAATATAATTCAATATTTTAATTTTTCTTCTTAAATAGCATTTATTATAATGCACAATATTAAAAATATGATAGTATATAGCACAATATTAATAGTTGGAGGTTATACTTTCATTTGTATATCCTGTAACTTACGGCAACACCATCTGCAGTCATCACAGGACAAACATTTGGTAACAAAAATTCTATCCCAGAACTCGGACACAGTTCTCGGATCGTGGACACAGGCCTATAGACATATGAATAGATAGACAGAGCTTTCTGAGAGGGGATTCTGAAATTTGCGGTAAGGGGAGAGTACATGAACTTCGGCTAATTCCGTCAGTGTTCGATTATGTTCGCCACAATCTCACAACATATGTCTAGACTTGTTCTTTTTCGCTGCACTGCTGCACTAGAGCAATAAATTGAAATGAAACAAACATACTTTCTCTCGTTCTAACTTATAGTCATACTATACGAGCAGAACCGAACATTATCGAGCGTAGTCAAATTCGACTGAAGTTCATAGACTATCCCTTCACCGCGAATCTCAAGCCCCCTCTTGCCCTAATCGGTAGCTAATGCTCTGTCTATCTATTCATATGTCTATGGTATGTCTAGACCGAGCATTCAGGAGTGGGGGTATATAGACGCACGTAGAAAAGGACACACATAGAGTAGCGGATCTGCGTTCTCTTTCACTCGCGCATGAGTACAAAGCGTAGTCATGAGTAGTACAACGACTACGGCTCGTATTCATAGTCAGTTCTTATTTTAAGACCGTCTTAAGTAATGTCTTAAGATGCTAATATGGCTCTGTGATTGGTTTAGAATCATATAAGACTTTACTTAAGATGATCTTAAATTTAAGAACGGACTATGAATACGGGCCTACGCATACGCGAGTGAGAGAGAACGCAGATCCGCTACTATGTGTGTCCTTTTCTACGTGCGCCTTAAGCCTTGTGTCCACGATCCGAGAACTGTGTCCGAGTTCTAGTTCCGAGAAATTTAAAGCCAATCAAAGTGCAGCTTTTACGGAAAAGTGACAATTTTATTGGCTACACGTTTCTTGGAACTAGAACTCGGACACAGTTCTCGGATCGTGGACACAAGGCTTTACCCCCAGTTCTCAAATAAGGCCGAATGCTCGGTCTAGATCTTAAGGCTCAGTCACAATGAAAGGAATAAGGAATGAGGAATAGAGAATTAAATTTCGACCAATAGGAAGCCATGCTTTCGCATGCGTTTACAATAAAGGAATAAGGAATTGGCATGTGGAACAGCATTGAAATTCTTATTTTTTATGTCTAATAACTTGTGTGTTGAAATAGTTAACCTATGAAAGATATGGAAAGATGTCGAGGAGTTTGAGCTGAACCGCCGTTCGAGTCGGACGTGTTTCTAATTTCGTTTCGTTTGGTGCCCCGAATTTCTTTTTCCTGGTAATTAGGTGCACGGTCGGTAGTCTGAGGAGGTGTGGTGTTACCCCCCTCGGCCGCGGGGGGTGACTTAGATCTAATTAACAGGTGGTGTTTCCCCTTCGGAGGGGGAGCCTTGTTTTTTCTCCAACTGATAACGTGGCCTGCGATGGCGGATATTGTGGATCTTAGCTCGTCGCCTGATAATCCACGCGCTCCAGACGATGGAGGTCCCGAAATAACCTGCAAGAGGCAGAAAATAGATGCGACGGAACAGGATTTCGATGTCACCTTTAGGGAGTACATGGATGGGAAACAGGATAGCGAGACAGAATGGCGTACTGTGAAGGGACGAAGGAACCCCTCCTCCAAAAAACAGAGAGATGAAGAATTAAACAAAAGGCGTAACATCTCCATTCCTGGGGATGTAATGTATCGAGTGAAGACATGGAAATAGAGCTAAGTAAAGTAGATAATAATAATAACGACGCCCAGGACCGCAACTTTTTAATAAACGAAGCGGCTCTGGCTAGTGTAAATAAAGTTAATGACAAAGGGGCTAATCAAATACTCCCTGATAATCATAGTGACATCATGGATTCCGATACACAAATACGAAATTCGTCAACATTAGACAAGCCTACAGATACACAGCAGGAAAGGGAAATATATATGGTTTGTGGAACTGAATTGAAAAAGTGTTTACAACAACATGCTTGGCCTTCAGCGTCAAGATATGATGATAGTTTTCGTGGCAAGGCGAGGTTATCCTTGAGGCTCCCCCCGGATCAAACGGCCACAAGAAAAGGCAGAAACTTAATTAAAATTTGGATGACTTTGACCGATTGCAATATTACTCCTGAGTCAATGGTCATGGTTAATCATTTCTCCGCAGAGGCGGAATTCAGAGACTATATAGACGCTAATTGCGCGTTGGAATCGATTGAGAATCTGCCCGAGCCAAAGAAACTAAAAGCCGCGCTAGAACAACGGGCCATGATAAGCAAGGGCGTTATATCGGATTGGCCCTCGTCAATAAGTGATATATGGTCGGTAATACAGGATAAAACGGGAATTATCGGCCTGGAACGAATGTACCGACGAAAGTGGAATAGCGAAACAAGAAAGCCTGTTTTCTCAGAGTCAAACAATATTGTAGTTATTTTCAAGGGAGTCGGCGTTAGAGACCTAAAAATCTTTTCCAGCAATGTAGGCCTTAAGGTCAGGCCATTTGTTCCGCAGGCTAGACAGTGCTTTAACTGCTATAGATTTGGTCATACAAGAGTCGTATGTAAAAGTGACACTTGCTACATAGTATGTGGAGACAAGGCGCACGGCACGTGCGATAAACCGATAAAGTGCCGGAATTGCGGGGGCTCTCACAAGTCCACTTACAAACAATGTCCGATTTTTATTAAGAACAGAAATATCAATGTGGTGATGGCGTATAATAACGTTTCTTTTTATAGAGCCAGGCGAATAGTGGAGGGCGATGACAAGCCCGCGGTTCCCCGGAATGTTTTTACGGAATCGGGGGCTTGGCCGAGCATACCGCCGATTAGAGATGTGCCTTTTTCGACGTTCGTGAAACGCGGCGGTCCCTCTATGGGAGACCGCGAAACTGATGCCACCCCGCTGGGACATCGAAGAGGAGAGACGTCCCCATGTGGTCGTTCCACTGACTCTGTGAGAGTGAAGAAACTCCAAGGGTCCTATGTGAACTCATCCCGGGCGTATTACAGTCAGTTCAATACGCGGGAAGGCGATATTAGTAGGATGAAGCAGGGAATAGCGTTGCCGGATGCTTGGAGCGAGACTGGTGGACCGCGAGGGGCAGCGTGTGGGAGGGGAGTCGGCGTGACCGCCCCCGAGGAGCTCGGACGAAAGGATTGGAGCTAAATCAAGGATGCACTATCGGGCATTCTTCAGTTAATTAGCAGAATCCCTGAGGCGCGTGGGATTCTGCTTAATTCCATTATGAACTACCATGCAAAGGATAGGGGTAAGCTGGATAATTACATTGAGACAGGGACCAGGGGCAGTGTCGACGGTGGTCGTTTAACGTCGGTTAATAGTCGTGAAGTGGGGTCTGAATTTTCGTCTGTGCAGTAACATTCAAACTATTACTGTGGAACTGTCGTGGATACAAAAGTTGCAGGAGTGAGATGACCAAACACAGCTTGAACTTCGACGTTATTGTCCTAACGAAGACTAGGTGTTGTAACAATAACCGTGTATATTTTGCAGGATTCAAAACGGTTCACGGCGAGAACCTCCTGGGCAGCGGCGGCGTATCGATCTCTGTCCGATCACACATTGATTTTGAGTATGTGAGAGGATGTGGCGCGCCCCCGGTGGGGTATGATACTGTTGGGATTAGGACAAGGAATCTAGAAAGGAACTTGAACATTCTCGCGGTTTACAGACATCCACGTGGCTCAGTGATTGCTAGAGATTTGTATAACTTACACAAGCGGGTGGATGGAGGGGAAGACACCATAATCTTAGGCGATTTCAATGCACACAACACTGCATGGAATTGCGATTCCACCAACCCCGGCGGCGAGATATTGATGGATGTGATGCAGGAGCTGGGCCTCTTCTGCATAAATATTGACACAAAGTCAAGAATAGGACACCAAAGTCAACGTGACTCTAACCTCGACCTTCTCTTCGGCACGGAGGGAGTGGTAGACAGAGTGGAGTATTTACAGATGGACGAGACCTGGGGAAGCGACCATTATCCAATCACTTTTAATTTCGACGATCATATTCTTCCATATTATAAGACCTCTAATAGAATATCTACAAAAAAAACGGATTGGTCGAAATACCATAAGATTGTGAACCAGGAAATGGAATCGGGTCTATTCCCTCATATCGATTCGTTTAGAGAAGATTTCAGCGGGTTTTACGGCAAATTTATAGACATTCTTAGGAATGCCATGGACCGGGCTTCGGGCCGGGGAAGAGGATCCAAATTGATTGACCGCGACTCCAGTGCAATTAGACGTAAGGTAACGCATAAATGGTGGGATGGAGACTGTGATCGAGCTGTTCGAGACCGGGGGCGGGCGCTCGCCGCTTTCAAGACGACGAAGTCCATACATGCGTGGATTGAATATAAGCGTCTGCGCGCCGTAGCCAGGAAAATCATCAGTAGTGAGAAGAAAAAAAATTTTGAAGAATTTTGCTCAAGTATTAATCGATTTACCAGCCTCAGGTATGTCTGGAATACTATTAGGAGAATGCCTGGAGAGAATGCCAGGAAGAATGTCCAGTGGAATTGCTGGCGAACAAAAGACAGAGAGACAGAAATTAAAAGAACCATCGACGAACTCGCTCCCCCATTTGTTGGCTTGGATTTGACATCGGAGAGGTATGATCATCGCAGGGAACCGTCGCTTGACTCTGCGTTTCGGCGCACGGAGCTAGACAGAGCTATCAGCATGATCAAGAAGAATTCTTCCCCCGGTCTGGATGGGATAGAATATGGGATGATCGCGGAACTGACGGAGGCTGGTCGCTCCTGCCTGTTAAGACTGTATAATATTATTTGGTCGTCGGACGTCCTGCCGGACGACTGGCTGAAATACCAGGTCGTCTTCATAGACAAACCTGGTAAGGAAAGGGTGCGCCCGATCTCGCTGTCGTCGTGCGTCGGGAAGCTTTTTGAACGCATGATCAATGAGCGCCTGACTTGGTGGGCGGAGAAGGAGAACAAGTTTAGTACCACACAGAATGGCTTCCGCAGAGGCAGATCCTGCACGAGCAACCTGGTCAAAATCACGTCGGATATTCGGGCCTCTCTGGGCAGAGGTGGGTACACGCTGGCTGCTTTCCTCGACGTGTCATCGGCGTATGACAACGTGGATCCCCGCATCATGTTGAACAAATTAGCAGCGCTTGATTGCCCATTGGGCATCTCCAATTTCATTCGTAAATGGTTATGCCGGAGATCGGTCCGCTTCATTGTAAATCCCCGTGAATGCATTGAACCGTTTTCAAGGGACTCCCGCAAGGCGCTGTTTTGAGCTCGGCGTTGTACTCGCTTTATACGGAAGGATTGTGTTCCGACTTGCCGGAGGGGGTGGAGGCGGTTGAATTTGCTGACGACATCGGCCTCTATGTGTGTGGACCGACCAGGTGTCGTAATCGCGACCTATTGCAGCAGGCGGTCGATGTGGTGGTGGACAGATTATACGACATCGGATTGGAGGTTGCTCCTCAGAAGACTGTCTTGGTTGAATTCAACAAACACGGGCGATGCGATGGGGCGATGAGTATACGGGTTCGAGACTGCGAGGTAATCAATAGCAGGGAGGCCAAGTTCCTTGGTATATGGTTGGACAACGGTCTCAGTTTCTCCCGACAGGTGCAGGAAGTCAAGGGTAGGGTCGATCGAGCCAACTCCGTGGTGAAATATCTGTGTGGTGTCTCGAGAGGTTTGGAGGTCAACACGGCCCTCATGCTCTATAAGAGTCTTGTAAGATCCATTACTGACTATGGCTGCTTTGTGTATCATCCTAGGGACGTAGCCACCCAGATCAAATTGGAGCGAGTACAATACAAAGGCATCCGGACCGCCCTTGGTTACAGGAACAGCACCCCTAATAATGTAATCGTCGCGGAAGCCAAGGTCAGATTGCTGAGAGACCGCGCGGAGATGCTGGCTAGAGGTTTTGTGTGCGAGACGGTTGCATACGATGTCACTGGACTAGGCGACAAGATACAAAGGATGTATGAGAGCGAGGTGTTCGTTCGGTATCGCCAACCTACATACAGACAATCGTTGCTGTCACGAATCTGGAAGAACTTCGTCCCGTTCAGACCGCTCTTGGGAAGGGCTGGAAAACACGAGGTGTTCCGGGGCGCTTATGAGGCTCATTCTTTCAAGCCCACTATCGATTTTAACATTGGACTGGCCAGGAAGGCAGATGCTAAATACACCGACGACTTACTGATTGGTGACGTGTTGACGGAATATGAGTTGAATCAGTCCGCAGAGATCATATACACGGACGGATCCCGTGACTCTGCATGTGGTACCACAGGGGCTAGCATAGTGCTGGAAAGGCAGGATCTTGCTTATAAGGTTAGCCTGCATAAATATTGCTCATCCTTCACCGCGGAGGTATTCGCAATTAAGTCGGCTCTGGAACTCATGGTGATGCAGCGTGACCGGAGAGATAGCCACATTGTGATCATGTCTGATTGTAAGTCGGCTCTGTCTGCAGTGGAAAATAACTGAATGTTCATAAAAATCGGTATGTTACGGAGGCGAGGAGGCATATCTTTGCATTGGAAAAATACCACGACAAGAAAGTGGTACTGGTATGGATCCCGGCACATGTGGGAATTGCGGGTAACGAGCTGGCGGATGAGCTGGCTAAGGAGGCGGCACGTGAAGAACCAAATCCGGACATTGAGGTTCCTGTTGGAGATCTGAAGGCGGTAGCAAGAGAAAAGACATGGAAGTCCACCCAGGCCGAGATACTGCGAGACTCCGTTCACAAGGGATCTTTTTATTTTGAGAGGTTTTACGATGAAACGACGCGCAAGCCATGGTTCAGTAAAATCAACGCAGAAAGGTACTTTGTTACTCTCATGAATAGACTGAGAGCGAACCATTATAATTTAGGAGCCTCTTTAAAGAGAAAGGGATATGTGGATTCGGAGAGGTGCAAATGCGGAAACGAACCTGAACTATGTGCTATTGCAATGTAGTAAATATGATGAGCTGAGAATCAAGATGGATGAGGAATTGAGAGCAGTGGATTATCACGCGGAGATTGACCTATATGATCTCATTAAAAAAGAAAGATGGAACATAGTCTATATTATCTTTAATTTCTTGAAAAAGATTGGCAAAGTAATCTAGGGTTTTTAGTGGCGTACCACCTGTAACTTTGTTTGTGTGCCCTTTTTGTTCCTTTTCAGATAGGCTTAAATCGGTATGTGTCAAATTATCCTTGGGTAAAAGACACCTCACTCCTCCCTCATCCGAGGGATTTAGGAAAAAAAAAATGGAAAGATGTCATTTAACGATCATCAATATTCAGATAAAAATCAGTTTCTTGATTGTGATCAAGAAAATGATACAAGTATTGATAATGATGTTAAAGATTCATCAGAAAATTATAAAAGTGGTGATGATTTATTGATAGATCTTGTACGATCCTATCCTCATTTGTGGGACAAGTCAAACAAAGATTTTAAAGATTTTATTAAAAAGGACACATCATGGGAAGAAATATCAGCTGTATTTCATATATCAGATAAGAATTTTATCATAGTTTTCTTTTATAATTATAAAAAATAACCTGACCTAACTTAACCTTTATAGCGGAAAGCTGTAAGAAACGATGGGAACGATTACGGCAATATTATTCCAAAGAACGACAAAAACAGGATTTTGAGACTAGAAGCGGAAGCCAAAGAGTACAAAGAAAAAAATGGAAATTATATGACTCAATGACTTTTTTGAACGAACATATGCGTAGAAGAAAGTAAGCAAAATTAAAATTTTTAATTATTATTGTTAGATTACTTTAAATTATATTAAAACATTTTTACGAAATAGCGTTTTTAAATTGATATGTATCATATGTGTTTGATTACAATTACTTATCGTAATTAAATTAAATTTGTGTTTTATGTAATATTTCAGCACATTTTCGAATTTTTCTCTGAATAATATCATCAATTTAGAAGAATCAACCACAGATGAACAGAAAAAAGATGAAGAAAGCATGGTTTTCAAATTTAATGAATTCGTAAGTATTGATAATTTAATTGATAATTTATAAGTATAAGTTTTATTATTTTTATTGGAGTACAAATGCATTATAATTTATGCAGATTGAAGCAGAAAATACATCAGAATGGGATACAAATAAGACTACATTTGGAGACAAAACTAATGTAATATATGTATTAATGATTCTTGTCCTTCATTCATCATCCAAGTACTTATGTTGTTACGTTGGTTGTATGCCTTAGC
Source organism: Tetramorium bicarinatum (assembly GCA_928718305.1). Lineage (NCBI taxonomy): Eukaryota > Metazoa > Arthropoda > Insecta > Hymenoptera > Formicidae > Tetramorium > Tetramorium bicarinatum. Next base: position 12,669,514 of record OV788328.1, read on the forward strand.
AGTAGATCTATGATAATGTGTTGCTAATGGTCTCAATCCACTTTCAATATTCTGACATTGATATACTTCAAAAACTTCATTATTTTCTGCATCAATAAAT